>CM038214.1:81490530-82000591 GCA_021442155.1 Cymbidium sinense | reverse complement strand
TGTGTTACCCATGTGTAGGAGAGGTGGGCTTGGTTACCCATGTGTAGGGTTCTAAGTCCAAATTATACATATAACCGCTTGGGATTGCATATGTATTTAGCTAACAATTATTTTGGTGTAGTTAGATGTATATTTCTTATTCTTAATGTAATTTTGCAATAAGATTTAGGATTAACGCTATGTGGGATTAGGATGACCGGTCAGAAGGCTTTATCACGGGGTGTGATGCCTTTGAAGTAAGGGTGAGGTGATTTCAAGTGCACCAATGGGAAGGGTGAGGTGATTTCACCTCCCATGGGTCATGGCCAATGCAACCACCTCTTGGGTTAGGTTGGGCAATGTCCTAGGTGCCTAGGTGGACTATTGGGAGAGTGCCAAATGGCCAATGAATGGAAATGACCACTTACATGGGTGGTTTATCTAATATGATACCCTTGACCCAAGTGTAGAATGATTATTTGGCATTGGATTTAATTTTGGCAGATTTGAAAAGAGCTAAAAGTGGGTTAGGAAAAATTTTAAGTCATTTGGAGTTGAGTAGGTTCAATTTGGCTCAATTTGAACCATTTAGGTCAAATTGGGTCAAACCAAGTTAGGTTGACCAATAGGTCAAATTTAGTTAAACCATGAGTTGGGTCAAGCCCATATGATCATTTGGGATATATTTGTGTCATTGGTTTGGTTTAATTTGGCTTAGATTTAATTTTGGTTCATTTGAGTTCATTTGGGTCAAATGGGTCAAGTTGACCAACTTGACCGAATTAACCAAATTGGCTTGAGTCATACTTGGATTGGGTTTGGTTGATCATTTGGAGTAAGTTGTAGGCTTTGGTTATCTTTAATTTGGATTTCCATGAGTTTTAGATTGTTTTGACCCTTTAGGTCGAGTTGGTTTCAATAGGTCATTTGGGTCTAGTGTGTTAATTGGGAATGAACTTGAGTCATTAGTTGTAATCAATCTAGTTCATATTTTGATTTGATCCAATTTGGCCTTTTAAGTCAATTTGGGTCAACTTGGGTCAAGAGGGCCAATTGGGCTTGGTTTACTTAATTGAAGGTTAAGTCATGTTCAAATATTGATTTTGAGTTGGTATGAATCAATGGTTTCAATGAATTTGGCTTAGGTTGCAATTTGGCTAGTTTGGGTTCATATGAGTTAAGAATGTTGACTTGGTCAAAGGACCAAGTTGACTTAGTTTGATCCAATTAGTGATAATTGATCAACCTAGGGTGATCAACAATCATGATGGGAGATTTTGATGGGCTTGGTTCAATCCAATTTACGTAGGATTGGAACTTGGCTCAAATAGGTTAAATTGGCCACTTAAGGTCAAGTGGACCAATTGGGTTTAGTTGGCTTAATCTTGGGTTGAGTTTGATTTAATTGATTTTATATATGGATTTGGGACTGGTATATAAATTCAATTACAATTGATTTGGGTTCGGATGAGTTTTGGTTCATTTGAATATTTCATGTCAAATAGGTCAAGGGTTTGACTTGAGTTGGTTTTTGGCTTGATGATTGTAGATTTTATTTATATTTTGGGTGATAATTGAAGGAATAATTGATTCATGAGAAAATCAATTAATTTTGGGTTTTGGAATGAAGGAATTTGGCTAAGTCCATGGACTTAGGTCATGTGCCTTAGGTTTGAATTTTGATTTAGTTTGATTTAGTTTTGATGATCTAAATGTATATTTCATTTATATTTGTGAAGATGATTGAAGATGTGATTAATTCATGAGAAAACCAATTGAGTTTGAAGTGATTTGGGTTAAGATTTGGCTAAGCCCATGGGATTGATTCATATGGCTTAGGAAGGGTTTTGATTTAATTTGATTTAGTTTGATTTAGTTTTGATCATTTGAATGTAGATTTGATTTATATTTAGGAAGATGATTGAAGATATAAATTTATTATAAAAAATCATTTCATTTTGGATTGAGTTGGATGGGATTTTGGCTAAGTTCATGAACGGTTCAATAGACTTAAAGGGATTTGATTTAATTAGATTTAGTTTGCTTTAATTTTGATTGTTTGAATGTGGATTTGATTTATATTTAGGAAGATGATATAAGATATAAATTGGTTATGAGAAAATCAATTAATTTTGGATTGATTTGAATGGGATTTTGCTAAGTTCATGAAAGTGATTCAAAGGACTTAGGATTTGGTATGATTGGAGATTTTGGCAAATTGGATTTGGGATTGAGTTTGATTGTAAGTTTGAGAGATTGATTGAAGGGTTGAATTGATATGTGAGAAAATCACTTGAGTTTGGATTAATTTGAATTTGGCTAAGGCTAAGTCTGTAAGATAAAATCATAAAGCTTAGGTTGATTTTGAATTTGGATTTGGATTTGGGTTTAAATTTTGTGTTTGAATTGAACATGAGGTTTGGTTTGAGAAGGTGAACATGGATTGGATTTGGGTTGTAGGGTAGGTGGATTATTCTAATCTTTAAGGCATAACCTCATCCTATGGTTAACCCTTCTAATTCTCTAGGCTTAGGTTAAGTGTTTACCTAATTGCTAGAAGAAGTGTCTTATGACTAAGGAAGTTTTACTGTCTAGAAGACTCCTAAGTATAAGATGAGGAGATTGAGAACTCACTCCAAAAGTGAGGTCTACAAAAGGACCCCGTATAGGAGTGGTGTAGTTGACAAGGCACACCGTACGTATTGGTGTTGATCGAGATGATCAACAATGTCCAAAGGATTGCAAGTACTAATGGAAACCATCTAATTCTAAACCCAAAAGGTAGATGGAATCACGATCTCAGTGAAATGCGACTCATCTTATGCCGAGGGAATAAAAGAACCAAAAGGATTTGGTTGGAATTTCATGTCAAGGACATGAAGGAAGATCCACTTGGGTATCACACATGCATTGGACATGACATGTGAGAGGTTTATGCTAAAGGCATAAAGGAGGAATCACGGATTGAGTATATGAACCTTCCACTATGGAAGCAGGTTCGTCTATCTAGGATAAGATTTGATTTTGAATATGATTTATGGGAAGAAGATCCACTAGAGATAAGAATCTATAATCTTCTAGGATTAAGATTGAATTAATTTTAGTTTATTTTGTCACGATTGATGTGGAGGCATATCCACTAGGGATATGTGTTCAAATTCACTAAAGATTGGAATATGAACCTTCCACTAAAGAAGCAGGTTTGGGATATCCATTGGGATTAATAGTTTGGTTGGATTTCTTTGATTTGTTTGATTGGCTCTGCTAGGGATAGATGGGTTTGGATTATTTCAGTTTAGACTCCACTGGGGGAGTTAGTTTTGATTTATTTATTTGATTTTTTATGGCTCCACTCAGGAGAATGATTTTGAATTGAGGGCATATCTGCTAGGGATGTGAACACGATCAAGTTTAATAGATTTAATTCATGGACCCAGTCAGTGTGCCATGGACCCACTGAGAAGGGCTATGTCGACCTTGACCTATCTCAAATTTACTAATCCAAAGGGGTAGTCTGCCCTTGAAGGGAGAGAATATCCAACCTAAGGGTTACCTTTCGGTGTAATGGTTATGAAGAAGGCGTAGTAGACATACATCTTCCAAAGCAGGGAACAATCGCTGGGGTGACCTGTTGATGGAGCAACAAATTAAACAGGACCTAAGGTGACTATTGAGTGAATGATGATGGGTACTTATGTTAGCTCAAGAGTAGTCAAGATTAATTCATTTTAATTTGATGGACCCTATCAGTGTGCATTGGATCCACTGAGAAGGGTCTATGTTAGCCTTCATCTATCTCAAATTTATAAATCCAAAGGGATAGCCTCATCATGTGGTAGAGCTAACCAACCTAAGGGTTGCCTTTGATGCAATACTATGCTAAGAAGAGGCATAGTAGACTTGCATCTTTCAAAGCAAAGAAAAGCCACGGGTGGCTGTTGGATCCACAATAAGTCAAACTCGGCCTAGGGAGACTACTAGTGACTTGAGTGAATGCCATTGGAGCTTACATCAACTCAAGAGTGGGAATTCTTATAGGGAGTTTTTCGAATACCCTAAAGATAAGATGCCTACTTGGGAAGAGGTGCCACTGAGGGAGTTCTCCTAATCCACAAGTGAATACATATTTTGTTTGTTTTATATTTTTGTGTGGACCCTATTGGTATGCGAGGGACCACACTGACAAGGGGCTATGTTGGACTTGACATATCTTATATTTACTGAACCAAGGGAGAATTTACACATCTGCAAGATAGATTCTCCAAACACTAGGGTAGTTACTAGGAAAGGGGAACTGTCCAATCCGATAGTAACCCGGGTAGTGTTTGGATGGGGTCGCAAAGGATGTGATCCAAATAGAGTGCCCATAAGGGAGGTGTGCCGCTAGGGCATTATCGGACTAAAGAAGAAAGCTTGTAGGTGTACATTGGCCAACTTAAGGAGAAAGTGTAGACTTACCTCGTCATGAGTGATGTATCCATGGTGGGTCATTGTCATAGAACACTAGCCAACCAAAGGTGTCTGTTGGTGTGCAATGATCAGTCTAAGAAAAAAGCATGTAGTCTTATATCTCCCTAAAGAGGAACTAGTCATTGGGATAGCCTATCGTTGGTGGGATAGATGCTATCTGACCTAGGGATACCCGTTGGTGTGCAACGACTGTGCTAGGAAGAAAGTGTAGCAAACTTACATCTTCCAAAGCAAGGAACAACCGCTGGGGTGACCCATTATTGGCACAATAAGTCAACCTGACCTAAGGGAAACTACTAAATAGAGAGTCATGAAGAAGGACTGGACCTAGACTTGAAGTAGTCTTGAGGAAAGGAGCCACTGGGCGACTTACCCTAGTCCTAAAATATACTCGACCCGGTCAGTGCATGATGGGTAGTTCAAGAAGAAAGTGTAGCAGACTTATATCCTCCTAAACAAAGTTGTCATGAGGTAGCTTACGGCCATGCAAGAAGGCCTACCAAACCAAACTAGGCATTTGTCAATGTACAATGGCTAAGTAAGAAAAGAAAGCATGTCGACTTACATCCTCCAAAGCAAGAATTCCACGGGTAACACTAGGGGTAGCATGTTACCCAGAGTAGCTATTGAATGAGTGTTATTAGGCGTTATCCCAACTCAAAGTACCCATGACAAAAGATATGTGTTTATTTATGTGTTTTTGTGTAGTTTGTGTTGTGTTGTGTTAAAGGAAATAGGATGCCACATGGGTTCTCTTAAACCTCCTAAACACATTATGGGATTCACAAACAAAGATATTTTTAATATGGAAGAGATTGAATTTGAAATGGAGTTATCATTGATGATAAAGATTTTCAAACATGAATTTAAGGATAGTATTTTTTTTAGGTAAAGCCCATTGATCAAAAGAATTAGGTGTTCTCCTTTACGATTAATAAGCTAATAAGATCCTCTTTAGTATGCCTTGTCTATGGAAAAAGGCCTTCCCATGTGAGTTCAAACTTGCCTCCCATCTTACGGCGGGCAACAATTGGTCTCTTTGGAGCTAAAACAAGCTCTCCTACTTGAAAAGCTCTAGGACAGACCAACTTGTTGTGAGCTTGAATCATTTTTGGCTTTGTACAACTCGGTTGACATGCCCATAAGTGTCTCTCCTATAAACCTTTGAGCTCTTCTAACCATAACTTAATTCTACTCCATTGTTAACTTACCCATAATTATCCTTAGTGATGGGAGTTGTAGTTTTAATTGTAAATGGCTTTGGACCCTTACACTAAGGAGAAAGGATATATTGTGTTGGAGTTTTGTATGTGGTACTTAGCCCATAAGGCTTTAACTAACTCATGCCACCTTGTTTTCATTGAGTGTTTTCCTCGTATTTGGATGAGAATTTAGTTGAAGGCTTCTGCCAAGCCATGTGCCCTTGGGTAGTAGATGGTGAAATATCTCCAATCTATGTTGTGTCTCAGGCAAAGTTTTGATCTTGATGCTCTTTAATGTACCATTATCAAATATAATTCATCGAGGCACCCTAAGCCTATATACGATGTAGTTTCTAAAAATTGGAGCACATGCTAAGTTGTGACCTCTGTTGAGTTACTCCACTTGGAAAAGTAGTGGCGCCTAGGATGAACCAATGACCTTTGGAAGAAGGAGGGTCAATTGGACCCACTATGTTGGTACCCCAACACTTTCGAATGGCCATGAGGTCAATGTATGATGTAGAATGTTGGGTGGTTGGTGTAGGATCACACCATGTACACTAGTGGCATCCTAGCTACTTCCATGCAATCTATGATCATCGATGACTAGTAGCATCCTAGTCTCTTGATATTAGCTTTCATCTTCAGACTAAATTGGTGAGCACCACATAATCTTGAGTGTACCTCGATCATAATCTTATGGGCTTCGTGTTTGTCCAAACAGTGTAACCACATATGATTGAAGGACCATCGGTACAAGGTGCATCTACAAGAGTGCAGGAAAGTGCTCTCTGCTTTATATGATGAGCTTGAGAATTCTCTTGAGGTAGTTTGCATTTATTTAAATAATCCAAGAATGGTTTCCTCTAATTTAACTCCTCATCCTTTTGGTAATGGCAACCACCCTTTCAAGAGAGTACTCGATAAGTTCGTGTCAAAAGTGATAAGACTTGTCTATTTTGGACCCATATTGAAATGGACTTATTTTTCGTGCATGCAAACTCTTTGGCAAGTTTGGCTAAAACATCTGCTACGGTGTTGTCTCCTTGAGAAATCTTGTAAATGATAACCTCTGGGATTTAGGCCAACAACTCCATAGTGTACTTATGGTAGTGATGGAGTTTAGGTTTTAGAACCTAGGACCTAACAATTTGGTTAATGACTAATTAAGAATCCCCATAAATATTGATGTTCTAGATGCTTAGTGTAACAACTAACTCCAAACTGGCAATCAAAGCTTCATATTCAGCTTTGTTGTTGGTGTAAGGATTGGACAGGTGATATGAGAATCTCATTACATCATAGTCGAGTTAGGAGAACTACTCTATCCCCTCTTTCCGGAAGAGTAGATTATGGTTATTCTCTTCTTTAGAGGAAGTCACCATCAAAGTACATCTCCCGGTGAATGCTAGTACGCTAAGTTCATGATTTGTTCATCGAGGAGATAATCACTAACGAGATTCGAAGAAGTGGGTGTGCTGCTAAGAAATTTGAGAGTGCTTGTCCTTTCACCGCATGGAGGGGTACAAAAGTAATGTCCAACTATGATAAAATTATAAACCAATGTGTCAACCGTCCAGATAGCATCTATCGTGTCTTCAGATATTGTAGTGGATTGATCTTGGAGATCAAATTCACCTTATGAGAAAGCATGTAGTGCTATAGCTTTTAAGATGTGATGTTTAAAGCTTGGTAATGCTTCTCAATGGGTGCATAATTTGCCTCAGTAGGTATTAGATGATGGTTATGATAGTATAGCACATTTTCTTTCCCTTCATCATTGGTTTGAGCAAATAAAGCACGAAGGGAGTCATCTAATGATACATTATAAAGTACGAGCATCTTGCTCGGGATAGGGTCTGCTAGAATTGGAGGTGTCATTAAGTAGTGCTTGATGTCTTCAAAGTCAGAGACACTTGTCATCCCACATGAACTTAGCATCCTTTTGATAAGTCAGAATAGTTGGCATCTTCCTAATAGGTTGGATATAAAGCTTTTGATATGCTAACTTCCATTAAAATGATCTAAGTTGAGTTAAACTTTTAGGGGTGGCATTTCTAATATCACCTTGATCTTCTCATTGATTTTGATTCCTGGTGTTGGAACAAACAAGAAATTTTCTTGAAGCTACTTTGAATGCACACTTCAAGGGGTTCATTGTCAGGTTAAATTGTTGTAACTGTTTGTTGACCTCACTTTTGGAGTGAGTTCTCATCCTCTTCTTAGACTTAGGAGTCTTCTAGATACTAAGACTTCCCTAGTCATAAGACACTTCTAGTAGTTAGGTAAACACTTAACCTAAGCCTATAGACTTAGAAGGGTTAACCATAGAATTAGGCTATGCCTTAAGACCTAGGGAATTCTATCTACCTATAGCTTTGTGGTGTTTATTTTTGTGTTGTGTTGTCTTTATGAGGGGACACCACGCAGATCTATAGATATATTTATTAAGGTGATTGGGTACGATATTAAGGAATAGTGTACTATTTTGGGAGATTGAAGTCACTATCCTATAATAGACCTAATCACCTAATAAGGACTCCTAAGGTATGATGGGTCTTCAATATACCAAAGATTTTTCTCCTACTTTACATGGAAAAGTAAAGCAGGGTTTATTTAAACCAAGTTCGTTAAGTTCCCTATGGAGGCAAGCCTCCATAGTTAATTATATCCTAAGGAAAGTGAATCCCTTAAGAATACTCTCGATTAAAGTAGTCGATTATTGTCTCCAAAGAATTCAAAGATAGGACTATCAAAGGATTGGTTGTATTTTTTAAAAAATCAAATGGGAGAGATAAAAAAGGGGAGAGTTATTATCGAAACCAAAGGAGATGAGTAGGGAGTGCTCATGATACTAGGAAGCCTAGTGAGAACTCCTTATCCTATGGATTGGGCTTTATGTATTTAAATTTTAAGGAGATTTATTTATTTGTCAAATTTTATTAGAAATTTAGGACTTATAATACCACAATACAAGATTGTGGAAATGCCTAAGAGGTGAGGATTTATGCTTGTAGCTTGCAAAGGGAAACAATAACCACATATCCTAAATCTAGGGAGCTTTGGCGAGGGCCAAAACCTGACCTAAATCTAAGGCAAAAGTGGTTATATGATTTACCTCCATAAGAGAGAGTAAATCACATGACTGCTGGGCTTATTACCATCTGGAGTGGTAGCCAGCTAACTCCTCCTATGCTTTAAATCCATGTAGGCAAGTCATATGCTTTGCAAGATGGTTAGGCTGTTATTTACTTAGAAGAGAAACTAAGTCCTTAAACTCACTCCCTAAGAGACTAGATCATGAAGGGCATGAGTAATGACTTAAATCTAATGCAAATTTTGTCAAGTTTCTTATTTTATTTTTGGAATTTTTATTTTGACACAAGTTGTTGGATTTTATCTGCCTAAATGCATAAGAAATTGATTATGGGCCAAATCGAATGAGAAAGAGGTGTATTTCCATCAAAGGCTCTTATAGGTTAAATATTTATTCTCTGGCACAGATGGAAGCCCTCTCAGCAAGAGTGGAAGAATATGACATGCATGATATTATATATTTAATCATCCAGCTAAGGGGTTGCTAAACATTTTATTATCTTGATTTAATTTTTAGGCTTTTATGTGAGGTTATGAATTATTTTAAAATTTTAGTTATGAGTTGTTAATGAGATAGAAAATTTATTATTATCCTAATAGAGCCTAATTGCATCCAAGCCACACAAAGAATCACTAATCATAAAGAAATTATGAAAAGGCATGCTATTTTTAATGACAAGCTAAACAAAACCATCAAATAATTTTATAAAGCTATCTTAAAAGAATAAGAGGCCTGTGCGGTCTGGTAGCCGTACAACCCGAAAAAAAATGTGGGTAGTCGAGCTCTTATCCTAATTCTAATGCAAAAATTACATTATAACCATTGTTCATCTATAATCCCCATAACACTTATCCTAATTCCTAATGCAAAAATTACATTAAAAAGAAGGAAAGTAAATCTAGCTGCAACTACAAAAAAATATTAGCTAAACACACCATACAACCCAAGCCGTTATAGAATAATTTGGATGTAACACACATATATGGGTAACCAAGTCCACCTATCCTAACTTGGGCTATGCTTAGGGGCTAAGTAACTTGCATAGCGAAAAGCAATTTATATTTTTATTACAACGCCCTTAAGCATAACCTTGCATAAAAAATGATGAGGCTAATATCCTAACATTCGCTACACATACACCCTAACATCTAGTCTAAAAATAATACATCATAAAACTAAACATTCATCAAACCATACCGCCTAACATAAAGTTATAAATGGCGACTTAGTCTAATGTGCATGTGTTAAGGCTTGTGTGGGGTGTCCTAACTAGGCTTTAGAGTTATGATTTACTAAGTGTGAGAGATTTAATTTATAAATGGCTGATTTCTCTTTAAGTGGTTGGATTTTACTTAGTGTTTTCTTTTGTTTCATATAGCCTACACTTAGAAACTAAGTGTTATAAAGAGAAGAAAGAGAGAGAGAGAGTCTCTTTTTTATCCCTACCTTAAGTCATTTCTAAGGTAAGTTAGTTAATGAATTTCCTTTAGTGAATGGTTTATTATATGTTTTAATTAACCCTAAGTTTAGATTCATTCTAAATAGTCCTATTCAATAAGAAAGGCATCCTAGGATTAATTAGTATGGATTACAATCACATAACAAATGCTCATTCATTTCTTTTCCATCATGTATATCATGCATATGAATAATCCTAAGCATACCTATACATGCAATGTAAATCTTAGCACACCTTGATTATGAATGCAAAGAAGTATATTTTGAAATTTAAATATTTTATTTATTGATTAAATTATGAATGCATGTCTTTATTATGTAGAAAAGTAGGATTTTTCATCCATTAGCTAAATACACATTCACATGTATAAAAGTTTTGAGTGAGTATGCCATTGTTTTCTACAGGGGTGTAATATAAGACCTACTACTACTTAAAGCCTCATGCCCCATGGATGTCCATACTAGTATACCACTTTTTCTTAGATACATGTAAACATATGAATAATTATAAGGATAGGAAAATACATGCAAAAGTTATGTTTTATTTATTTGCTTTTTTTATTCTCATTCAGTGGCCACATCATACATTCATTTGTATAAGAGTTTTAAGTGAGTATGGCACCATTTTTTTCTACACGTGGGGCGTAAGGTACAAGACCTACCTAGGGCTACTTAAAGCCTCACCTAGGATGTCCCTAATTAATATACCACTTTACTCAAAACATATGAATGTACAAAAGAACCAAATGGAAAAGAGGATCATGCAAGAAATTATGTTTGATTTTGTATGATTTACATGTATAATATGAAATTCTTCCTAAGTCTTAATATGGATAGATGCATAGGAATAGATTTAGGCAAGTGTTGTGTTCTTTTCAAATGAACTATACACTTGAAAATCCTATGTGAATCCATGTTAAGAGAGGGAAAGAGAACTTCGTATTACACATCTTATAATATCATCACATGCAAGATTATTAATATTTTTAATTAGCATTACTTCATTTATAATAATTAATTTATAGGTTTTGAAAATGGCTTTTGATTTAATAGTGATAATAGCCATTCATATTCTTAATTTAAGTCAACACATGCAATTTGACATAAAATAAACATTTTATTTAATTAATTTTAAAAGAAGTGAATGCATGATTTTATATGGCAAATAATATTTAGTATGATTGGAAAGAAATAAAAGAATGTGAGCACATGATTTCATTCATCCCTAATTAATTCCTAAGGATATTAATATTAAATAAGGCTATTTAAAATGAACCAAAATTCTTTAAAGGCATTTTTATCTTTGAATTTGATTTGATTTAGGAAATATGAAAGAGGTTTGCTAATCCTAACCCATTTCCCCATGTGTGAATTAGTTTGGTTTAATGTAGAATATTTAGGTTGATTTTATATTTTGATTAGGTTAAGGTATGAATTAAATGAATTAATTATCCCTTGCCTACATCACCTTAAGTTAATTAACTAATTAATAATAATCCAATATGATATGCAATTGCATGAAAAATAAATTTGTAATGCTCCTAAGAAATGAAAGGCGACCTAATGCAATTGGCTTATGATTAATAATTAATTAAACTTAAGGGATCTCACTTATTTACTTTTATGATTTTCTCACACATGTGAGCCAATCATAATTTCATTATCTCTCACCTTGGGTTATTGAACACCCAAGGAGCTACCCAAGATCAATTAAAGGTTTCTTAGGTGTGGATGAATTGATTTTTAATTTTAATTCCATTAAGTTTTTAAAGAATTGATTAAACATTTAGGTTATGTTTTTTAATTTGAATGATGAAATTAACTTAGGGGAAAGGATCAAAGGCAAGGTCTCAATACTGATCCCTAAATCATTTAAACATTTAATTAGGTTTTGATTTTCTTATTTTGAAGATTAATCACTTATTAATCAATTAATCATTCCATTAACCCATTAATTAATTTAATGTTTTAAGGATGAAGAAGACTTAGGAAATGAATTAGAAAAAGTATCCCAAATCACATTCTCTAAGTGATCTTAAAAATAGAGATAATTATGCTTAAATGATTAATCAAGTTAATGTTCATTCCTTAATTATGATTAATTGGAAGAGAGTGATTAGGGCTTACTTAAATGATTTCTTTAATTAAGCAATCAATAAAATCCCAAAAAAATAGTGGAGGCAAAGGTCATCCCCTAAACATCCACAAAAAAAATTTGAGATTAATTTAGTGCTTAATTAAAGTGTAATTAAGCTAATTATATTTTAATAAAACTTTAATTAAGCTAAAATCACTATTCAAAATAAATTAATTATAATTTTTCTAGATTCTCCTCTGAAATATCTTCAAAATGAGCCTAAGTTTGCATTTTTAAATTTTTCTACAATTAGTTATGATTTTAGGAAGTTTCAGGATTAAAAATGAATTAATTAACTCTAATTAAAGCCTTTAATCTGCCATGTAATGATGCTTTTCACATGGCATGAAGGATTAAGTAGTCACATCTGCGGCGTTGACTCAAGTGCGGATGCTTTCAGGATCATCGATCTAAGATCAGATGGCCATGATTTTATCTATTGTTTAGGAAAGGAATGGGCTATCTCAGATTTGATTAGATCCATTCATCTTAATCATGATGGAATGGATCTATCTCATTTGAGTGATAAAAGAGATGTCACCGCCTTCCTCGATCAAGCTCACCCAAGCTCGATTATCTACAAATTGTTCCCATACCTTGGAAGGGAGATGCACACATCCAAAGTTCAATTTTGCATGAGGTTCTAATTTTCTTTGAAAAAGACCTAGCAATTTTCCTTAGCTATGGTGGAATTACCTCACCATAGCTAATGTCCGGTGGTGCAACGCTGGAGGTAGCTTCGCTTAGTTGAGGCAAGGCCCTGTTGAAGAAGTCCGGGCTTAATTTGTTGTGGAATGCTTTGTGGACCAAGCTCCCCTCCTTTGGCATTCGACTTTGATCAAACTCACACCTTTGGCCACTTGGGAGCTTGGGAATTAGTTTGGTTGTGCTTGACTAAGTGTGGTGATGGTGCGGCTAAGAGAAATTTGGATTTGGTTTAATGGAGAGGGAGTATTGCTCAAAAATGGGATGCCTCGGCCTAGCTCGGAGGAGAGAAATTCCAAATGGAGAGGGCTTAGGGATTCTTGGAAATGCTCTGAGGGGTCTCAGAATGGGCTTAGGGACTCACATGATTTGATTCTATGCAAAATAGTGTTCGAATTAAGGGGTACACCCCTTAATTTTCCATCATTGATGGACAGCTCGTGCGTACATTTTGCACTGGCTCACCGCCGTCCGGCCCCCGAAGTTGTCTCCATCAAGTTAGGGAGGCACGCTAGGGATGGGAGGAATGATGGGAAGCTGCCATGGACCCAATGTGCAAGGTTGCCATGGTCTTGATCTAATGGGTGCTCGATTTTGGTTGGAGGTGAGTCAACTCATCTCCCAAAGATCCTTGGCTAACCTAGGGTGGGTTAGGTGGGCTAGGTGAGTCAGGAGAAGGTTCAATGTAGTGCCAATGAGCTGCCATGGGGATGGGCAAGTGGACTTTAGTTTGGATCCAATGGTTTAAAGGTTTAAATCCCAAGGTTTGATGGCTAATCCCCTTGGTGGGGTTTACTTGGCTTATGGCTATTTTAGGAATGAAGTAGGGGGTTCTTGGTTTGACTAAGTCATAAGGTCCTATAAGTTGGTTTGGAGGGATTTGGCTTCATTTGGTCAAATGGGTTCCATTTGGGCTAGGTTGGGTTGACCAATTAGTAAAATTGGGTCAAACTAGGGCTTGGGTTAGGTTCATATGATGATTTGGGATATTTTGGTTCAATTAATTTGGATTATTTTGGCCTAGGTTTAGTTTTGACTCATTTGGATTCAAAAGGGTCAAATTAGTCAAGTTGACTAATTTGACCAAATTGGGTGGGGTTAGGTGTTGAGTCAAGTTCAATTAACTGATTGAAAAATATTGTAGGCTTTGGTTTGGTTTAATTTGGAATTAATTTGAATTTTGGTCAATTTGACCTTTTAGGTCAATTTGGCCTAGGTTGGGTCAAGTTGACCAATTGGTCAACTTGGGCTCAATCATGGCTTTGGTCAACTTCAACAAGTGATTTGGAATGAACTTGAGCCATTAATTGTAATCAATTTGGGTTAAATCATGATTTGACCTATTTTGTCTTTTTGGGCCAATTTGGGTCAACTTAGGTCAAGTGGCCAATTAGGCTTAATTTAGCTCAATTGATGATTGCTTATGTTTAATCATTGATTATGAATGGGTTTAAGTCAATGGTTTCAATAAATTTCACATATGACAGATTTTGGCTTGTTTGGATTTCATTTGGGCTAATTGTTGACTTGGTCAAAGGCTAGGTTTGACTTGGTTTAACCCATTTCAATGTCATTGTTCACCCCATGATGATTGTTGATCATGATTGCTGTTTATATGGGCTTATTTCAATCAAATTTGGGTTGGATTAGAACTTGGATCAAAAAGGGTCTCTTAGGTCACTTTAGGTCAAGTGATCCTAAGTGAGTCAATTGGCTTGATCAAGGTTTGATTCAAGTTTAATTGAACTCACATATGAGCTTAGGATTGAAATATAGATCCAATTACAATTGGTTTGGAGCCAAATGGGTTTTGGTTCATATGATAATTTCAAGTCAAAGGGGTTAACTTTGGTTTTGATTTGGTTTGATTTAAATTTGGTTTGATTATGGTGATTTATGTTTATATTTGGATTAATGATTATAGGATTGATTGAATCATGAAAACATCCATGAGTTTTGAGTTGATTTGGGTGTCATCTAGCCAAGTTCAAAAGTTTAGCTAAAAGGGCTAAAATTGGGAATTTGGTTTGATTTGAGTTTGGTTTTGGTCATTTGAATTAATATTTCATTTATATTTGTGAATATAAATGAAAATATAAATGGGTTATGAGAAAATCACCTGAGTTTGGAGTAATTTAGAAGCAAATTTGATTAAGCTTAGGATGTAGGTTAAAAGGACTAACTTGGGTTTTGGTTTGGTTTGATTTATTTTTGGTCATTAGGTGATGAGTTTCATTTATATTTATGAGTAAAAATGAAGGAATGATTGATTTATAAATAAATGAATCATGTTTGAATTGATTTGGATCAAGATTTGATTGGTTTATCGAGGTAGGTCCATATGGCTTAAGAAGGGTCTTAATTTGGTTTGATTTGTTTTGATTTGATTTGTAAGGTTTGAATTTAGATTTAATTTATATTAAGGGAATTTTGAGTTATAAGGAAATCAACCAAGTTTGAGTTGGTTTGAAGGAATTTTGGCTAAGCACATGAAGGTGGTTAATATGGCTTAGAAAGAGAATTTTGAATTTGGAGTTAATCATGGTTTTCACTCATTTGGAATTTGGAATTGATTTCTGATTTGGAATTTGATTTGAGATTGGATTTAATAATTGAGAAAATCAATTGGATTGGGGTTGATTTGGATTTGGTTAAGGCTAAGTCCATAAGATAAAATCAAAGGGCCTAGGAAAGTATTTAGAGTTTGGATTTAATCATGGATTTCAATCATTGGATAGTTGGGTTTGATTTTGAAATTTGAATTTGAATTTGAGTTTTGGTTTGATAGAAGGAAGCAAGGATTGGGTGGGGTGGGTAGGCAAGTCTTCCTAAATTTCTAAGGCACAACCTATTCCTATGGCTTACTCTTCTAAGTCTCTAGGGTTAGGTTAAGTGTTCACCTAATCACTAGAAGTGTCTTAAGACTAAGGAACTCTTAGTGTCCATAAGAGTCCTAGACCTATGATGAGGAAGTTGAGAGCTCACTCCAAAAGTGAGGTCAACAAAGGATGCAAAAATAGGTGTGGTGCAACTGACAAGGCACACCGCATGTGTTGGTGTTGACCGAGATGATCAACAACATCCAAAGGATCACAAGAACTAACAAAAATGACCTACTCATAAACCCGAGGTGTAGAAGGAATCACAATCTTAGTGCAATGCAACTCCGCTCATGTCAAGGGCATAAGGGAGGAAAAAAGAATCCACCAAGGGATCAAACAAGTGAACCTTCCACTAGGGAAACAAGTTCAAGTTATCCATTGGGATAAGGGGTTTGGATTTGGATGCAAGGTATGATTTAGGTAGAGTATCCGCTGGGGATTAGGATGTATAACCCACCAGGGATAGATGCATGAACCTTCCATTAAGGAAGCAGGTTCAGGTTATCCACTAGGGACAAGGAGGGTTTAGATTTCTTTTGAAAGTGCACTCACTGGGGAATGCAAGTTTGAATTGGATTTAATTGATGTCTCACTAGGGAGAAATTGACTGATTGTTTGTTTAATTTTTGGATTTCGAGATGGACCCTATTGGTTTGCGATGGATCGCATTAAGATGGGGCTATGTCGGCCTTGACCTATCTTAGATTTACCAATCCAAAGGAGTAGTCCACCGGCCACATGGTAGAACTATCCAACCAGAAGGGTTGCATTTCGGTGTACAATGACTATGCTAGGGAGAAAGCGTAGTAGACTTACATCTCCAAAAGCAAGAGATAACTGCTGGGGTGATTTGTTGGATGCAACAAATTGGACCCGACATAGGGCGACTACTGAATGAATGCCTCTTGGGGAATTATATCAACTCAGAAGTAGTCAAGATAATGTCATTTTATTGAATTGCATTTATTTTAATTTTAATTATTTTAATTTTATGGATCTCATTGGTTTGCGGTGGATCCACTAAGAAGAGGCTAATATCATCCTAGACCTATCTTAGATTTATAAATCTAAATAGATAGTCTACTGGCCGTGGGGTAGGGCTAGCCAATTGAAGGGGTGCCTTTCAGTTCACAATGGTCAAGTTAGGAAGAAAGTATGGAGACTCACATATTCCTAAATAAGGAACCACTAGGGTGATCGGTTGCTTAACAAATCGACGACCTTTTGCGTCGCCGCAACGGTCGTTGGAAAGAATGTGTAATAGACTTATATCTTTCAAAGAAAAAGAAGACGGTAACTTGTTGGTGGCACAACAAGTTGAACCACCTAAGGGCAACTAGAGAGTGTTGACGGGACTTATCTCAACTCAAAGTAGTCTGACAATTCCTATAGGGACTTTTGCTGACACTTCCCTAAAGATAGGATGCCTGCTCGGGAAAGGGGCCACTGGGTGCTTGAATTCCTAATCCACAAGCAAAGATATATTTTGTTTATTTTATATTTGAGTGGACCCTATTGGTTTGCGAGGGACCACACTGAGAAGGAGCTTATATTAGCCTAGTCCTATCTCAGACTTATTAGACCAAGGGAGAATGTGCACATCTGCTGAACAAATTCTCCAACCATGGGGATGGCTACTAGGAAAGGGGGACTGTTCAATCCAAAAGTAATCGGGGTAGTATCTAAATGGTTTCACTAAGGATGTGATCCAAATAGAGTGCCCACAAGGGAGGTGCTATTAGGGGCATTATCTAGAACCTTGTAAAAGAAAGCATGTAGGTATTTGGTGGCCAACATCAAGCAAAAAGCACGAGGACTCACATCTGCCAAGAGTGGTGTATCCACCGGGTGGGTCACCGCCAGCATGGTGATAACCAACCAACCTAAGGTGCCCGTCGATTTACAACAATTAGTTTAGAGAGAAGGTGTGTAGACTTACATCTCTCTAAAGTGGAACTAATCGTCGGGATAGTCTGTCTTCAGTTCGATAGGGGCTATCTAACCTAGGGCAACTACTAAGCGGGGAGTCTTGCGTATGGAATAAATCAAATCTTGAAGTAGTTAGGAGGAAAGGAGCCTCTAGGAGACTTACCCTAAGCCTTAAAATATACTCGACCTAATTAGTGCATAATGGTTAGTTTAAGAAGAAAGCATGTAGGCTTACATCCTCTTAAGCAAAGTCAATATGGGATAGCTTGCTACGCTAAGACCTACCAAACCATTGGTGCTTTCAAGAAGAAGGAGCGGGGACTCACATCCACTTGACAAGTGACCATTGGGGTGACATACTGCAAGGTAGTATCATGGAGAACTAATGACTGAGTGCCATGAGGGGCTTGCTCCCACATCAAAGTAGCTCAAAACAAAAGATATGTGTTTATTTGTGCTATGAAAGAAAGAATAGGATGCCACTTGGGTTCTCTTACACCTATCCTGAACACGTAGGAACATTACTCCACCAAGAAAGGATGTCGCTTGGGTTTTCTTACACCTAACTTAGTTATACTAGTCGAGATAGGATGCCTCTTGGGTTATTTACACCTAACCTAGTAGCACTGGAGGATCATTTGTAGTTTATGTTTGTGTTATGGAGGGATAGGATATCGCTTGGGTTCTCTTACACCTATCCTAAACATATCGATGGATTTGTAAGCAAAGGATGTTCACATAAGAGATGAAATTTGATATGAAAATTTTATTGATGATTATTTTCAAATAAGATTTATGGATAATATTTCTTTAGGTAGAGCTTTGATTGAAAGCATGACTCTCGCCTTATAGATATAAGTTGATAAGATCCTCCTTGGTAGGCCTTTTCTATGGCAAAATGGCCTTCCCAAGTGGGTTCAAACTTGCCTCCCATCATTTGATGGACAATAGTTAGTTTCCTTAGAACTAAAATAAGCTCTCATACTTGAAAAGCTTTAGGACGGACCAACTTATTGTGAGCTTGAATCATTTTGGCTTTGTCAACTTGAGGTGTTGGCATGTTCTGAGGCGTCTCTCCTCCAAACCTTCGAGCTCTTCTAACCACAGCTTAGCATTCTATTCTATAGTAATCTTTCTACCCACAGCTATCCTTAGTGATGGGAGTTAGACTTTTAATTGTAGAATGGCTTTGGACCCATACACTAAGGAGAATGGGGTAGATTGAGTTGGAGTTCTATATGGTGCGGTAACAAGGATTCAACCAAATACTCATTCCACGCTCTTCTGAGTGTCTTCTTCAATATTTGGATGGAGTTTTTTTGAATGGTTCTGCTAGGCCGTTTGCCCTTGGATAATAGATGGTGGAATATCTCCAATATATGCTATGTCTCTGGGCAAAGTTGATGATTTTGGTGTTCCTGAACACAGTACCATTATCAGATATGATTCATTGAGGCACCCCAAATCTATATACAATATGGTTCTTGAAAAACTAGAGCACATGCTGAGTTGTGGCCTCTCTAGGTGGGATTGCCTCCACTTAAAAAAAGCGGCAGCTAGAATGAAGGTGACCCTTGGAAGAAGAAGGATCGGACTATCATGTCCCAACACTCAAATGGTCATGAGGCCAAAGTAGGATGTAAAATATTGGGTGGTTGATGTAGGACCACACCGTGTACCTGACATTGGTAGCATCTCCTAGCTACATCCATGCAGTCTATAATCATCATAGGCCAGTAGTATCCTAGTCTTTTGATCCTGGCTTTCATCTTTGGACTTGACTGGTGAGCTCCGCATAAACTTGAATGTACCTTGGTCATGATCATATGGGCTTTGTGTTTGGCTAAATAGTGTAACCACATATGATCGAAAGAATGCTGATACAAGGTGATGCCCATGAGAGCATAGGAGAGAGCTCTCTATTTCACCTGATGGGTTAATGACTTCTCTTGAGGTAGTTTTCCTATGTTTAGGTAATCCATGAATGGTTGCCTCCAATCTGACTCATCATCCTTTTTGGCAATGGTAACCTCCCCTTCAAGGGAGAGTCTCTCGATGAGTTCAACATCAATAAGGGATGAGACTTGTCTATTTTGAACCCTTATTAGAATGGACTCACTTTCTCGGCATGCCAACTCCTTGGCAAGCTTGGCCAATGTTTTCTATAGCATTATCTCATCGAGGAATCTTTTAGATAGTGACCTCTGAGATTTGAACCAACAACTCCATGGTGTACTTATGGTAATGATGGAGCTTAGGCTTTTGAACTTTATTGAACCTAGCAACTTGGTTGATGATGAGCTGAGAATCCCCAAAGATGTTGATGTTGTTGATTCATAGTGTAATGACTAAGACCAGGCTGGTAATCAGAGCCACATATTCAGCTTCATTGTTGGTGCATAGATTGGATAGATGATATGAGAATCTCATCACATCGCGATCTAGAGTTAGGAGAACTATTCCTACCCCTACCTTTCCTGGAAGAGTAGATTGTGATTCTTATCCTCTTTGAGAGGAAGCTGCACCATCAAAATACATCTCCCAATGGTGAATGCTAGTGTCCCTTAAGTTCATGATTTGCTCATCGGGGAGGTCATCACTAAGTGGAGAATCAGCAGGAAGTGGGTGTGCTGCTAAGAAATCCACTAGTGTCCATCCTTTCATAGCACAGAGGGTAATGTGATGTCAAACTATGATAAAATCATAGACCATCACGCCAACCGTCCAGATAACATTTGCCATGTCATGAGATATTATAGTGGATTGATTATAGAGATCAGATTCACATTATGGGAAAGCATGTAATGTCATAGCTTTTGGGATGCAAAGATTAATGCTAGGCGGTGCTTCTCAATAGGTGGGTAGTTTGCCTCATTAGGAATTATATGACGACTGAGGTGGTAGAGAGCATTTTATTTCCATTCATCATTAGTTTGAGCCAACAAGGTGCCAAGGGAGTCGTATAATGTGGCAGTGTAGAGGATCAATGGTTTTCTTGGGAAAGGGGCTACTAGAACTGGTGGCGTCATCAGGTAGTGTTTGATGCCTTCAAAAGCATGCTGGCACTTATCATCCCACTTGAACTTGGCATCCTTTTGATCGTGAGAATGGTGGCATCTCCTATAAGTTGGATATGAAGCATCTTAGATATGCCAATCACCCTTGAAATGATCTGAGTTGAGTTATACTTTTAGGGGTTGGCATTTATAAGATAGCCTTGATCTTCTCTAGGTCAATCTCTATTCCCCAGTGTTAGACAACAAACCCATGGAATTTCCTTGAAGCTACTCCGAATGCACACTTCAGGGGATACAGTTTGAGGTTTAATTGTCTTAACCATTCAAAAACTACTCTCAAGTCAAAGAGATGGTCTTCCTTTTCTATGCTTTTGACTACTAGATCATCAACATAGCATTCAACCTGATGATGAATGAGTTCATTAAAAGTGAGTCATGGCCCTTGGTATGTAGCACCGCATTTTAAGGTTGAAAGTATGACATAATAATAGATTGATCGGGTTCAAAAAGTAGTATTTCTTTCATCCTTGGGGGCCATCTTGATTTGGTTATAGCCAGATGACCCATCCATAAAAAAGAACACTACATGAGATGAGGCAATGTCCACCATCAATTCCGGTATAGGAAGTGAAAATGCATCTTTAGGACATGCCTTGTTCAGATCCCTAAAATCAACATTTATACAAATTTGGCCATTCTTTTTCTCAACTAGGATGGCACTTGCTAACTAGGTAGGGTAATTTTCTTCCCTAATAAAGCTGGCATCGATCAGGTTTTTGATTTAAGAAGTGACCTATTGTTCAATTTCTAATTGCATGCATTTAGCCGCTTGATAGGGTTAGCATTAGCTTCTATTGCTAGTTTATGGACTACTATGTTAGGAGATAAACCAGGCATTTCTTCATAACTCCATGTGAAGCAGTCCTTAAACTCAACTAATAGCCTAACTAAGTCATTGGTTTCTTCTTCATTCACTAAGGAACTGACAGACGTCAGCCGTGGAACTTCTTTCATTCCCAAGTTGATTTCTTTGAGTTCATTAATGGTTGATCTGATTTCTTCTTCAAACTCTGGTGTCGCATCTTTCACTTCAAGCTCATTTAGGTCATCTAAGTTTCTAAATCATGCATCCTCATAAGAGTTAGCATGACTTGAGAAGAACCCATCGACAAATGAGTGGTGATGACTAGCAATGGTTGTCATCATCGACCGACCCACGTGTCAATCGTAGTCCGATCTTGATTGAAAGTGTCTTTGGTTATCCCATAGTTTTCAAAGTATTTGACTTGTTTTAGACCAAGTATGTGGGATTAATCCTTCTTTGCTAAGTTAATAACACAAGGTGAATACCAATCAAAAGGTAGTTGTATTAAATCTTTATATGAATCATCCTGTTTTATATCATCTTTTGACTTGAGGATGATGCTCCCAACAAAACCTCTTGACCTATATATAAATGACTTGGGGCCTCTTATTAAACCTCAACTTTCTGAAAGAAAGTGAGGTAAGATATTAAGTTCCCAACTGCTGTCTAACTATTCTACATAATGATGAATCTGATACATTCATGCTTTGCTTGGAGGCCTAGTCTTCCCCACTATCTAGCTTGATCATCACCTCCAAAGGGACCCACTGAGAGGGGTTGGTTGGAGTGCTAACCACATGAGACTCATCCTATTAACTGGAGTCTAAGTATATATAGATAGCAGGAGTACTCCATGAGCCGTAACATACCCTCTCGCCAAGCAAGGAGGTCTTCCACCTCTAATCGCTGACTTGCCTCTTCCTCTACCTAGTGGAGGTCGAGTCATCCTACCCATGTGTTCATATGGAGGAACGAACTGTGGGTGGAATGTAACATCTGGTTCTACCTCTTCCTCAGTGTTTGATTCTCGCTCACTTGAGCTTTTTTTTCTTTTTCTTTTCTTTTCTTTCTTTTCTTTTATTTTGTTTCTTTTCTTTTGATTTTGAACTTTCACCAAGTTCAGAATATACTTTTGATTTGGAGGAAGATAGTAGTCGCATCTTCATAAATCTCAAACTCTTAACTGAGAATGGCTTCAAGTCTCTTTCGACATAATACTTGATTCCACCTCTTCTGAATTTTATGCACTAGTGAAAAGAGGATGGAGTTGTGTTATTTCCATGTATCCAAGGCCTACCGAGCAAAGCGGTAAAAGATGTATCTGAATCAATTATGTAGAACTTGGCTTCCATCTTCCACTCATCTATCTCTAGTGGTAACACTATGGAGCCTAAAGCCCTCTCGGTTTGTTCGTTGAATCCTCTCAACATCATCCATCTCCTGAGTTGATAAGTCGATCCTCAAGTAGTAAGAGTTTTTTTTAGACTCATAATATTTCATGCACCTTGATCAACTAACACTTTGAGAGTCTAAAGCCCATATCCACAAGATGTAGAGACGGTTGTGCTCCATTGTCCCCAAAAGAAGTTCTTCATGTGAATGTAACTCCATGGCTTCTCTTGAAAAATATACCTCCTCAACAAGTCAGCTAAGTGTTGACCTTATTTTTAGATTGAGCTCTCAACCCCTCCATCTTAGACATAGGACTCCTCTTAGACTTTAAGGGTTCCTTAGTCTTAAGACACATCTAGTGATTAGATGGACACTCAACCTAGCCCTAGAAGACTTAGAAGAGTTAGCCATAGGAATAGGTCATGCCTTAGAGATGTTAGGAAAATTACCTACCCATAGCTTAAACCATTCCTCTCTTTCCCTCCTTCAAGTCAAACTCCAAATCAATCTTAATTGATTTTCTCCAAATTCAAATCAATTCCATGATTAAAATCCATGAATGAAACCTATGATTGAAATCTATCACCAAAATCCATCAAAATTCCTAAGTTCAAATTTCCTAAGTCCTTAATCCTTAAACTTAACAAAAAAATTATGATCTAAACCAAATCAAATCTTTGAAATTTTCTCATAATTCATTTATATTTTCATTTATATTCACATATATAAATGAAATATATATTCAAATCAATCAAACTAAACTCAAAATTCCAAATCAATTCATGAAATTTTCTAAGTCCTTAATTTTCCATTAATGGACTATTTAAACCTTATCAAATCAAAATCATGAGATTTTCAAAATTATTTATTTCATATATTCATATATAAATGAAATATAAATATAAATCTCAATAAAATTCAAATTCAATTAAACTCATTTATATTCATATATATAAATGAAATATAAATATAAATCAATCAAATTAAAGGTAAAATTAAATTTTTTAAAATTTTCTTAAGTCATTAATTTTCCATTAATGAACTCAAATAAATACCATCAAATTCTAATGGATATAACTCATTATATCTCATTTATATTCACATATATAAATGAAATATAAATATAAATCAATCAAACCAAATTCAAAAATTCAAATCTTCTTCTTTCCAAAGTCCTTTAAATCCTTCTAATGGACTTAGCCCAAATCATGATTAAATCACTTCAAATCCTTGAAATTTTCTAATGATCAATTTATATTCTCATTTATATTCACATATATAAATGAAATACAAATTGAAACAATCAAAACCAATTCAAAAAAGCAAACTCAAATCAACTCAAAGTCCAATATAAGCCTTTCAAGTCAAGATCTTGAACTTAGCCAAATCAATTCCAAATCAAGCCAAATCCTTGATTTTCTCTCATGATTCAATCAACCCTACAATCATGAGCTCATATATAAATCCAAACTTCAATCACTCAATCAAAACCCAAGTCAAAAGTCAAACCCTAAATCCTTTCATGTTCTTCCTTTGAATATGAAATTGTCAAATGAATCAAAATCCATTTGACTTCAAACCACTTGTAAATGGATTTATATTTCAATCACGAGTCCATGTACAAGATCAACCAACTTCAAATCAAGCTTTGACCAAGCCATTTAACTCACTTAGGCTCACTTGACCCAAAGTGACCAAAAGCACCCTTATGAGCCAAATTTTGATCCTAACCAAATTGGATTGAACCAAACTCATATTTGCCTCTCACCATGATCAACAATCACCATGGGATGATCAATCAATCAAATTGGGTCAAACCAAGTCAAACCTAAGGGTTGACCAAGTCAACACTTAACCCAAAATGAAACCTAACATAGCCAAATTCCACCATAGGCCAAATTGATTGAAACCATTGATCTAAGTTCACTCATGACCTATGTTTGAACTTGACCAAGCCAACATTTGAGCTAACCCAGCCCAATTGGCCACTTGACTAAGTTGACCCATTTTGACCTAAAGGGTCAAAATGTGTCAAAACTTGATCTAAGCCAAATTGATTGAAACCAATGGGTCAAGTCCATTCCAAATCACTTGTGGAACTTGACCAAAGCCTCAATTGGCCAAGTAGACCTAACCTAGCCCAATTGACCTTAGACCCAACATGACCTAAAGGGGTCATTTGAGCCAAAATTGAACTTAACACAAATTGATTGGAAACAAAGATACCAATCCATTCCATATGACTAACCTAACCTAAACCTACCCTTGACCTACCTCAAATAGGTCAAATGGGTCAAATAGGTCAACTTGACCCATTTGACCTAAATGAAGTCATATGAGCCAAATTCAAAACTATACCAAATTGAATCAAATCAAAGCCACCAAAACATTTTAAATGGTCATATAAACTTGACCCGACCCTTGGTTGACCCAATTTGACTAATTGGTCAACTTGACCAAGTTGACCCATTTTCACCTAAATGGGTCAACATGAGCCAAACCTTATCAAATGAATTCCAAATCTCATGAAACTTGGCCAAACCTAGTTTCTCCACATACCCAACATGTCCAAAGTGGAAAAATAACAAAATGACCATCCTACCCCTAGGCCATAGAACAAATTTTAGCTTAATCCACGGGTAATTTGGTCATACCCTCTTTACATTCACTTGAGGCTTTCCTAAAAGCTCAAGGGGACCTAGGGAGAGTAGTGCACCCAACCCAATGGGTTTGGGTTAGCCCATTTAGTCCTTAGACAAAACTCGACCCCATAGGTCAAAATTGAAAATTGAAAATCCCTCTCAAACTCAAATTCAAGCACATGGGAGGTTGGAAATACACTCCTTAGCTCAAATCAACCATATCCACACTCCTATGATCAAACAACCCATAAGCTCAATTGGATCAAAATGGCAAGTGCATTGGCCGATCCTTCTGGGGAGATATATTTCCCCAATTTCTCAATTTCCCCTCTGTTGATTGAAGCTAAGGAACTTAGAGAAATCATCAGAGAGAACTACCGAGATTCTTAGAGAGGATTTGAAAAAGCCATTTCTCAATTTTCAGACTTTGAAAATAGAGGAGGCCCATTGAATTGCCAACTTCTCTTCACTCAATCTCCATCCAATTGCTCTTGAAAACTTCATCAAGGAGCTAAGTTGAGTGCACCCAAGCTTCCTTTGGAGTTCCCACAATAAGGAAGGATTGAATTGGATCAAAGCCAAGCTCAAGCTAAGCTGGAGGTGACCCATAGGAAGATCCACTCAACCACAAGTGCTCAAACTTCAGCAAGGCTTTGTCTCAACCAGACGAAGCTTCTCCAAGGGAATCAGCATGATCACCTCAAGGAATGGGATTTTGACCATTAAACTCAATGTGGTGTGGAGCTTTATAAAAGAAATTTTCACCCCATGGATTTTGACCGTTGATTTTCGCTCTTGCTTTAGATGGTGTGGGTTGAGTTTGATTTGAATCCATGCTAGATCAAGCTTGGATCTTCCCTTGATCATGGACTTATTGATCGGGAAGAACTTGGAGATCTCATCCATCCACATTTTAGATAGATGATGAGATAATTACATTATAGATCCACCATTTTAATGGGATATCGTCCAACCTTGATCGATGACATCAATTAATGTGCACCACCACCATCTGATTTGACTACTTAAGTAACCCCCTCATGGTGTGATGCATGTAAAGAACACTGACTGCCACCGCCTCGTGTCATGTCGTGAGCCAGGGGATTAGTTAAATGCCTTAATTAATTTCTAATTAACTTAAGGATCTTCTAAAATTTATAACTCCCACTAGAAAATTTAAAAAATATGAAATAAAATTATGGAAAGATAATTAAACCTAAATTATTTTAAATTAATTTCAATGGTTTTAATTATAGTTTTCTCTGAATTAGGGTTTCATTAGAAAGTTTATTTTGCTAATTACTTTTTAATTAAGCCTCTAATTAATCCCAAATTTCTTAGGTATGTTTTAGGGGATGACTTCTACCTCCCCTAATTTTCTTGGGATTTATTGAAAACTTGATTAAAATAATTGCATATGAATTTCCTAATTACCCTCCTTATGTAATTAAAAATATTAAGGTGTAATTCATGATTTTAACCCATGATTAGGTTTGATTAAGGTCAGATCCAGTAAGTAGGAGGTTTAGCAAATATTTTTGAGGCATTTCCCCTAAGCTATCCCTTAAACCCCCTTTTTCTCTCCTTAATATCCTCTTAATTAAGGGTTAATTCATTCATTATCCCCTTAATTAATTTCTAAAATTCTAAAAAGTTCCAGAACTTAATTAATCTATCTTGGGTAGATGCTGGGTTTAATAGCCTAAGTTCAATTAAGGAAGTCAAAACCCAATTCATAAGTATGAAAGGGTGTTTTGAAATTACTTAAGCTAAACCCCTTAGCTTAATTAACTTTTAATTATGAGCCAAATTGCATTAGGCCCTTTTCTTATTAAGTACATTACAAATTTAAATTCCTTGTGGGTTTTATGTCATCTCATTGGCTCATAATTATTTAGTTAATTATTCTAAGGTGGAGTAGGTAAGGGTTTATTAAGTTACTTAATTCATACCCTAACCTAATTAATGCATAAAAATGGATTTAATTATTTAAAATTTAAATAAAATATCAAACACATGTGGGAATGAGTTAGGAATAGTAAACTCATCTCATCTTTTTAAAATTAAATCAAAGTCCAAACTAAACACAAATCACTTTGAATTCACTTTGATTTATTTTAAACTTTTTTATTCTATAAGAATGTCTTTAGGATTTAACTGAAGTGAGTTTATTTACATGCTTTCATTGCTTTGAATCTTTCCCCAACATGTTAAGTTGTATGTCATGTGATTTCATACATTCATAATTTTGAAATTCAAATTTTAAAATGAAATTGTTTACTTTATGTCAAATTTGCATGTGTTGGCTAAGGTAGAAATATGAATGGCTATTATCACTACTAAATCCAAATTATTTTCTAAACATATAAATCAAATACCAAATCTAAAAAGTATGCTACTTATATTTTAATTATGAGTTTTCATGTGATAGAATATAAAGGTATGCTTAGCATAGTTTCTTTCTTATGTTGTTATAGTTTTGAATAGAGTTAGTAAGATGTAAGGTTCATTTGAAAAGAACCTAACACTTACTTAATTCTATCCTAGTCATCCTATACTATAACCTAAGAAGGGTTACCTATACATGCATAAATTGCATAAAATAAAATGAATCCATTAAACAACTTTTTGCATTCTCTTTTTTATTTCATTTCTTTTATACATATGTTTGTATTTAAGGAAAGTGGTATATTAGTCTATACAACCCCGAGGTTGCAAGGCTTTAAATAGCCCTAAGTAGTTCTATTACCTTACACCTCTGGTTAATAATGACGTTGTACTCACTTATGCCTTTCTTACTTTCATATGTGTATGTGAAAATTTTGATAAGGAAAACCTTTTCTACTTAAGAAAAATCATGCATATTCAACTTCTAAATTTCCTTAAATGGATTACTTACATGCATCATAAAGTGTGTTAAATACTCTCATTTGTATGTATAAATATGCTTAGGACCATCCATATGCATGTTATATATGTTGGAAACGAAATGAAGTAATGTGTGTTATGTGAATTTTAGTTCATTTTATTTAATCTTAAAATGTCTTTCTTTTTGAATAGGTTTGTTTAGATTTTATCTAAACTTAGGATTAATCAAAAGATGTAATCAAAAAATTCACCTAAATGAAATTATAATGTGAATCTACCTTAGAAATTACTTAAGTTAGGGAAGGAAGGAGAGGTTCTCTTCTCTTTCCCTCTCTTCATAACTTAGTAACTAATTATAGGACCCACTTAAACTAAATCAAATATGAAATAAAATTAATCCAAAATAATTAAACAACTTAAATAAAATCTCCTCTAAGTTGAACATGTTCTTCACACTTGGAAAATTTGAACCTAAAGCCCTAGCTAAGCATATCACACAAGCCTTCAAAGCACACACTTTAGCCTAAGTCACCACTTCTAACCTTAGGTTAGGTCGGTGTGTGGGTTGATGTTTTATTTTATTCTATTTTATGATATATGTTTTATATTGGATGTTAGGGTGTATACTTATAGAATGAATGATAGGATATTCTTAGTCTAATTATTCTTTTCTGTAGGGGATTGTGCTTAAGGGATGCTGTCATAAATAATAAAATATAAATGCTTTTGCTTGTAGGTGCTTTATACCCCTAGGAATAATCAATAGGATAGGTGGACTTAGTTACACATGTGTGGGGTGATAAGTCTAATATACATGCTTGGGATTTTGGTGGTTTATTTTAACTAACCTTTGTTTTGTAGGTGTTAGTTAGATTTTTTTTTCCTTTCATGTAAATTTGCAATTAAGATTTTGGAATAATTATTATGGGGATTAGAATGAGCATTGGTCATAAGATCCTATCTTATGAACCATGTGAAGCCTTGGAGCATCCACCTTCCAACCATTCAAAACAAGGAACCAAAAGAAGAAAGAAAGAAGAAAAGAAGGAGAAAGAAGAAAAGAAGAAAGAAAAATAAAGCTTGAAGACCCCCATAACAATGAATTCCTTATTTAATTGTAATTTAATTTATTTATGATCTGTGTTGTATAAGGGTAGAGCTCGGCTACCCACATTTGATACTTTCGGGTTTGTGCGGTGGTGCCCGACCACAATGGCCTTTTATTCTTTTTACGATTAGCTTTATAAATTAGTTGATGATTTGTTTAGATTTTGCATTAAGTGGCATGCTTTTCCTAGTTTCTTCCTTGTTTTATGTATAACCTGGATGTGGATTAGGCTCTTTAGGGAAAAATAAATCTTTTACCCAACTTAACAACTCAAAATAAAATTAAACAACTCCTAACCTCACCTAAAACTTAGGTTTAAAATCAAGATAAAAGAATTAGCAACCCCTTAGCTGGATAAGCATTTCTTTCATAATATCATACACAAATGCATCTTATTTCACTCTTGATTGGGAGGGCTTCCACCTTTTCTAGAGAAACTAAGCTTGACCTTTTAGAGCCATGGTGGAAACTCACCTCCCCCTTTATCATTGATTTTGGCCAATAACTCTATTTCTCATGCATTAGTCATATGAATCCTATTAGCCTGAGTCAAAATAATTGTCCAAAATAAAAATAAAATGAAATTTGAATTGCATTAGATTTAGGTCATTTGAAGCATGTCCCTTAACATGATCTAGTCTCTTTAGGGAGTGAGTTTAAGGACTTAGTCTCTTTCTAAATAAATAATAGCCTAGCTATCTTGCATAAGCATAAAGACTTGCCTACATGTATTTAAAATCATAGGAGGAGTTAGTTGGCAGCCACCCCTGGTTGTGTTCAAGTGTCGTGGTTTGTCCTCTCTATGGAGGCAAACCAATTACCCATTTTGCCTTAGATTTAGGTTGTGCTTTCAGCCCTCGCCAAACCTACCTAGATTTAGGTTCTGAGGTTGCTTCTCCCCTTTGTAGGCCCTAACCTTAATTCCTCACCTCTTAGGCATTTCTTTAAGCTTGTGTTAAGGAATCTTAAGTCCTAAATTTCTAATGAAAAATACAACTTAAACAAACTAAATCAATTTCAAAAATGTAAAGCCCAACTATAGGATAGTTTGAGATGCTTGCTAGGTTTCCTAGCATCGTGGGCATCTCCTACTTATCTTCAATTTTGGCTTAAATAATAACTCCCTCTTTTGATCAATCCCATTTAATCTTTCAAAAATAAACCAATTGATTGATAGTCCTTCCTATTGAAATCTTCAAAGATAATGATCATTTACCTTAATGAGAGTTTTCAAGGGATCCCATCCCTTAGGATGTAATTAACTATGGGATTGCCCTGAAGGAACTTAATGAACCCTTTAAAATAAACCGCTTTACTTTTCATGTAAAGTAGGGGAAGAATCCCTGGTACATATGCAGACCCATCATCATTAAGAGTCCTTATTGAGGTGATTAGGTCCATTAAAGGATATTGACTTATGTCTTTCGAGATAGTACACTACTTCCTTGATGACATACTTGATCACCTGAATAAGTACATTTGTGAATCTACATGGAATCCTAATAAGATGAATTTCTATAAGAGTCTCCTTTTCATTTCTCATGATTTGAAAGGTGACTCAATTCTCCTTATAGAATTTTCACCACAATTTTTTTAGCACTCAAGATGGTTCCTCTCTCCATCTTTGGTAAATGATCTTATCTTTGAGTATCAATATTGGGTTTATACTTTGTATGAATCCAAGACTATCCTTTTTTCCTTGGCACTCTCATTTCATTCTTGAGTTGAGTTAGCCAACATCTTTAGGTTTTAGGACAACATTTGTTGGTCTTAAAACCATTGTTTTCCAATGGGTAAAATGAAAAGATCTAAATAAAAAGTAAAACATTTTAAAGACTTCCTCCTTACCATCTTCATGATAAGGAAAGGTTCATCTAAATAATAAATCTTCCATAAAAAATAAATAAAAATTAAAAAAACATTTCTTTTCAAAAGCACCTTTTCAAAAATGCACTTAATAAAATATTTTCCATAAAATTTTGTCACCCTCATTTAATAATTCCCATAATTGTTACATGTAGAGTTTTCAAAATAAAATTAACAACATTTTCAAAAGCACAAATGAACATCTTCTTTCAATCAACTTTGATGAAGATTTCATTTTCAAAATAAAATGAACATTCTCTTTCCAAAAATCACAATCATAATCATTAAACTTTTGCACACATGAACATCTTCATTTAATATACTCTTTATTAAATGAATATTTCATTCAAATAAAAAAAATAAATATCATTTAGGAAATCCCACTTAAACATATCTCACATATATTTTAAATTGGAATTCCTCTTCAAAGCAACAATCACAAAAAACAAAATTTTCATATTTCAAAATAAGATTGATCTCCATTCTACATACCTAAATTTGTTGAATGGAAGTCCCTTTTCAAAAAAAAAAATCAACAATCATATTTCAAAATTTTCTAAAACACATTTTGGAACTTCATTTAGCATATCCAAACTTGTTAAGTGAAGTCTCGAAATTAAAAAAAAAATCTAAAACATTTTTCTAAACACATTTTTGGAACTTCATTTAGCATACTCAAATTTGCTAAGTATAATTTCCTAAATCAAACATCAAAAATCAAACATCATATTTCAAAATTTTCTAAACACATTTAGAACCTCACTTAACATACCCAAATTTGTTAAGTGGAGCCTCCAAATCCCAAAATCAAAATTTTTCAAACAACTTTTTGGAATTTCCTTTAACATGCCCAAATTTGTTAAGTGAAGTCTCCAAATCCAAAATCTAAAAATTTTCAAACACATATTTGGAACTTCATTTAGCATACTCAAATTTGCTAAGTAAAGTTTCCAAATCTAAAATCAAACATTTTTCAGAACATATTTTTGAACTTCACCTATCATACTCAAATTTGCTAAGTGAAGTTTCCAAAATAAAAACCACAAACACCTTTGGAACTTCTTTCCTTAGCATACCAAAGTTGCTAAAGAGAAGTTTCCATTTTCAAAACCAAAATGAAATCAAAATTTTAAACACACCATTTGGAATTTCATTTAGTATACTTAAATTTGCTAAGAGAAATTTCCATTTCACAAAACCAAGTGGGACTTCATCTTTAGCATACCAAATTTTCTAAAGTTAAGTCTCCACTTTCAAAACAAATCAAAAAAACAAAATGAAGCACTTTAGGATTCCATTAGCATACCAAATTTGATAAGGATCCTTCCCTTTCTCAAAAATCAAAACATCAAAACAAAAATGAAACACTTATGATTTTCTCAGCATACCCAAATTTGCCAAGAATCCTATTTTCAAATATCAAACAAAATACACTTGGATTCTTCACTTAGCATACCTAAATTTGCTTAGTAAGAATTCCAAATTTTGTTTTTCAAAAAAAAAACAAAACAAATTCATAAATAAAGAGACAATCATTCTCAAACACTTTACTTAGCATACCTAAATTTTCTAAGTGAAATTCCAAAATAATCAAAAAAAAAATAAAATCATTTGACCCTTACTTTAACATACTAGAATTTGTTAAAGGAAAAAAGTCCTCAAAATCAAAAATTAAAATTCAAAACAATAATGAACCTATGGAAGCATCCTTATCAAAAATTTTGAATCCATATTTCAACATACTTAAATTTGTTGAAGTTGGATTCATATTCAAATTCCTCTTTCAATCAATCTTTTCAAATCCATTTGAACCCCACTTAACACTTCTGAGTTATTGGATGTGGTTTCAAATTTTCAAAATTCAATATTCAAAATCTATTGAGATAGAAATCTGATAGAAGTTCATTTCTCATTGCAAATTCCTTACAATCAGTACAGTACAGTTCAGTTTCAGTCTATTACAATCAGTGAAATGGCTAGTTCTTAAAAAATTATCTTTACCTTGGTATGGATCTAGCTTTAGATCAGGCTAACTTCTCCGTATGGACCATACCCACCTGATTGCCTTTGGCTGGGGATTTGAGGGAGCCAGGATCACTTGTGAGGGCATTCCCCACACCACAATCAATAGGACCAAGGTGACTGGGCAGAAGCCAGACATCAGGATAGACTTACCTTCTGATTCTGATGTCTCCTCATTGAAGAGGAAAGCTATGGCAGTACCACAGAATTCAATTTTTATAATGCCAGTAGTACCGGCAGTACCAACTCTAGTTGCAGTTCATCCCAAAGTTTCCTATGTTGCCCTAGTACGGGCTAACACCCTACCATCTATACCCTCTAAGGGTAAGGCTCCCCTAGTTTCAGGGCTTGCCTCCCCTACATTTGAGTATGGGTCTAGCTCACTCCTCCCATCCTACCCATGCACGTAGGAACAAGAACCGCATGATCAAGCCCACACTTGGATAGCTAGGAGTTAGAGGCGTGCCGACGACCATGGATGAGTCTCCCATCATCACTTCACCATTGATTACAGAAAACCAATTTCATCCTCTCTCTAGATTAGACAAAGAGGATACCAGAAGGATCTGTTCATCACCTCCAGTGGTGCACCCTAATTTTAGGAGGAGGTCATGCCTCCACTGTCTCTATGCTGTAGAGCATACATATGCTTAGAGTTTGAGACATAGTTTGATAATTGATCAGTTATCCCTTGTAGTGTAGGGAGCCAGATTCAACAGGAGAGGGCCCGTGAGGCCCATACAACCCACATTAGTAGCAAGGAGTGATGAAGGTTCAACCGTCAGTCGGCTGCTTCTGCTTTTGTTGCTTTTCCAACTTGGAGTGCTAACCATGCCAACCATACTGATAGTAATCTTCTCACTGGGACCAGCCACCATAGGAGGGCAGTTTCTATGCATAGAGAGTCGTGGTGTCTCCACCCCAGCTACCCCCTGTCCCGCCATCGCCAAGCAGTGTTACAACATCTCCCATTCCATCTAAGGCCATGAAGGCCACATCCAGGGAAAAGCACTGTTGGTGATCCATTACTCAAGGATCCTACTCTACACCACCCATTTTGGTAGGCTCTCTCTCGCTACCTTCTACCCAATGGTGGTGTGGTAGAGACCTCAAGCATCGTGATCGTCCTTCACCAACTCCACCATACAATGGATGTGAGATGGTGATAGTTATTACAGATATTCTAGATGATAGTTCAGCTGCACTAGTGGTAGAGGAACATCTTGGATTGTTACCCTCTTATAGCGAAGTAGCATAGAGTCATTCATCCAAAGGAGTACATTCCACAGATTGACTCTCCGAAAAGGCCCTGCCTCGCACGATAGTGATCACACCGGCTAAAATTTGTACATGAGTTGGATCATTCATTAGATGAGATAGTTGCACATTATTTCATGGAGAAGAAGGAGATCTTGGGGTATGCCTGATGAAGAGAGTCAGCTTCGATCCCAATGAAGATGACTTGATGGGGGATTCAGCTAGAGTATGCATGGTTGACACTAGAGGATCTCTTCTTAGGGAACAATAAGCCATGGAAGGTGATGAGGTTGATCAAGAAGAGAATTAGCCTCACCTCAACTGAGGGATGATGAGCGATTGATAGGATGGCACGGAGTGACTTATGCGCAATGTTAAGTGCTCCAGCATTAGTTCATCATGCCACTGATGTTAATATTTCTTAGCAGTACTCAGCAAGGCACTAGCTGTAGGAAGGTAGTGAAGAACATGTATTTGGAAAGGGTGAAGGAAGGAATCAGGGATCATGGTATGCTCAATATCAAGGTCCATTGATAGCATTTCTGGCTAGTTGTTACAACACGTGTGGCGCGATGCTTTCTTTTTGACTTTTATTAGTGGCCTAACTGGTATTGCTTTTGATTGGTATGCTAAATTGCCCAACGTTCAATAAAGACATTTGTTAAGAGAAACTCTTCATCAAGAGATTTACTAGAGCTCAGCAAAGGATTACTGTAGGTGATCTCATTATAGCACAACATCACCTCAGGGAGTCGCTCATTGATTATATTCTCCGATGGAGTAACCAGAGTATGAAGTATGAACCATAGCTGTCTGAACAGCATGCCATTGAGATTCTCTTCAAAAATATCCATGGCTCGATGACCTTCATGCTTAAGGGCTTCACTATCAATACATTTGAGAAGCTAATAAACAAGGCAACTAGTCTACAAGGAGAGGCCAAACAGTTGCCTTTTCAAGATCAATTTCCTAAGCCATAAGTTTTAAGAAAACCAAGAGCAAGAAGTAGCTTGACAAGGGGAAGCAGCTAGAGATCAATGAGAGACCATGACCTCGAGCCTCCACCTCCTTTGCCACCATCAGGCAGCCCTATCAGCCTCCACCGTAGCCTCCATGGCTAGCACAACCAGCCTCTCACCATACCACCAATAGCAGTGTCATGCATGCCCACCGCCAGGTAGCTATGGTCCACCTACTCTTTTAGATAAGTTAAACAAACCTTATTCTTTTAAGAGGAAGGTAATCAAGAAGATCTTTAAGAATCTCTTAAAGAAACTGATTTTTAGCTACCCGAGCCTAGGAGACTGAAAGTAGGCAAAAGTCATGATCCAAACTTTTGCCCTTACCGCCGTATGCTAGGCCATGTTTTAGAGGGTTGCTTCACATTCAAGGATTAGAACAATTTCAAGATCGGTGTTGTAGTTATCCCAAAGGAATACCTTGTGGAACAACCTTCCATTAGGGTAATCCTTGGGGATACAAGTGGCCCTACCAAAACCAAAGAAGGTTGGGATATTTCATCCAAAACCTCTAAGAAAATAATAAAGATCAAGAAGCTTTCCTTCCGTGTGCTTGAGTCACTCAAACCTCCAACACCAAGGAAAGGTTTGCAAGTTTCCTGCCAACTCTAGGAAAGTGGGAGCTCAAGAGAAAGTAGCAAAGCATCACCGGATAGCCTTAACACACCATCGACTATGTCCAACTCACTTTAGTTGTAGTTCCACACCGGTGACTTCTTCCATTTCAGCTAGCTCTTCTATTTCTTCTACTAGAACTCTTGTATCGGATAAGGGCATCAAATCCCTTACTCCACTTACTCTACTTGACTTCTACTTTGTACCTCCAAATAATTCCAAGAAATTGAAGAATAAAGCTAGTTTGAATTACATCTGTGTCACTTCTGATGGGTTATCTTCTTCTATTCCTTACGATAACTCTTCAAGTCTAATTAATTATAATAATTCTGATCTTTCTCATTTTGATTCAGAGTTGGACTTTCCAACTCTGAATACAATGGGTTCACCTCTTGAGATAGACTTGGAATCATCCTATTCTAAGATTCCCATAGGAGAAGTTATAAGTGAGCATGAAGTGCAGGTAGAACCTTCCACCACCTTGCCTCAAGAGATCACTGAAGTCAACCTCCATAGTGGCAAAGTTCTACCTCCTTGGGAAGCACCTCAAGATAGAGGAAATAAGTCATTGGTACAAGATCAGCCCTTCCACAAGATGCTCCACCCTTGGATATGCTTGTGGAAGACTAGTCGAAGGTGGACTACAACATCCTTTCTCATCTAAGAAAGTTTCCATCTAAGCTAAGCATATATGATGCCCTTGTCTTATCCAAAGAGATGAGGGAATCACTAATCAAGGCTCTCCTTGATCTTGAAATATGCTTAGCTCAACTAACCACTATATGTGAGGAAGCACATTATGTAAAAGAAGCCCAAGGGATTACCTTCACAAATGAAGACCTTCTTTTGGGGGACTTGGAGCACAACTATCCCCTATACGTCATAGTCGACATGGATAGGTTCAGACTCACCAGGGTTCTTGTGGATTTAGGTGCATCGATAAACATTATGAGTCTAAAGACCTTTGCCTATTTGAAGATTGACATCTCTACACTCCAAGGAAGTAGGATGATGTTGAGAGGATTTAAGAATCAAGGTGAGCGGGCTTTAGGTTCTATAGTGTTACCCTTAGAGATAGGTGACTGGAAGACTAAAGCCAAGTTATACATCATTGATTCGAATACTTTATTCACTACTTTGCTTGGTAGGCCTTGGATACATCAAAATAAGATCGTTCCATCCTCCCTTCATCAGTGCATCAAATTCAGAAAAGATGGAATTGAATACCGTGTCAATGGGGATGATAAGCAATTTTCAGTTAGAGAGGTTGAGATATATGAGGATGTGACCTACTATCTTCCTCAAAACACCCATTCTTGTGAACTTGGACAAAATTCAAATGCAAATACAAAAGAAAAAGAAAATGAAGTGAAAGAAAAGAAAAAAGAAAATGAAAAGAAAAATAAAAGTCCAAGTGAACAAGAAAGAGGAATTGAAGAAGAAATAGATCTGCATATCACATTCCACCCATAGTTCATTCCATCATATGGACATGTGGGTAAGATGGCTCAACCTCCACCGTAGGCAAAGGCAGAAATAGAGGTAGTTCAGAGGTGGAGACCCCTAGTTGGCCTTCATCCAGAGGTCGTGTTCCAGTTCATAGGAGTACCCCTACTATTCACATAAACTTGGAATCCAACTCGAAGGATGAGTCTAATGTGATTAGTATATCAACCAACCCCTCTCAGCGAGTTCCATTGTAGGTGACTTTTGATCCAACCAGAGATGAAGACTAGGCCTCCAAGCAAAGCAAAGTATTCGAATATGGTTTATGTGAAACTATTAGGCAGTAGTTGGGAACCTTAGCTCTAACCTCACTTGCATCTCAGAAAGTTGAAGGTTTAGTAGTAAAGGAAGTCCCTAAGCCTTCCAGTGACATGAAATAGAAGTTCTTTTTGGGATCATCCACCTCAAGCCTTGAAGTTGATGTAGAGCTTGAGGAAGATACTTTTAAAGAATTAATTGAATTATCTTTTGAATTTTACTCACCTTGTGTTCAAAATCTCATACAAAAAGGTTTAGTTCTTTACACATGGTCCAAGCACAGGTTAGAATACTTCAAAAAGCTATGGAACAATGTGGGAAGCACAATCAAGAGCGATTAGATTGATAGTGGGTCCACGATGATGAAGATTATTTCTAGTTGTAAACAATCATTTGGAATCTGATAGTTTCTTCTCACACATCCCCAACTCTTATGAGAATGTGTGTTTGAAACATCAGATGATCTAGATGATCTCCATGTCAAAGAGGCACTGCCTGCCAAAATTTGAAGAGGAGATTCATTCAATAATAAACAAGCTTAAAGAAATCAACCTCAGGACATGAGAAAATCCATGCCCAACATAAATCAGTTCATTGCTAAATGAAGAAAAAACTAATGTCTTAGTTAGGCTATTGACTGAGTTTAAAGACTACATCACATGAAGTTGTGAAGAAATGCTCAGATTATCTCCTGATGTAGCAGTCCACAAGCTAGCAATAGACCCTAACGTTACCCCTATTAAGCAAGCTCCTAGAGACATGCGATTAGAAATTGAACAACAAGTCATTTTTAAAGTCAAGAAATTGATCGATGCTGGTTTCATCAGGGAAGAAAAATATCCTACCTGGTTAGCTAGTGTCATCCAAGTTAAGAAGAAGAATGGTCAAATTCACATTTGCATCGATTTTAGGGACTTAAAAAAGGTGTGTCCTAAGGATGAGTTTCCTCTTCCTATACTAGAGTTAATAGTGGATATTGCCTCATCTCATGCTTTTCTTTCATGGATGGGTCATGGCTATAACCAAATCAAGATGTCTCCAAGATGAAAGAAACACCGAACCCCGATCGAATCTTCTATTATAGGGTCACGCCTTTCGGCCTTAAAAATGCTGGTGCTACATACCAATGGGCCGTGACTTAGATCTTCAATGAACTCATCCACCATCCTGTTAAGTGCTGCATTAATGATCTAGTAGTCAAGAGAAGAGAAAAGGATGGCCATTACTTTGACTTAAGAGTAGTTTTCAAATAGTTTAGATAATACAACCTCAAAATGAATCCCTTGAAGTGTGCATTCAGAGTCACTTCAGGGAAATTCCTTGGGTTTATTATTCAACATCGGGGAATAAAAATAGATCCTGAAAAGATCAAAGCTATCTTATAAATGCCACCTCCTAAGAGTTTAACTCAACTCAGATCCTTTCAAGGATGGATGACATATCTAAGATGCTTTATCTCAAACCTATCAGGGAGATGCAAGCCATTCTCAGAACTTATCAAAAAGGATGCCAAGTTCAAGTGGGATAATAAGTGGCAACATGCTTTCAAAGATATCAAAGAGTACTTGGTGAAGTTCTAGCACCTATCCTGCGCCACTCATCCTTTACACCGCATTGATGACTCTCTCTGGCTCTATTGGCCAAGCAATGATAAGGAGAAGAAAATGCTCTACTACCTCATCATCATCTAATCAAAAGCAAACTATCCACCTATTGAGAAATATTGCCTAGCTTTGATCTTTGCATCTCAGAAGCTACGACACTACATGCTTTCTCATAAGGTGAACTTAATCTTTTGAACCAATCCACTGTAGTATCTCATGACATGGCCAATGCTATCTGGATGTTTGGCTCATTGGTCCATGATGCTCTCATAGTTTCATATCACATTTGTACCCCTCCATGCGATAAAAGGACAGGCACTAGCAAATTTCTTAGCAGCACACCCACTTCCTACTGATTCTCCACTTAGTGACGATCTCCCAGATGAACAAATCATAGGGGACGATGACAACCACTGATGGGAGATGTATTTTGATAGTGCTACTTCTTTTCTTAAAGGTGAAGCACCATGATCTATTCTCCTAAGAAAGGCAGGGGTAGGAATGGTTCTTTTAACTCCAAATCATAATGTGATGCGATTCTCATACTATCTTTCCAACCTCTACACCAACAATGAAGCTGAGTATGAGACTTTTATTGTCAGTCTGGAGTTAGCCATCACTATCAGCATCAAGAGCATCAACATCTTTGGGGATTCTCAATTGGTCATCAACCAAAGTGCTGGTCCTATCATGTTCTCAAACCTAAGCTTCATCATTACTACGAGTATACCATGAAGCTGTTGGCCTAGATTCCTGAAGTTACCATCTACAAGGTTCCTCGAGCAGAAAATGCAGTAGCAGATGCCTTAGCCAAACTTACCAAAGAGTTGGCAAGTCTGGAAGATGAGTCCATCTTAATAGGGGTCCAAAATAGACAAGTCCTATCTCTTATTGATGCTAAACTCATCGAAAGACTTTCTCTTGAAGGTGAGGTTGCCATTGCCAAAATAGACAAGGAGCTGGATTGGAGGCAACCATTCATAGATTACTTGAACACCAGCAAACTACCTCAAGAGAAATCACAAACCCATCAGGTGAAACAGAGAGCTCTCTCCTATGCTCTTGTTGATGGCACCCTGTACCGCCGATCCTTTCACCAAATGTGGTTACATTATTTAGACAAATATGAAGCCTATGGCATTAAAACTGAGGTACACTCAGGTCTACATGGAGCTCATCAATCTGGTCCGAAGATGAAGACAAAGATCAAAATACTTGGATACTACTGGCCTTCTATGATCACATATTGCATGGATGTAGTTAGGAGATGCCATCAGTGTCAGGTGCATGGTGTGGTCCTCCACCAACCACCCAACATTCTACACCCTACTTTGGCTTCATGGCCATTTGAGTGTTGGGGTACTGACATTGTAAGTCTAATCGATCCTCCTTCATCTAAGGTGCATCGATTCATCTTAGCTGCCACCGACTACTTTTCCAAGTGGGCGGAAGCCATCCCACTTAGGGAGGTCACAGCTCACCATGTGCTTCAATTTTTCAGGAACCATATTGTATATAGGTTCGGGGTGCCTCAATGAATTATATCTGATAATGGTACTATATTCAAAAGTATAATGATCAACAGCTTCACTAGAAGGCATGGTATAGATTAGAGATACTCCACCATCTACTACCCTAGAGCAAATGGATTAGTGGAAGCATTCAACAAAACTCTAATCCAGATACTGTAGAAGACACTTGGTGATAACAAATGATAGTGTAACGAGCAGTTGGTTGAAGCTTTGTGGGCCTATCACACCACATACCAAACTCTAACTCTTTATACTCCATTTTCTTTAGTGTATGGGTCTAAAGCCATTCTTCATTTAGAAGTTCAACTCCCATCACTAAGGATAGCATTGGGTAACAAGATCACTATAGAGCAGAATGCAAAGTTGAAGTTAGAAGAGCTTGAAGGTTTGGAGGAAAGCCACCTACGGGTGTGCCAAAACCTCAAGTTGTACAAGGCCAAAATGATTCAAGCTCATAATAAGTTGGTCTACCCTATGCCTTTCTGAGTAGGAGAACTTGTGTTAGTCCTAAGGAGACCAATTGTTACCCATCGAAAGATTGGAGGCAAGTTTGAACCTACTTAGGAAGGCCCCTATGCCATAGAGAAGGCCTACCAAGGATGATCTTATTAGCTTATTGATTGTAAAAGGGAACACTCGATGTTTTCAATTAATGGGCTCTATCTAAAGCAATATTACTCATGAAACAAAACTTGTTTGAAAATAATCATTAATAAAAAAGAATGAAAATCTGAATCCATTCATCAAATCTTCTCTTCTTTCGAAGTGTTGTTTACTTGTCTTGTAAATTTTCCATGACGTGTTTAGGGTAGGTGTAAGAGTCCCCGTGGCATCCTATCCCTCTTTCACAACACAAACACAATCTCCTTACACTTTTAGAATAGGTGTAAGAGAACCCGAGAGGCATCCTATTTCGATTAGCATAACTAAGATAGGTGTGAGAGAACCCAAGCGGCATCCTTTCCTAGTGGAAATACTATTTCCATCTATGGCACCACTTCATCAAAACCTCTAATGTGTTTAAGGTAGGTGTAAGACTCCCCCAGAGGCATCCTATTCTTTTTAACACATGCACGACAATAAACACAAATCTTTCATCTCAAGATATTTTGGTGTGGGAGCAAGCCCCCAGTGGCACTCACTCATTAGCTGCTCTAGGTCGGGTCTACATGCTACCTCGCTAGTATGTCACCCCAATGGTCACTTGTTTGGAAGATGTGAGTCCTCGCACTTTCTTCCTAACTTGACCATTGCAAACCAATGAGTGCCTTGTTAGTATGGTAGGCTTCACTACCTAGCCAGTAAGCTACCTCATGATTGACTTTGTTTAAGAAGATGTGAGTCCACATGCTTTCTTCTTGAGCTAGTCATCATGCTCTAATTAGGTTGAGTATATTTGAGGTTTAGGATAAGTCCCCAAGAGGCTCCTTTTCTCTTAACTACTTTTGAGTTGATATAAGTCCCCTAGTGGAATTCACTCAAGATGCCTAGTCGGATAGCACTCAAGATAGACTATCCCAATAATCAGTTCTGCTATAAGAGGATGTGAGTCCCCGAGCTTTCTTCCTAGGCTGATTGTTGAAAACGATGGGCACTATAGGTTGGTTGATGTTCACTATGCCGACATTGACTCACTCAGTGAGTACACCAGTCTTGGTAGATGTGAGTCCCCGTGCTTTCTCCTTGAGTTGGACACCGAATACATACTGGATATATGACTAGCCATGTCATTTTCTCTCATGTTGGATTAAGCCCTCCCCTCTGGGCATTCTATTTGGATCAAGTCCTTGACCCATTTAGACACTACCCGGTTACTTTGATTGGGATCCCCTTTCCTAATAGCCACCCTTGTGGTTGGAAAATTTGTTCGGGATATGCATTCTCCTTGGTTCAGAATGAGATAACTTAGATATAAGCTCCTTCTTAGTTTGATCTCAAGCTAACAGGTCCACAATAAAATAAATTGAACAAATATTTGTGGATTAGAATTCAAAGGGCCCCATCTCACAAGACATCCTATCTTAGGGCAATGTTAGCAACTCCCTATAGAATTGCGACACTGAGTGAGATAATCCCTTTTACGTAGCTCAGAATTTACCACAAGTAGATTTCCAAGTCATTCCTATGATATAAGACTATGACACATTCTTTAAATCTGGTTAGGTTACTTTATTGTCCAAAGCCCCATCACCCGGAGCTTTCCTGAAGATGTGAGTCCTCGAGCTTTCTTCCTTCAATTGATCATTACAAATCGAAGGCACTCTTTGGTAATAGTTCTCCCATCAAGAAGCTACTTTGGTTCAAACTGAGATAGGTCTAGGCTTCTATAAGGTCCTTCTCAGTGTGATCCATCACAAACTAATGGAATCCATAAAAAAATTAAAAGTGAAATTAATCTTGACTATTATTGAGCTGATTCAAGTCCCCCAGTGGCATTCACTCAATAGTTAGCCTAAAGTAACCAATCACCCTAATGGTTCCTTATTCTTAGAAGATGTGAGTCCCTATGCTTTCTTCTTAAAATTTTACCATTGTATACCAAAAGGCATCTCCCTTTTAGTTGGATAGTTCTACCTTGTGGGTGGTAGACTATTTCCTTTGAATTGATAAATCTAAGTTTAGGTCTAGGCTTCCATGGCCACTACTCAGTGCATTTCATTGCAAACCTATAGGATCCATCATAATCAAAATAAATAAACCTAAAAATATGAAATCAATCTTGACTATTCTTTGAGTTGATCTAAGTCCCCCAGTGGAATTCACTCAATAGTCAACCCTAGGACGGGTTTGATTTATTTCCCAAAGCAACCAATCACCCCAGTGGTTCCTTATTTCTAGAAGATGTGAGTCCCTATGCTTTCTTCTTAATACTTGGCCATTGTATACCAAAAGGCATTTTCCCTTTGGTTGGATAGTCCTACCTTGTGGTTGGTAGACTACTCCCTTTGAATCGATAAATTTGAGTTTGGTCTAGGCTTCCATGGCCCCTACTCAGTGTAGTTCATAGCAAACCTATGGGATCCATCATAATCAAAAAAATAAACCTAAAAAAATGAAATCAACCTTGATTATCCTTGAGTTGATTTTAAGTCCCCTAGTGGCATTCACTCAATAGTCAGCCCTAGGTTGGGTTCAATCTGTTGCCATTCCAATAGATTACCCCAACAACTAGTCTCTACATTAGAGGATGTAACTCTAGTATGCTTTCTTCTTAGTATTGTTGTTACATACTGAAAGGCATCCCTTTGGTTGGCTAGTCCTAGTACATGTTTGGTAGGCTACCCCTTTGAATTGGTAAATTTGAGTTAGGTTTTAGCCTCCGTGGCTCCTACTTAGTGCAGTCCATCACAAACCAACAGGGTTCATCCTAAAAATCCAAAACCTAACAACAAAATTGAAACAAATTCAACCCTCTTCCCCAGTGAAACTTAAATAAATCTTTTTCTCTTCAGTGAAACTCAAATCAAATCAAACCTCTCATCCCCTTGTGGATGATTTAAATCTGCTTCTCTATTCGAAGGTTAACACTCTATCCCTTAGTGGAATCTTCCCTCTCTCTTATGTCTTGGACATAAGTAGAGTCACATTGCACTAAGCTCTGGATTCCCTCTATGCCTTGGTTTAATGATAGATTGTTTCTATTAGTGCATGTGATCTATCAGTGTTGTTGATCATTTCGCTCAACACTAATATCTGTGGTGTTTCTTGTCAATCACACCACACCTATTGGGCACCCTATGTTGACCTCAATTTTAGAATGAGCTCTCAACCCCTCCATCTTAGATATAGGACTCCTCTTAGACTTTAAGGGTTCCTTAGTATTAAGACACATCTAGTGATTAGGTGGACACTCAACCCAGCCCTAGAAGACTTAGAAGAGTTAGCCATAGGAATAGGCCATGCCTTAGAGGTGTTAGGAAAATTATTAACCTTCGCTTAAACCATTCCTCTCTTTCCCTCCTTCAAGTCAAACACCAAATCAATCTTAATTGATTTTCTCCAAATTCAAATCAATTCTATGATTCAAATCCATGATTGGAAATCTATGATTGAAATTTATGACCAAAATCCACCAAAATTTAAGTTTAAAATTTCTAAGAATCCTTTCTGGACTTAACCATTATCATTCAAAACCAAATCAAATCTTTGAGATTTTCTCATAATTCATTTATATTTTTATTTATATTCACATATATAAATGAAATATAAATTCAAATCAATCAAACTAAACTCAAAATTCCAAATCAATTCATGAAATTTTCCAAAGTCCCTCAATTTTTCATTAATGGACTTAGCCTAAAGCTTGATCAAATCAATTCAAACTCTTGAGATTTTCTCAAAACTCATTTATATTCTCATTTATATTCACATATATAAATGAAATATAAATATAAATCAATCAAATCAAATCCTCAAATTAAATTCTCAATTTAAAATTTTTGAAGTCCCTTAATTTTCCATTAATGGACTTAGCCTAAACCTTGATCAAATCAATTCAAATTCATGGGATTTTCTCAAAAATTCATATATATATATATATATATATATATATATATATATATATATATATATATATATATATATATATATATATATATATAAAATTAAATCAAATCAAAGACAAAAAATTAAATTCCCAATTTAAAATCTCCTTAAGTCATTAATTTTCCATTAATGAACTTAGCCTAAATCACCATCAAATCAATTCAAATTCATGGGCTTTTCTCATAACTCATTTATATCATCATTTATATTCACATATATAAATGAAATATAAATATAAGTCAATCAAACCAAATTCAAATCCCTACTCTAAATTTTCCTAAGTCCTTTAAATCCTTCTTAATGGACTTAGCCCAAATCATGATTAAACCACTTCAAATCCTTGAAATTTTCTCATGATCAATTTATATTCTCATTTATATTCACATATATAAATGAAATATAAATTCAAACAATCAAAACCAATTCCAAAAATCAAACTCAAATCAACTCAAAATCCAATCAAAGCCTTTCAAGTCAAAATCTTGAACTTAGCCAAATCAATTCTAAATCAAGCCAAATCCTTGATTTTCTCTCATGATTCAATCAACCCTACAATCATGAGCTCATATAAATCCAAACCTCAATCATCAATCAAAACCAAGTCAAAATCAAACCAAATCCTTTCATATTCTTCCTTTGAATATGAAATTGTCAAATGGATCAAAACCATTTGACTTCAAACCACTTGTAAATGGATTTATATTTCAATCAAGTCCATGTATACAAGATCAACCAACTTCAAATCAAGCTTTGACCAAGCCATTTGACCCACTTAGGCTCACTTGACCCAAAGTGACCAAAAGTACCCTTATGAGCCAAATTTTGATCCTAACCAAATTGGATTGAACCAAACTCATATTTGCCTCTCATCATGATCAACAATCATCATGGGATGATCAATCAATCAAATTGGGTCAAACCAAGTCAAACCTAAGGGTTGACCAAGTCAACACTTAACCCAAAATGAAACCTAACATGGCCAAATTCCACCATAGGCCAAATTGATTGAAACCATTGATCTAAGTTCACTCATGACCTATGTTTGAACTTGACTAAGCCAACATTTGAGCCTAACCTAACCCAATTGGCCACTTGACTTAGTTGACCCATTTTGACCTAAAGGTCAAAATGTGTCAAAACTTGATCTAATAAATTGATTGAAACCAATGGGTCAAGTCCATTCCAAATCACTTGTGGAACTTGACCAAACCTCTAGGCCAAGTAGACCCAACCCCAGCTAATGACCTTAGACCCAACTTGACCTAAAGGGGTCATGTTGAGCCAAAATTGAACTTAACCCAAATTGATTAGAAACAAAGATACCAATCCATTCCATATGACTAACCTAACCTATGCCTACACTTGACTTACCTCAAATAGGTCAAATGGGTCAAATCAATCAACTTGACCCATTTGACCTAAAATGAAGTGATATGAGCCAAATTCAAAACTATACCAAATTGAATCAAACCAAAGAAACCAAAACATTTCAAATGGTCATATGAACTTGACCCAACCCTTGGTTTGACCCAATTTGACCAATTTGTCAACTTGACCCAAGTTGACCCATTTTGACCTAAATGGGTCAACATGAGCCAAACCCTATCAAATGAATTCCAAATCTCATGAAACTTGGCCAAACCTAGTTTCTCCACATACCCAACATGTCCAAATTGGAAAATTAGCAAAATGACTATCTACCCCTAGGCCATAGAAAACATTTTTGCTTAATCCATGGGTAATTTGGTCATACCCTCTTCACATTCACTTGAGGCTTTCCTAAAAGCTCAAGGAGACCTAGGGGAGAGTGGTGCACCCAACCCAATGGGTTTGGGTCAGCCCATTTGGTCCCAGACCAAACTCGATCCCATGGGTCAAAATTGAAAATTTAAAATCGCCCTCAAACTCAAATTCAAGCCAATGGGAGGGTGGAAATCCACTCCTTGGCTCAAATCTTCCATGTGCACACTCCTAACTGGTCAAACAACCCATAGCCTAATGTCAATTGGATCAAAATGGCAAGTGCATTATCGGCCATCCGATCCTTCACGGGGAGATATACTCCCCTAATTCAATTCAATCACTTCATTGATCAAGGAACTGTGAGAAATCATCAAAGAGCACTCCCAAGCTTCTTAGAGAGGATTTGAAAAAGCCATTTCTCAGTTTTTAGACTTTGAAAATAGAGGAGTCCCTTTGAATTGCCAACTTCCTCTTCACTCAATCTCCATCCAATTACTCTTGCATACTTCATCAAGGAGCTAAGTCGAGTGCACCCAAGCTTCTTTTGGAGTTCCCATTGCAAGGAAAGATTGAATTGAATCAAATAATAGCTTAAGCTAAGGAGGAGGTAACCCATAGGAAGATCCACTCAACCTCAAGTGCTCAAAACTTTAGTAAGGCTTTGTCTCTACCAGAAGAAGCTTATCCAAGGGAATCGAGCACCGCTGATCACCTCCCACGAGGTATTGAATTTTTAGACCATTAAACTCAATGTGGTGTGGAGCTTTCTGAAAGAAATTTTCACCCCATGGATTTTTGACCATTGGAATTGTAGCTCTTTAGCTTTAGATGGTGTGGGTTGAGTTTGATTTGAATCCATGCTAGATCAAGCTTGGATCTTCCCCTTGATCATGGACGATCTCTATTGATCAAGGGAAGAATTTCATCCATCCATGCATTTTAGATGGATGAGATTATTTACGTTTAGAAATCCTCATTTTTTTAAAACACGGAGATCCGTCCGATCTTGATCGATCTAGAGATCAAACCGCATGCACCGCTAGCCACCATCTGGGATTTGACTACTTAAGTAACCCCCTCAAGACATGATGCATGTAAAGCACACCACCGCCCCACCATGCATCGCCCGTGAGCTGGATTAAAATGTATTTAATTAATTTCTATAATTAAGGATCTTCTAAAATTCATAACTCCTTCTAGAAAATTCAAAAAAATATAAAATAAAATTCTATGGAAAGATAATTAAACCTAAATATTTTAAAATTAATTTCGATGGGTTTTGAGTTGTGAGATTCTCTGAATTTGGGTTTCATTAGAAAGTTTATTTTGCTAATTACTTTTTAATTAAGCCTCTGATTAATCCCAAATTTCTTGGGTATGTTTTAGGGGTTGACTGCTACCTCCCCTAATTTTCTTGGGCTTTATTGAAGGCTTGATTAGAATAATTGAATATGAATTTCCTAATTATCCTCCTTATGTAATTAAAGATAATTAAGGTATAATTAGTGATTTTAACCCATGAATAGGGTTGATTAAGGTTAGACCCAGTAAGTAGGAGGTTTAAGAAATATTTTTGGGGCATTTCTTCTAAGCTATCCCTTAAACCCCCTTTTCTCTCCCTAATCTCCTCTTAATTATGGGTTAATTCATTAATTATCCCCTTAATTATTTTCTAAAAATTCTAAAAAGTTCCAGAACTTAATTAATCTATCTTAGGTAGATGCTTAGGTGTTTAATAGCCTAAGTTCAATTAAGGAAATCAAAACCTAATTCATAACTATGAAAGGGTGTTTTAAAATTACTTAAGCTAAACACCTTAGCTTAATTAACTTTTAATTTTGAGCCAAATTGCATTAGGCCCCTTTTTTATTAGGTGCATTGAAAATTTAAATTCCTTGTGGGTTTTATGTCATCTCATTGGCTCATAATTATTTAGTTAATTATTCTAAGGTGGTGTAGGTAAGGGTTAATTAAGTTACTTAATTCATACCTTAACCTAATTAATGCATAAAAATATATTTAATGATATAAAAATTAAACAAAAATATTAAACACATGTGGGAATGGATTAGGAATAGCAAACTCATCTCATCTTTTCAAATTTAAATCAAACTCTAAACTAAACAAAAATCACTTTGAATTCACTTTGATTTATTTTAAACTTTCTTATTCTATAAGAATGTCTTTAGGATTTAAGTGAAGTGAGCTTGTTTACATGATTTCATTGCTTTGAATCCTTCCCGAACATGTTAAGCTGTATGCCATGTGATTTTATACATTCATAAATTTGAAATTCAAATTTTAAAATTAAATTGTTTACTTTATGTCAAATTTGCATGTGTTGGCTAAAGTTAGAAATATGAATGGCTATTATCACTACTAAATCCAAATTATTTTCAAAACATATAAATGAAATACCAAATCTGGAAGTATGTCACTTATATTTTAATTATGAGTTTGTATGTGATAGAATATAAAGGTATGCTTAGCACACGTTCTCTTTCTTTCTTATGTTGTTATAGTTTTGAATAGGAGTTAGTAAAATGTAAGGTTCATTTGAAAAGAACCTAACAATTAATTATGTATCCTAGTCATCTCTATACTATCACATAAGAAGGGTTACTTATACTCACATGCATAAATTGCATAAAATAAAATGAATCCATCAAACAACTTTTGCATTATTCTTTTCTATTTCATTTCTTTTATACATATGTTTGTATTTAAGAAAAGTGGTATATTAGTCTAGACAATCCCGAGGTTGTGAGGCTTTAAGTAGCCCTAAGTAGGTCTTGTACCTTACACCTTGGGTTAACAATGGTGTTGTACTCATGCCTTTCTTACTTTCATATGTGTATGTGAAAATTTGGATAAGGAAAACCCTTTCTACTTAAGAAAATTCATGCATATTCAACCTCTAAATTTCCTTAAATGGATTACTTAGCATGCATCATAAATTATGGTAATTACTTCATTTGTATGTATAGATATGCTTAAGGTCCATCCATATGCATGTCATATATGTTGGAAAAGAAATGAAGTAATGTGTGTTATGTGAATTTTGGTTCATTTTATTTATTCTTAAAATGCCTTTCTTTTTGAATATGTTTGTTTAGATTTTATCTAAACTTAGGATTAATCAAAAGATGTAATCAAAACATTCACCTAAATGAAATTAAAATATGAATCTACTTTAGAAATTACTTAGGTTAGGGAAGGAAAGAGAGGTTCTCTTCTCTTTCCCTCTCTTCATAACTTAGTAATTCATTGTAGGATCCACTTAAACCAAATCAAAACTTGAAATAAAATTAACCCAAAACAATTAAACAACTTAAGTAAAACCTCCCTCTAAGTTGAACATGTTCTTCACACTTAGAAAATTTGAACCTAAAACCTTAACTAAGCATACCACACAAGCCTTCAAAGCACACACATTAGCCTAAGTCACCACTTCTAGCCTTAGGTTAGGTCGGTGCATGGTTTGATATTTTGTTTTATTTTGTGATATATGTTTTAGACTGAATGTTAGGGTGTATGCTTGTAGAATGAATGGTAGGACGTTCTTAATCTAGCTATTCTTTTCTATAGGGGATTGTGCTTAAGGGGTGCTATCATAAATAAAAATATAAATGCTTTTGCTTATAGGTGCTTTATACCCCTAAGCATAATCCATAGGCCAGGTGGACTTAGTCACCCATGTGTGGGGGTGATAAGTCCAATATACATGCTTGGGATTTGTGTGGTTTGTTTTAACTAACCTTTATTTTGTAGGTGTTAGTTAGATTCCACTTTTCCTTTTCATGTAAATTTATGTAATTAGGATTTTGGAATAATTGTTATGGGGATTATGATGAGCATTGATCATAAGATCCTATCTTATGCACCATGTGAAGCCTTGGAGCATCCACCTTCCAACCATCCAAAAGAAGGAACCAAAAGAAGAAAGAAGAAAAGAAGGAGAAAGAAGAAAAGAAGAAAGAAGAATAAAGCTTGAAGACCCATAATAATGAATTCCTTGCTTAATTATAATTTAATTCATTTGTAATATGGGTTGTATAAGGGTAGAGCTCGACTACCCACATTTGATATTTTCGGGTTTGTGCGGTGGTGTCCGACCACAACGGCCTTTTATTATTTTTGTGATTAGCTTTATAAATTGGTTGATGATTTGTTTAGCTTTTGCATTAAGTGAAATGCTTTTCCTAGTTTCTTCCTTGCTTTATGTATAGCCTGGATGTGGATTAGGCTCTTTAGGAAAAAATAAATCTTTTACCCAACTTAACAACTCAAATTAAAATTAAACAACTCATAACCTCACCTAAAGCTTAGGTTTAAAATCAAGATAAAAGAATTAGCAATCCCTTAGCTGGATGAGCATTTCTTTTGTAATATTATGCACAAATGCATCTTATTTCACTCTTTATTGGAGGGCTTCCACCTTGGCCAGAGAAACTTGGTTTGCCCTTTGAGAGCCATGGTGAAAACTCACCTTCTCCCTTCTCACTAATTTTGGCCAATAACTTTATTTCTCATGCATTAGTCATATGAATCCTATTAGCCTAAGTCAAAAAATTATCCAAAATAAAAATAAAATGAAATTTGAATTGCATTAGAATTAGGTCATTTGAAGCATGTCCCTTTACATGATCTAGTCTCTTTAGGGAGTGAGTTTAAGGACTTAATCTCTTTCTAAATAAATAATATCCTAGATATCTTGCATAAGCATAAAGACTTGCCTACATGTATTTAAAATCGTAGGAAGAGTTAGTTAGTGGCCACCCCCAGATAGTTGTAAGTCCAAGCTGTCAGGTGATTTTTCCTCTCTTGTGGAGGCAAACCAATTACCCATTTTCGCCTTGGATTTAGGTTGTGCTTTCGGCCCTCGCCAAAGCTCCCTAGATTTAAGTTCTAAGATTTCTTCTCCCCTTTGTGAGCCCTAAGCTTAATTCCTCACCTCTTGGGCATTTTCTTAATATTGTGTTAAGGAATCTTAAGTCCTAAATTTCTAATAAAAAATGCAACTTAAACAAACTAAATCAATTTCAAAAATGTAAAACCCAACTATAGGATAGTTTGAGATGCTCGCTAGGTTTCTTAGGATCGTGGGCATCTCCTACTTATCTTCCATTTTGGCTTCAATAATAACTCCCTCTTTTGATAAATCTCATTTGATCTTTCAAAAATAAACCAATCAATTGATAGTCCTTCCTATTGAAATATTTAAAGATAACGATCATTTACCTTAATCAAGAGTTTTTCTAAAGGATCCCGTCCCTTAGGATGTAATTAACTATGGGGGCTTTCCTCTATAGAAAACTTAACGAACTCGATTTAAAATAAACTCTGCTTTACTTTTCCATGTAAAGTAGAGGAAGAATCTAGTATATATGAGACCCATCATCCAGGAGTTCTTATTGTGATTAGTTCCATTAAAGGATAGTGACTTTGTCTTTTGAGATAGTACACTACTTCCTTGATGATGTACCCGATCACCTAAATAAGTACATCTACAGATCTGGGTGGTGTCCTAACAAGACACATTTCTATAAGAGTCTTGTCCTCTTTCATTTCTCACTTTCAGATTTGAAAGGCGACTCGACTCCTCCTTATAGGAATTTTTCACCACACTAAGCTAAGCATATTTCCAGATCAAGAAGGTCTTTGATCAATGATTCCCTCATCTCTTTAGATAAGACAAGGGCATCATATATGCTTACTTTAGTTGCAACCTTCTTAGGTGAGCAAGGACATTGTAGTCAACTTTAGGTTGGCCTCAACAAGCATATCCATAGGTGGAGTATCTGTGGAGGGGCTTCTTGATCGCTAGAACCAATGACTTGTTTACCCTTATCCTGAGGTGCTACCTAAGAGGTAGAACTTTTCCACTATGAAGGTTGACTGTGACTTAATGGGATAGTTTAATGAAAAGTTCTACCTACTCATTAGGTTCACCTACAGCTTCTCCTATAGGATCATCAGGGTCAGATGACTCTAAGTCAGTCTCAATGGGTGAACCTGGGTGATTTAGAAATGGGTAATCCATTTCAAAATTAGAAAGGAGTGCATTTGAATTGTCATAATTATTAGTACTTGGAGAGCTTTCTATAGGAATGAAATCATCAAGATCATCAAAAGTAGAGAGAATGTAAATGGTATCGATCTTCTTCTTCATTGATTTCTCAATTTTAGATGAAGGTACAAAGTAGAAATCAAGTAAGCGAAGCCAGGGATTTGGCGCCCCCGTCCATTGATACAATACGATTGCTAGAAGAAGAATTGGTTGAAGGAACTATGGCTGCAACTACGGTAGGAGTGCTACACTCAGTCGATGGTTGCACTAATGTGCTATCCCAAGTGGAAGATGTCCCTGCTGCTGCTGGGCTTCTACTTCCTTCAAGTTATCTTTAGCAACTTGCAAACCTTCCTTAAAGTTAGAGGTTTGAGCTTCTTCAGGCACCTGCAAGGGTAACTTTCTGAACTTAGAAATTATTTTCTTGGTGGTTTGGGATAGGGAGATATCCCAACCTTCCTCTATCTTGAAAAGATCATGTGTATCCCCAAGGATTACCCTAACAGAACTAGAGGGTTGTTCTAGTAAGTATTCCTTAGGGATGACAATGGCACCGACTTGTAGCTATACTCAAGCCCCTTAAAGTAAAGAAATCATCCAAGACATGTCCTACCATGCTGGGGCAATTGTTTGGATCATGACTCTTTCAACATCCTCCAGCCTCCTAGGCTCTGGTAACTAAAAATTAAGCTTCTTTAAGAGGTTCTTGAAGATCTTTCTAACTACCTCCCTTTTAAATGAATAAGATTTATTCAATTTGTCGACAAAAGTAGGTAAGTGATAGTTACCTAGTGGTGGATAAGAATATTGTTGCTAATGTTGTGGATGGGGATACTGTTGAGCACATGGTGGTCGAGGCTACTGTGGCAACTAAGGTGGCTAATATGATAGTTGAGGCGGTGGAAAAGGAGGTGATAGAGGAGGCTGCTGAGCTCGAGGTCTTCCTGATTGATCCTCGGGCGCTATTTTTCCCTTATCAACTACTATGACTGTCTTTGGCCTTTTCTCAAATGCCTTATATGGTCTGGGCTTGGCTGACTGATCTTGGAAAGGTAAATATTTGGCCTCTCCTTATAGACTACCCACCTTGTTGATTAATTTCTTAAATATTTTAATGGTGAACCCTTTAAGCATGAAGGTGACCGGACCATGAATATTATTGTGTAGAATTTCAATGGCATGCTAGTCGAGTTGTGGTTCACTTTCATACTAAATTATGCCATCTAAGAATATAATCAATAAGGGACTCACCGAGGTGTTGTTGAGCTACAACGAGATCATCCACGATTACAATTTGCTAAGCTCCAGCAAATCTCTTAATAAAGAGCTACTCTAACTCAGCAAATGTCTTCACTAAACCATTGGGTAGCTCAACATACTAATCAAATGTGATGTCTGTTAAGCTACTAATGAAGAGGCAAAATAAGAGTGCATCATTGCCGCATTGCAACATCTAGCTCTAAATGTGCGCTGTGGTTCCCACTACCATAAAAAATTTTGAAGGATGGAGGCACAAAGCCCTTATGGTATTGGACACCATCAAATTCCTCTAGGTAGGGTCTACCCTTTGAAATAGATGATCCAGCTTGGGCTTACGCCAACGTATCCCTCACCTATTGCTCCACCATTTGTTTAATGTCTTTTTCATGCATGGAGGTTCTATCCACCACCTTCCTATGCAAGATACCATTGTCTCCTTCTACAAGAATGCATCTAGGATGATCTAGAGTGTGTGCCAACTCTGCTCTATCGGCCACTATGGGAGAATGCTGTGAAACCAGAGCTGAATTCTGTAATGATGACACCATTGCCATCAACCCTTCAATCTTCTTCCCCATTTTGTCAATATGATAATCCCTCTGCCTAAGCTAGTGGAGGAGGTGCTGAGTTGAATGGATAGCATCATCCTATTCAACTACAATACCTTCTTAACTATTTGATCTCTCTGAAGGGACCCCCTAGTATCGATCATGTGAACTTCGGTCGAATCCTCAAGGAGATCATCCTCATGTGGATCAAAGCATACCTTTCCCTCTTCAAAATCTGATCGGTCACTCCCTAAAAGCTCCCTTTTCTCTGTAAAGTACTATGCTAAAATCTCATCTAGGGAACGATCAAACTGTGCCGGTACAAATACACATTGTTGACTGGTAGAGGGGTTGTGCTCATTGATATAGATGCACCTAACACTACCTGTCACTGGAGTGCTGGCTCTAGGAGGGTCATGACTGGAAGAGATGTGCTCATCACTGCTCATGGGTGGAGTAGTGTCTCTAGAGAAATCCACTATATTGGGGACTGTAGAACTATCTCCTTCCCCCTCTATAGCTACTAGTATCATTGGTTCTGATGGTGATGGTGGTGGTGTTATGACCATGATGTTGTAGGGTCACTACTCCTTCTTCACCGTGACTGAAGTAGGAGGTCGAGTAGGGGAACTCATCCTCACCTCAGTCAGTGGAGTAGATGAAGTGGGATCCTTTGGCCATAGCTGGATCACCAAAGTGGCTTTCTTCTCCCCAAATACTATCATCTATACCTTTGTAGGAATGGTGGATGGTGGGACTTGAACTGGTGATGGTGGGTGAGGAGTGGATCGGGTGGTGGAGACAACACTATTCTACCCTCACCGTGGCTTTTTTATGGGGTGGTACTCCACTATATTATCGGTCCTATTAGCTCAGTGGCTCGACAGGGAAATCAACTAGGAGGAGGCCAGGATGCAAACCTCCATCACTCTTGCTCCTTGGTGAGCTACTCTTGCTTTATCATTATGAATGTGCCTCTAACACTCATGGGGATGATCGATCTCAAGTCAAATAATGTGCCTCGACGTCTGTACCACCTACACTTCTTGTACTATCGTAGATTGGCATAGGACTTCCTTCTATCCCTAGCCGAAACCTCATGGTATGTAGGAGGTGGAGGTAATACAGCTATCCTCTAATAGTCCTCCTCTTCGTTTGCTGCTAAGAGGGGTGAAACTGGTTGCTAGTCAGCAATGGGGAAACCTCATGAGGAAAACCCTCCTCTACAATGTGGGATGTGACATCTATCTCCTAGGCAACACGCTCATGGTGTCGCTTGATCTTGCGGCTCCTGTTGTGTCATTGTGTGCGACACTGTGTACGACTGAGCAAGGTGGTGTGAGAGTTAGATCCTACCTCAAAGGTAGGAGAGGCTATCTACAAATCTAGGATAGCCTTTCCCTTAAAGGGACCACGGAGGTGCATGCATAGTGGGAACAAGACTAAATAGGAACAAGAGGCGGAACCTCGGCCTTTCTCTTGAGGGGAAGGATACTCGGTGTTCTTCAGAAAGGTAGGTGTTTGAGTGATGAAATCCTCGACCAAAGAACACTAGATGGGTGGATTAGTTTGTGGGAGGCGGCAATCAAGGCCAAATCCATCCCGAATGAAAATGTGAAAGAAAACTTAGAGGCCATGTGTGAAGACTACTGCGACAAATTTGTATGCGTATTTATTAAAATATAACTTGCATCAGATTTCTACCTTGATATTTGTTCCATGAAAGTAACAAAAGTTTAGAGTTTTGAACCCACACTCAATAATTCAAATATGTTAAGGGGGGTTCATTAGAGAGATTTGGATGTTTTGGAGGAGAGTCTTTTGCCATTTTATTTATTTTTTATTTTAGAACCCATTCTCAACCAATTTAGGTAGGTTGGGTGGGGTTCAAAATTTGGAGAGATTTCTTTCTTTTGGAGATTGTTTGCATTTTATGTTTCTTGTTTGAAAATTTTATGGATAGTTTGAAAGAACCTCTACTTAGAAAATTTGGGTATGCTAAGAAGAGGTTGTAATTATGTGTTTAGAATATTTTTGCTTGTGAAGATTTGATTGTGTGATATTTTGATTTGAAAAATGGAGCTTCTTACTTAACAAATTTGGTATGTTAAGTAGAGGCCACATGTGCTTGATTTGTGCTTGAAGATGAGAATTTCACTTAACAAATTTGGTATGTTAAGTGAAAGCCAAATGTGATTGTGAATAGATTTGCTTTTGAAGATGAGTCCCACTTAACAAATTTTGTATGTTAAGTGAAAGCCCCAAATGTGTTTAAGATATGTTTATTTTCCCTTGAAAATGAGACTCTCACTTAACAAATTTGATATGTTAAGTGAAAGCTCGAGTGTGGTTGACATGCAAAGTTGGATCCTTATTTAACAAATTTGGTATGTTAAAATAAGGATCCAATGTGTGTTGAAAAGAGACCCTCACATAACAAATTTGGTATGTTAAGTGGAAGCCTAAATGTGTTTGATATGTTTTTTTTTTTAAAATGGGACTCCCACTTAACAATTTGGTGTGTAAAGTGAAAATCAAAGTATGATATGACTTGAGAATGGGATTCTCACTTAACAAATTTGGTATGTTAAGTGGGAATCCAATATGGCATGAATATGTGATTCTTACTTTACAAATTTGATGTGTTAAGTAGAACCAAATATATGCCTTGAAAATGAGACTCTTACTTAGCAATATTGGATATGCTAAGTGAAGGCCTAAATGTATGCTATTATTGTTTTGAAAATGAGACCCTCACTAACCAAATTGAAATTGTTAAGTGAAAGTAAAATTTATGCTTTGGAAATAAGACCCCACTAACCAATTGAAATTGTTAAGTGAAAGTCAAATTTTATGTTTTTGAAAATAAGACCCCCACTTAACAAATTAAAATTGTTAAGGGAAAGTCAAATTTGTATTTTAAAAATGAGACCCCCACATAACAAATTGAAATTATTAAATGAAAGTCAAATTTTATGTTTGATTAAAATAGAGATCCTCACTTAACAAATTTGGATATGTTAAGTGGGAATCAAACATGGCATGATTTGATTTTGAAAAGAACCTCCATGTAGAAATCATGGAGGGGTTTTGGTTTTGTAATTTTGTAAGTTTCTTGAAAGGTGCTTTTGGAAAGTGTCATCTTTGTGAAAGGAATTATTTTCTTTAAATTTCATGATGAACCTTGCCTCACCAAGTTAGTGGTGAGGAGGTTCTAAGTTCTTATTATCATCTCCCTTTCATTGGTAAATTTTATTTTTCACCTATTGGGAAACCGAATAGGGGTTTCAAAACCTACACAGAGTGAGGTCCTAAAACCTAAATGATGTTGGCTAACTTTTCTTAAGAATGAAATAAGCTAAGTGTCAACAGGAAAAAAGATAGTCTCGGGCTCACATGAAACATGAGTCCACTATCGATACTTGGAGATAATAATTATCTACTAGAGATGGAGAGAGGAACCATCCCCAGCGGAGTCACCAAAAAAATTGTGGTGTTTATTTTTGTATTATGTTGTGTTTGTAAGGGGACAGCATGCAAATCCATAGATGTGCTTATTAGGGTGATCGTATAACATTAAGGAATAGTGTACTATATCAAGAGATAGAAGTCACTACCCTATAATGGAACTAATCACCTAATAAGGACTCCTAAGGCATTGTGGGTCTTCGAATATACAAAGAATTTTCTCCTACTTTACATGGAAAAGTAAAGCATGGTTTATTTAAATTGGGTTCGTTAAGTTCCCTATGGAGGTAAGCCTCCATAATTAATTACATCCTAAGGGAAGTGAATCCTTCAAGAATACTCTCAATTAAAGTAGGTGATTGTTGTCTCCAAAGAATTCAAAAATAGGACTATCAAAGGATTGGTTTTATTTTAGAAAATTAAATGGGAGAGATCAAAATGGGAAAGTTATTATCAAAATCAAAGGAGATGAGTAGACTCATGATACTAGGAAGCCTAGTGAGCACTCCAATCTATCCTATGGTTGGGAATTATGTATTTGAATTGTGAGGAGATTTATTTATTTGAGTTAAATTTTTATTAGAAATCTAGGACTTATAATTCCACAATACAAGATTATGGAAATGCCTAAGAGGTGAGGATTTATGCTTGTAGCCCACAAAGGGAAACAACAACCTTAGATCCTAGATCTAAGGAGCTTTGGCAAGTGCCAAAACATGACCTAAATCTAAGGAGAAAGTGGTATATGGTTTACCTCCACAAGAAAGAGTAAACCATTCGACTGTTGGGCTTATTACCTCTTGGGGTGGCAGCCATCTAACTCCTCTAACACTTTAAATCAACATAGGAAAGTCATATGCTTTGTATGATAGTTAGGCTGTTATTTACTTAGAAGAGAAACTAAGTCCTTAAACTCACTCCCTAAGAGATTAAATCATGAAGGGCATGAGTATTGACCTAAATCTAATGCAAATTCTATCAAGTTTTATTTGATTTTTGGACTTTTTATTTTGACATAGGATGTAGGATTTTATATGCCTAATTGCATGAGAAATTGATTATGGGCCAAACTAAAAGAGAAAGATGTGTCTTTCCATCAAAGGCTCTTACAAGTTAAGCCTTTATTCTCTAGCACAGATGGAAGCCCTCTCTTAGCAAGAGTGGAAGAATATGACATGTATGATATTATACATTCAATCATCTAGCTAAGGGGTTGCTAAATATTTTATTATCTTGATTTAAATCCTAGGCTTTTATGTTAGGTTATGAATTATTTTAAAATTTTAGTTATGAGTTATTAATGGGATTGAAAATTTATTTTTATCCTAAGAGCCTAATTGCATCCAAGCCACATAGTAATCACCAATCATAAAGAAACTATGAAATGGCATGCTATTTCTAATGCAGAAACTAAACAAAACATCAAACAATTTTATAAAGCTATCACACAAGAATAAGAGGCCCGTGCAGTCGAGAACCATCGTACAACCCGAAAAAAAATATGGGTAGCTTAGCTCTACCCTTACACATCCCAGTATAATGAAATAATAAATATAATTATGAAATGATAAGTGTTATGGGGGTCTTAATTCTTTATCCTCCATCCTTCACTTTTCATCTCACATTTCTTCACCATGATTTGCTCCATTTCTTTTGTTCTTTTGGCTTGATTGGGATGTAGCTTTCTCCAAAGACATCACATGGTGTATAAGACTTAGTCTTATAACCAATATTCATCGTTCATCCCCATAACACTTATTCTAATCCTAATGCAAAAATTATATTAAATGAAAGGAAAGTAAATATAGCTACACCAGCAAAATAAATATTAGCTAAATACACCATACAACACAAGTAGTTATAGGAATAATTTGGACTTAGCACCCCCACACATGGGTAACCAAGTCTACCACTCCTAACTTGGGCTATGCTTAGGGGCTAAGCAACCTACACAGCAAAAAACATTTATATTTTTATTATAATGGCCCCTTAAGCACAACCCCCTACATAAAATATGATTAGGCTAATATTGCCAAATTCATTGCATACACACAACACATTTGGTCTAAAAATACATCACAAAACTAAACATTCATCAAACCATGCACCCTAACATAAAGCTAGAAATAGTGACTTTAATCATGTTGAGCTTGTGGTATGTCCTAACTAGGCTTTAGAGTTATGATTTGCTAAGTGTGAGAGATTTAATTTATGAAGGGTTCGTTTCTCTTTAAGTGGTTTAGTTGATTTGGGGATTTTACTTAGTGATTTCTTTTATTTCATGTAGCCTACACTTAGCAACTAAGTGTTATAAAGAGAAGAAAGAGAGAGAGAGTCTCTCTTTTATCCTAACCTTAAGTCATTTCTAAGGTAATTTAGTTAATGAATTTTCTTTAGTGAATGGTTTATTATGTATTTTAACTAACCCTAAGTTTAGATTCATTCTTAATATCCCTATTCAATAAGAAATGCATCTTAGGATTAATTAGAATGGATTACTATCACATAACACACTCATTCATTTCTTTCCATCATGTATATCATGCATATGAATAATCCTAACAATACCTTTACATGCAATGTAAATCTTAGCACACTTTGATGATGAATGCAAAGAAGTATATTTAGAATTTTAAATATTTCATTTATTGATTAAATTATGAATACATGTCTTTATTGTGTAGAAAAGAAGGATTTTTCATCCATTAGCTAAATACACATTCACATGTATAAAAGTTTTAAGTGAGTATGACGTCATTGTTTTCTACCCCAGGGGTGTAAGGTACAAGACCTACTTAGGGCTACTTAAATCCTCGCAGTCCCTAGATGTCCAGAGTAATATACCACTTTTCTTAGATACATGTAAATGTATGAATAACTATAATGATAGGAAAATCCATGCAAAATTTATGTTTTATTTATTTGATTTTTGATTCTCATTCATTGGCCACATCACACATGCATGTGTATAAGAGTTTTAAGTGAGTACGGTGCCATTATTTTCTATATGAGGGGCGTAAGGTACAGACCTACTTAAGGCTACTTAAAGCCTCGCAGCCCAAGGATGTCTAGACTAATATAGCTCTTCTCTCAAATATATATGAATGTACAAAAGAACGAAATGGAAAAGAGGATCATGCAAAAAATTATGTTTGATTTGGTTGAATGATTTACATGTTTAATATGAAATTCTTCCTAAGTCTTAACATGGAGATGAATAAGAATAGATTTAGGCAAGTGTTGTGTTCTTTTCAAATGAACTATACACTTGAAAATCCTATGTGAATCCATGTTAAAGAGAACTTAAAACCACACATCTTATAATATCATCACATGCAAGATTATTAATATTTTTAATTAGCATTACTTCATTTATAATAATTAATTTATAGGTTTTGAAAATGGCTTTTCATTTAATAGTGATAATAGCCATTCATATTCTTAATTTAAGTCAACACATGCAATTTGACATAAAAGACAACATTTTATTTAATTAATTTTCAAAAGAAGTGAATGCATGATTTCATATGGAAAATAATATTTAGCATGATTGGAAAGAAATAAAAGAATGTGAGCACATGATTTCATTCATCCCTAATTAAATCTTAAGGACAATCATATTAAATAAGGCTATTTAAAATGAACCAAAATTCTTTAAAGTCATTTTTATCTTTGAATTTGATTTGATTTAAGAAATATAAGAGAGGTTTGTTAATCCTAACCAATTTCTCCATGTGTGAATTAGTTTGGTTTAATGTAGAATATTTAGGTTGATTTTATGTTTTGATTAGGCTAAGGTATGAATTAAGTGAATTAATTATCCCTTACCTATATCACCTTAAGTTAATTAACTAATTAATTATAAGCCAATATGATATGCAATCGCATGAAAAGTAAATTTGCAATGCTCCTAAGAAATGAAAGTGGGCCTAATGCAATTGGTTTATGATTAATAATTAATTAAACTTAAGGGATCTCACTTAATTATGTTTATGATTTTCTCACACATGTGAGCCAATCATAATTTCATTATCTCTCACCTTGGGTTATTGAACACCCAAGGAGCTACCCAAGATCAATTAAATGTTGCTTAAGTGTGGATAATTGATTTTTAATTTTATTTCCATTAAGTTTTTAATGAACTGATTAAACATTTTGGTTATGTTTTTTTAATTTGAATGATGAAATTAACTTAGGGGAAAGGATCAAGGGCAAGGCCTCAATCCTAATCCCTAATTAATTTAAACATTCAATTAGGTTTTGATTTCTTTATTTTGAAGATTAGTCACTTAATTAATCAATTAATCATTCCATTACCCATTAAATAATTTGATTTTTTTCAAAGATGAAGAAGACTTAGGAAATAAATTAGAAAAAGTATCCCCAATCACATTCCCTTAGTGATCTACTATTCAATAATGATAATTATGCTTAAATGATTAATGAAGTTATTGTTCATTCCTTAATTATGATTAATTGGATTAAGAGAGTGATTAAGGCTTACTCAAATGATTTCCTTAATTAAGCAATCAATAAAATCCCAGAAAAATAGGGGATGTAGAGGTCATTCCCCTAAACAACCACAAAAAATTTGAGATTAATTGAGTTCTTAATTAAGGTATAATTAAGATAATTAGATTTTTAATAAATCCCTAATTAAGCCAAAATCACTATTCAAAATTAGTTAATTATAATTTTCTTACATTCTCCTCTAAAATATCTTCAAAATAAGTATACGTTTACATTTTTGGGTTTTTCTACAATTAGTTATGATTTTAGGAAGTTTCAAGATTAAAACTAATTAATTATCCCTAATTAAAGCCTTAATCCCATCGAGCCACATGGCAACTGATGCGGTGCACTTTCCATGTGGCGCAACAGGATTGGCTATTTAAGTAGTCACATCTGTGCATTGAGTTAGCCGGCGGTGGACACGCTTTCTCTGTGGACCATCCAATCTAAGATCGACGAGCATGATTCGATTCATGGATTAAGAAAGGAATCAAGGGCTCTATTATGGGATTTGACTAGAGTCATTCATTTCAATCACACAAGATGGACAGGTCATGATCTATCACGTTCACGAGTGACAAAAGATGAATGTCATCTGCCTTCCCTCATTCGATCCGAGCTCACCTGAGCTCATATTATTTCAAATTCTTCCCACACCTTCAGGAAAGGGAGAAGCACACATCCAATAGTCAATTTTGCATGAGGTTCAAAATTTCTTTGAAAAAGACCAATCCATTTTTCCCTATAGCTACGATTTTGAGGAATTACCTCACTGAAGCTAATGTCCAGTAGTACAATGCCGAAGGTAGCTTTGCCTAATTGAGGCGAGGCCCTGTTGAAGAAGTTTGGGCTTTATTTGGTGTGGAATGCTTTATGAACCAAGCTCCCTTCCTTTGTCTTTTGGCTTGGGGATCCTCAGAAATGCCTTGCTCAAAGGAGAGAAATACCAAATGGAGAGGGCTAGGGGATCCTCAAAAAAGCTCTGAGGGGTATCGAAATAAGCTTAGGGACTCACACGAATCGATTCTATGTGAAATCGTGTTCGAATTGAGGGGGTATACCCCTCAATTTTCCATCATTGATGGATGGCTTGAGTGCACATTTTGCACTGGCTCGTCACCGTCCGACCGCTAGAGTTATCTCCATCAAGTCAGGGAGGCACACCAGGGATGGGAGGAATGATGGGGAGCTGCCATGGACCCAATGTGCAAGGTTTCCATGGTATTGATCCAATGGGTGCTCAATTTAGGTTGAAGGTGAGTCAATCCCAAAGGTCCTTGGCCGACCTAGGGTGGGTTAGGTGGGCTAGGTGGGTCGGGAGAAGGTTCCATGTAGTGCCAATGAGCTACCATGGGGATGGGCAAGTTGACTTTAGCTTGGATCCAATGGTTTTAAGGTTTAAATCTCATAGTTTGATGGCTAATCCCCTTGATGGCACCCACTTGGATTTTGGGCTGATTTGGCAATGAAGTAGGGTGTGCATAGGTCGGGTTTAACTAAGTCCTAGGGTGCCATAAGTTGGTTTGGAGGGATTTGACTTCATTTGGTCAAATGGGTTCCATTTGGGCTAGGTTGGGTTGGGTTGACCAATTGGTCAAATTGGGTATTGCTTGGGTTAGGTTCATATGTTGATTTTGGATGTTTTGGTTCAATTAATTTGGATTGGTTTGGCCTAGGTTTGGTTTTGACTCATTTGGATTCAAAAGGGTCAAATTGGTCAAGTTGACCAATTTGACTAATTTGACCAAATTGGGTTGGGTTAGGTGTTAAGTCAAGTACAATTAGTTGATTGAAAATGATTGTAGGCTTTTGTTTGTTTTAATTTAGAAGTAATTTTAATTTTGGTCATTTTGACCTTTTAGGTCAATTTGGGCTAGGTTGGGTCATGTTGACCAATTGGTTAATTTGGGCTCAATCATGGCTTTGGTCAAGTTCAGTAAGTGATTTAGAATGAACTTGAGCCATTGGTTGTAATCAATTTAGGTTAAATCATGATTTTCCCTATTTTGGCTTTTTAGGCCAATTTGGGTCAACTTTGGTCAAGTGGTCAATTAGGCTTGGTTTGGCTCAACTGATGACTTGGTTATGTTCAATCATTGATTATGAATAGGTTTGAGTTAATAGTTTCAATCAATTTGGCATATGGTGGATTTTGGCTAGTTACGATTTCATTTAGGCTAAATGTTGAGTTGGTCAAAGGCTAGGTTTGACTTGGTTTGACCCAATTCAAGGTGGTTGATCACCCATGATGATTGCTGATCATGATTGATGTTTATATGGGCTTAGTTCACTCCAATTTGGGTTGGATTAGAACATGGCTCAAAAAGGGTCTCTTAAGTCACTGTAGGTCAAGTGAGCCTAAATGAGTCAATTGGCTTGATTAAGGTTTCATTCATGTTTAGTTGGACTCACATATGAGCTTATGATTGAAATATAAATCCAATTGCAATTGGTTTGGAGCCAAATGGGTTTTGGTTCATATGACAATTTCATGTTAGAATGGTTAAATTTGGTTTTGATTTGGTTTGATTTAGATTTGGTTTGATTATGATGGTTTATGTTTATATTTGGATCAAAGATTATAGGATTGATTGAATCATGAAGAATCCATGAGTTTTGAGTTGATTTGGGTGTCATCTTGCCAAGTTCAAAAGTTTAGCTAGAAGGGATAACATTGAGAATTTGGTTTGATTTGAGTTTTTGTTTTGGTCATTTGAATTTATATTTCATTTATATTTGTGAATATAAATGAAAATATAAATGGGTTATGAGAAAATCACTTGAGTTTGGAGTGATTTGGAAGCAAATTTGATTAAGCTTAGGGATGTAGGTTAAAAGGGCTAACTTGGGTTTTGGTTTGGCTTGATTTATTTTATATCATTGGGTGGTCAGTTTCATTTATATTTATGAGTATAAATGAAAGAATGATTGATTTATAAAGAAATCTATCATGTTTGAGTTGATTTGGATCAAGATTTGATTAGGTTTATGGAGGTATGTCCATATGGCTTAAGAAGGGTCTTGATTTGGTATGATTTGTTTTGATCTGATTTGAAAGGTTTGAATTTGGATTTCATTTATATTTGTGAACATAAATGAGGGAATGATTGATTTATAAAGAAATCAACCAAGTTTGAGTTGGTTTGAAGGAGTTTTGGCTAAGAACATGAAGGTGGTTCATATGGCTTAGAAGATATTTTGGAATTTAGAGTTAATCATGGGTTTCAATCATTTGGAATTTGAAATTGATTTATGATTTGGAATTTGACTTGAGATTGGATTTGATAATTGAGAAAATCAATTGTATTGGGGTTGATTTGGATTTGGTTAAGGCTAAGTCCATAAGATAAAATTAAAGGGCCTAAGAAGGGATTTGGAGTTTAGATTTAATCATGGATTTTGATCATTGGATAGTTGGGTTTGATTTTGGAATTTGAATTTGAATTTGGGTTTGGTTTGAAAGAAGAAAGAAAGGATTGGGTTAGGGCTATAGGGTAGGCAAGTCTTCCTAATTTCCTAAGTCACAACCTACTTCTACGGCTAACTCTTCTAAGTCTTTAGGGTTAGGTTAAGTGGTCACCTAATCACTAGAAGTGTCTTAAGACTAAGGAACTCTTAGTGTCTATAAGATTCCTAGACCTATGATGAAAAAGTTGAGAGCTCACACCAAAAGTGAGGTCAACAAGCCTAAGCCCAATCCAAGCTTACCTTCCTATGCTAAATTCAAACCAAATTCAAATCCAAGTCCAAATCTATAACCAATTCCAAACCAAATGATTAAAGACCATGATCAAATCCAAATTCAAAATCAACCTAAGCCCTATGATTTTATCTTATGGACTTAGCCTTAGCCAAACTCAAATCAATCCAAACTCAAGTGAATTTCTCGAATATCGATTCAACCGTTCAATCAATTCATTAAACTTATAATCAAGCCCAATTCCAATTCTAATTTGCCAAAAACATACAATCATAATAAATCCTATCTAAGCCATGTGATCAACCTTCATGAGCTTAGCAAAAATCCAATTTAAATTAATCCAAAATCAATTGATTTTCTCAAAATCAATTTATATATTCGATCATCTTCCTAAATATAAATCAAATCTACATTCAAATGATCAAAACTAAATCAAACTAAATCAAATCAAATCAAAATCTTTCCTAAGCCATATGAATAAACCTACATTAGCTTAGGCAAATTTGCCTTCAAATCACTTCAAATTCAAATGATTTTCTCATTAATCAATCATATCTTCAATCATCTTCACAAATAAAATTAAATATGCATTTAAATCATCAAAACTAAATCAAATCAAGTAAAAATCCTTTCTAAGACATATGAATAAAACTCCATGGACTTAGTCAAATTCCATTCAAATTACAGAAAACCAAATTCAATTTATTTTCTCATAAATCAGTTATTCCTTCCATCATCTTTCTATATATAAATTAAATCTGCAATTATCAAGCCAAATCAAAATCAACCCCAAGTCAAACCCACCTAGCCCTTTTGACCTGAAATTTTCGAATGAATCAAAACTCATTTGAACCCAAATTAATTGCAGATGAATTTATATATCAATCCCAAATTCATATATAAACTCAAATAAATCAAACTCAACCCAAAAAATTAAGCCAACTAAACCCAATTGGTTCACTTGACCCAAAGTGACCAATTTGACCTATTTGAACCAAAATCTAATTCAATCCAAATCAAAGTAAATTAAGCCATTCCAAACTTCATAACATGATTGTTGGTCACCCTAGGTTGATAAATTATCATAAATTAGGTCAAACTAAGGCAACCAAGCCATTTAACCAAGCCCATACTCTTAACCCATATAAACCTAAACTGGCCAAATCATAACTTAAGCCAAATCCCTTGAAACTAATGATTCATACCAACCCAATTTCAACTTTTGAACATGACTTGACTTTCAATTGAGCCAAACCTAACCCAATTGGCCCTCTTCACCCAAGTTGACCCAATTTAACCTAAATGGCCAAAATGGGTCAAATCTTGATATAATCCAAGATGATTGTAACCAATGTCTCAAGTTCATTCCAAATTGACTACTGATCTTGACCAAAGCCTCAATTAAGCCCAATTGACCCATTAGATTAGACTCAAATGACCTATTGAACCCAACTAGACTTAAAGGGTCAAACCAACCTAAAACCCAATCAAATGAAAATTAAACTCAACAAAAGCCTACAACATATTCCAAATGATCAACCAAACCTAAACCAAGCCATGACCCCAGCCAATTTGGTCAACTTGAGCCATTTGACCCAAATGAACTCAAATGAACCAAAACCAAATCTAAACCAAATTGAACCAAACCAATGACACCAACACATCTCAAATGATCATATGAACTTGACCCAATCCTTGGCTTGACTCAATTTGACAAATTGGTCAACCTAACCTAATTTGACCCAATTTGACCTAAATGGGTCAAATTGAGCCAAATTAAACCAAATGAACTCCAAATGACATGAAATTTGGCCCAACTCACTTTTGACTCATTCCAAATCTACACAAATCAAATCCAATTTCAAATGACCATCCTACCATTGGAATAGGGGTATCACATGAGGCAAATCGCCCATGTAAGTTGTCATTTTCATTCTTTGGCCACTTGACACTCTCCCATTAGTCCACCTAGGATCTTAGGATACTGCCCAACCTGACCCAAAGGTGGTTGGGTCAGCCATTACCCATGGGGAGGCGAAATCACCTCACCTCTCCCATTGGTGCATTTGAAAAACCAAAGACATCCACTACCCTCCTTAGCAACCACCTCCACACCTTCACCCAACCAAACCGAGTCACCTTATCCACTCATGGCCAGATGATCACGAAAATCCAAACATAGCTCATCCATCCGATCCAAAGGAAGGAGGGCATACACCCCCTCATTTCCACTCAAATTCACAAGAATTCACTCCTCAGAGCTAGAGAACCTAATATAAGCTGCCAAGAGCTTCCTAGAGAGTTCCCAAGCCTCCCTAAGTTCCTCATTCTCAGTTTACTTCAAGCCAAAATAGGGCATCATTGCATTCATTCCCATTTTCTCAAGGCTCAACCAAAGTGCAATTAACTTTGCACACACCATCCTTGGAAGTAATTGAGCGAGAATGAATCATTCCCTAAGCTTCTTGATGATTGGAGGTGGATTTCGATCAACACTGACCACCAATGCTTCGAGTATTGGCCTTCCGAGTGAACCACCTCAAATTGGAGCTCATGATGATCTATAGAGCTTCATCTCCACTAGATAAAGCTTCCTCAATCGAGATTTCCATCGGTCTTAAGCTCCGATGAGGTATGACATTGAAACTGAACTTTGTATAAAAATTAGTTGGAGCTTTTTGAAGAAAACTTTCATCTCTGATCCTAGTCATTGGATCCCCTAAATCTTTTGCACAAAGGTGTGGGATTCATTTGGAGTTGATCTGAGCTTAGGTGAGCTTGAATCATGCGAACAATGGAGAATGGACTTTATTCCCCCTCACTCGGGTGATGATAGATCATGCATCGTCCGTTCCGCATGATGGGAAGGGATGGTCATGATTAGATCTGTTAGAATCATTCAATTCAATCCTTTAGTGCCACGAGATTAATCGTAGCCATCCAATCTTAGATTAGATGGTGCACGATAAAGCACATCCGTCATCGCCATGTAAATGTTGACTAGGATTATCTTTAAGCAACCAATCCCATGGCGCCATGTGGCACTGATGGGATCATGGGTTAATTAGGTCTAATTAATGTATTTTAATGGCTGAAACTTGTAAAAATTATACAAATCATAAAAAAATCCAAAAATACAAATAAATATTTATTTTAATGGTATTTCAAAGAGGAATTTATTAAAATTATCATTACTTATTTTTGAACAATAATTAGGGCTTAATTAGGGTTTAATTGGAAAATTAATTAGCTTAATTCCTCCATAATTAGTTAATTAACTTAAACTTTCTGAGATTGCTTAAGTGGATGACCTTAGCCTCCCCTAATTTTCTTGGGTTTTATTTGTTAATTAATTAGGAAAATTAGTTAATTAAGCCCTAATTACTTTCTTAATTTAACTAAGGGTTAATTAATCATATGAAGAGTGATTGATTAATTAATTGGGCTAATTAATCATTGTCTAACAGTGAGGGAACTTATGGAATAAGGTTGGGGCCTCCTTTCTAATCTCCTTCCCTATAGTTCACTCCATTAATTAAAATCAAAATAATTAATGATTAATTAATTACTTAAATTATTCAGTCAATTAAATTAAAATCATAATCACATCAAAACTTGATGAATTAAATCTTGGGTAGGCCTTTAGGTGTTGAACAACCTAAATGAGTTTAATGAAATTATGATTAGTCCACATGTGTGGGAAAACCATAAAAGTAATTAATTAAGTTCCTTAGCTTAATTAATCATTAATTATGAGCCAATTGCATTAGGCCCCTTTCCTTTCTTAGGGTCATTGCTAATTTTATTTCCAATGCATGTACATACCATGTTAGCTCATAATTGTTTGGGCAATTATGTTAAGGTAACATAAGAAAGGGTTAATTAATGGATTTAATGCATATTACAACTTAATTAACCCATAAAATTAACTTAATTAAATTTCATTAAACCAAATAAATTCATAAACATGGAAATGGGTTAGGATTAGCAAACCTCTTCTCACATCCTTAAATCAAATTGAAACATGAAATTAAAAATAATAATAAGAAATCTTTAGTTTACTTTAAAAAATTTGATTTGATTTGATTGTCCTTAGCAATTAATTTAATTGAATGAAATCATGTGTTTATGTTTATTTATTCCTTTCTAATCATGTTAAATGTTTTATGTCATTTGAAATCATGCATTCATCGTTTCAAAATTAATTAAATCAAATGGTTTTCTTTCATGTAAACTTGCATGTGTTGGATTAATTTATAATATTTGTGGCTATTATTACTAATAAATTCAAATTAATTTTTCAAAGTTTATGAATCAATTACATTGATTAGAGTGCTAGTAGTTATGAACATATATAGGTTTACATGTGCTTATAGCTTATATATGTTGAGTAAAGCTTCCTTTTCATTAATTCATATGTGGTTGTACATTTATTTGAATATTTATAAGTATTTAATCCATACATCCTGGGAATATGAGGCTTTAGGTAGCCCCAAGAAGGTCATTTGATTTCCTCACTTCCCTGGGTAATAGCGACACGTACATATCTGATTTCATCTACATGTGTTTCTACATTAGAATTTTGATAGGACTTTAATCCACATGCATAAATGTTTTAATCAAATTAAAGTACAGTCTTTGCATGGTTTTCCTTCCTTTATTTATGTATACATCCATATGTATTTGAGAAAATCAAGTGTTTAGTCTATACATCCTCAGAATATGAAGGTCTAAGTAGCCCCAAGGAGGTCATTTGATTAACTCACTTTCCTAGTTAACAATAGCATGCACTAGCTTATGTCTCTTATACATGTGTGTGTATATTTAAGTATGGAATTAGATCCCTTTTTTTATCAAGTATACATGCATTCAAAACTGACTAAGTGATTGAATCAGTTAGCCATATGACTTGGAGCTTCCTTTCTTATGTTCAGGTATATAAATCTACATATGTTTTAATGCAAATGGGTATATAGTTTGGACATCCCCATAATACAAAGCTTTAGTTACCCCCAAGTAGGTCATTTGATTACCATCACTTTCTTGGTTAACAATGACACATACCTATTTAATTTCATCCCTATGTATTTTTGTTTAAGATTTAGATACTGCTTTAAATTGATATAATTAAATAATTCAATCAAATGAATATATATATATATATATATATATATATATATATATATATATATATATATATATATATATATATATATATATATATATATATATATATATATATATATATATATATATATATATATATATATATATATCAAATACATATCTATATTCATGTGCTGCTAAAATATATTGCATTTATATATACACTTAGAATTAAACCATATGCATGTTACATGTGATGGAAAGGAATGATTGATATATGTCATATGAAAGTAATTCAATTAGATTAATCTTATGAAGCCTCTCACGTTGAATAGGATTATTTAGAGTGAACCTAAACTTAGGATTAATCCAAAATGTGTAATAAGCCATTCACTAAAGAGAACTAAACCAAATTAAAGTGCTTTAGAAAATGACTTAAGGAAGGGATGAAAGAGGCTAAGCCTTTATCTTCTCTTTATAATACTTAGATGCTAAGTGTAGGTCATATGAAATAAAAATAAACTACAAATTAAAATTCTCTAATCAATTAAGCAACTTAAAGTGAAACCAACCCTTTCATGTTAAATTAAATTATTCCAAGCTTAAAAATCATAACTCTAATGACTAGCAAAACACACCACACAAGCCTTAACACCACATTAAAATTAAGTCACCATTTCTAGCTCTATGTTATGGTGGTGTATAATATGGTGTATGTTTTTTTGTGATATATTATTTTAGAAAGGATGTTGGGGTGTATGCTTTGTAGATTAGATGTTAGGCCGCTCTTAGCCTAATCATATTTTCTATAGGGGATTATGCTTAAGGGGATGCTTAAAAATAAATATAAATGCTCTCTTTGTAGGTTGCTTAAACCCCTAAGCATAGTCCAAGTTAGGACATGTGGGCTTGGTTACCCATGTGCAGGGTGCTAAGTCCAAATCATATATATAACTGCTTGGAATTGTATGTGTGTTTAGCTAATCTTTATTTTGCAAGTGTAGTTAGATTTACTTTTCCTATTTTCAATATAATTTTGCATTAGGAATTAAGATTAGTGCTATGGGGAATTAGGATGAGCATTGGCAAAAAGGCTTTGTCTTGGGCTGCTATGTGATTCCTTGAAGTCCAACAAATCAAAGAAGAAAGAAGGTATAAAGAAATGAAGGAAATATGAGCCCCATAACATTTAATATAATTATAATTATTCTTTCATATATCGGGTTGTATAAGTGTAGAGCTTGGCTACCCATCTTTTCTTTTTGGGATCTACGGAGGTACCTGACCATTGGCCTCTTATTCTTTTGCGATAGCTATAAAATTATTTGATGATTTGTTTAGTTTGTGCATTACAAATGGCATACTTTTCTTAATTTCTTAAATGATTGATGCTTTAATTTATGGCCTGGATGCAATTATGATCTTAGGATAAAATAAGTTTTCTACCCAAGTAATCACTCATAACAAAAAATTTCTACAACTCATAACCTCACCATAAATCCTAGGATGTAAATCAAAATAATTAAAAGATTTAGAAACCCCTTACTTGTATGGTTGAATGTTTCACAACATACATATCATATTGTTTCACTTTTGAAAATACGGGATTTCCATCCTTGCACGATAGGGAAATGCTTGACCTTTAAGGGCATCCCTTGTGTTGGAAAACACCCCTTCCCACTGATTTAGCCAACAACTTTTTTTCTTCATGCATGTAGACTTTAAAATCATATAGCCATTATTCAAATGAAGTGTCAAAAATTAAATAAAATTTAAAAATATTTTGCACTAGATTAAGTCATTACTCATACCACTCATGCTCTAGTCTCTTAGGGAGTGATTTGAGGACTTTAGTCTATTTTCTAAATAAATAATAGCCCAACTATCTTGCAATTTCATATGACTGGACCACATGGATTTAAATCATAGGATAAGTTTGTTAAAGGCCACTCTAAGAAGTTATAAGTCCAACAGTTGGATGGTTCATCCTCTCTTGTGGAGGTGAAATTTTATGCCCACTTGTCGCTTAGATTTAGGTCGCATTTTAACTTGTGCTAAAGCTCCCTAGATTTAGGATCCGAGGTTTCTATTTCCTTTGGACTATAAGCATAAAATCTTACCTCTTAGGTATCTCTACAACCTTATGTTGATGGATTATAAGCTCTAACAGTCTAATAAAATTCAACTCAAAACATATAAATCTCTTCACTTTTAAAGATATAAAGCCCTATTATAGGATAGATTGGAATGCTCACTAGGATTCTTAGTATCATGAGCATTCCCTACTTATCTCTTTTGGCTTCTAAAATAAGTCTACTCATTTGATCTATCCTGATTGATTTTCCAAATATAGCCAATCCTTGATAGTCTAACCTGAAAATCTTTGGAGATCCTAATTGTCCACTTTAATTGAGAGTATTCTTAGGGAATTCCATTCTCTAAGATGTAATTAACTATAGATACTTGCCTCCATAGGGAACTTTAGAACTCAGTTTAATGTAAACCCTATTTTATTCATCCATGTAAAGCAAAAGAAAAATCTATGGTATATTTAAAGACCGATCATGCCTTATGAGTCCTTATTAAGTGATTAGTACCATTATAAGGTGATGATTTATATCTTTTGAGATAGTGCATCATTCCTTAATGTCATACCCAATCACTTCAATAGCTATCCCCTACAATCTACATGGTGTTCCACCCACATCCAAAAATAAACAAACACAGATTTTTTTGGCGACTCCGCTGAGGAAAGTTCCTCTCTCCATCTTTAGTAAATAATTATTGTCTCTAAGCATTGATAATGGACTTATATTTTATATAAGCCTGAGATTATCTTTCTTTCCATTAACACTTAGATTATTTCATCCTTAAGCAAAGCTAGCCAACATCCTTTAGGTTTTAGGACCTCACTCCATGTAGGTCTTAAAACCCCTATTAGGTCTTCCAACAGGTAAAAATAAATTAACTAATGAAAGGAGATGACTAAACTTAGAACGTCTGTATCACTAGCTTTGTGAGCCAAGGTTCATCCCATATTCAAGAAAGTTTCAATTAAATTCAAACTAAACTAGTAAAGTCTTTTGTAAAATTTTCCAAAAGCACTCTTTCTAAATAAAATTATTTTGAAATGCACTCCACATAACACAAGTTTGCAAAAGATAAAACTTTCAAGTCTCTTTTTAAACAATAAGATAATCACACCTCATTTAACATGCGTAAATTTGCTAAATGATGATCATTTTTAAAAAATCAAAGCCAAATATGCATCATCAAATCCTTTTCAACAAATTTTCAAAAGCACATTTTTCAAAATAAAATCAATCAATCAACCAACTCTATTTAACATGCCTAAATTTTATTAAATGAGAGTTCTTCAAAATATTCCAAACATATTTATTAAAAGTCAACCAACTCCACTTAACATACCTAAATTTTTTAAATAGAGTTCCATTTTCAAAATCAACACAAAATAAAAAAATCAACATATTATTGAACCTCACTTAACAGACCCAAATTTGTTAAATATGAGTTCTCTCTTTTCAAAAGCAACATGACACACAAAATCAAAACATATTTGAATTCCATTTGACATACTCAAAATTTTCAATTGAGAGTTCCATTTTTCAAAATCAAAATAAATTTAATTCTATTTAACATACATAAATTTATTAAATAGAGTTCTCCTTTTCTAAAATCATAAAAAGTCAAAACACATTTGAATTCCATTTGACATACCTAAATTTGTCAAGTAGGAATTCCATTATCAAACAACACATGAAACAAATTAAAATCTATTTAACATGCCAACATTTGTTAAATAAGAGTTCCCATTTTTCAAAACAAAATAAAATATCAAACACACTTGAACCCTACTTAAACCTGAATTTGTTAAGTGTTTCATTTTTCAAATCAACAAAAATATCAAACACATTTGGGCTTTACTCAGCATACCTAAATTTGGTAAGTAAAGTTCCCATTTTCAAAATCAAAATAAACCAATTAAACATATGGCAAACATTATCGCAAAAAAAAAATGCTTTCAAAAATTATTTTCAAACATACATTTGAATCTAATTTAGCATACCTAAATTTTCCAAATGAAGATTCCAAAATCAAATTTTCAAACAAAAGATAAAACAAAACAAACTCATCTCCAAAGTCTCTCCAAATGAATGAACCCCATCCAACACACCCAAATTTGTTGAATGTGGGTTTCAAATTAAAATCAAATCCTATGGCAAAGTCTCTCCTCAAATATCAAAATCTCTCCAATTCAATGAACCCCACTTAGCAAACCTAAATTTGTTATGTATAGGTTCAAACTCCAACATCAAAAATCAATAATTGAAGGCAACTATTAAATTAAGTGATTAAATTCTATTTTCAATAAATGCAAATATAGTAGTTTAGTCCTTCATTCACTTCTTCAGTCAATTTTTCACTATGTCTGCTGAAAAGATGATCTTTTCCTTCCCCTCTAATGTGGATTTGGCTTTGAATCAGACCATACTCACCAATGTCACCATGCACGTCATTTAGTTTGGGCATGGATTCGAGGTTGTCCGAGTCACCTACGTGGACCCTGACCGTCAATGAGAGGAGGTAGGCGTAAACTCTTTCATTTTGACATCCCATTGGATTCTGAGTTTCGCTCATTGAGGATGAAGGTTTTTGAGGCTCCCACGATAGTGCCAGTATAAATTCTATCTATTTTGGTTTTAGTGCTAGTGCCTACAGTGCCAGTTGTTACAATGGTTGTCATTCAGTCTATTCTCACCCCTACTACAGTCCCAGCGAGGGTTAGCACTGCCTCATTAGTTTTTCCCATTCTGAAGGGGAAATCTATCTTGGCCTCTAAGATAGTCTCCCTACCTTTGAGGTAATTTCTAGTTCTCATTTTGCTCTACTCAGCAGGACACAATGCTGCAACAACAACTGAAAGGTTAAGTAGCACTACGAGTAAGCAGATAAGGAGGTAGATGCAACCTATCATGTTGCTAATGAGGGTTCCCCTCGTGAGATATCTCCACTTTTGAGTGGTAGCAAGTTTCATCCCCTCTTTGCTTCGGACGGAGAGGAAGACTATAGGAGGATCGTTGCATTGCCTCCACCACCACCACAGTTTGAGGTACTAACAAGGAGGGGAGGAAGCCCTACGCTAGTCTAAGATCAGTCATTCACCATGTTGGTAGAGCCTGTGGATGCTCAGAGTCTGATACATTATTTGATTTGAGGACTCTGATCCCAAGGAGTGTTAGGGATAATATACATAGAGAGAAAGCCTTAGAGGCTAGAGTTGCAACCTAAATGGACATAAAGGAGGAGAGGAGGTATGCCAGATAGTCAATGACCTCCACTTTTATAGATTTCTTGGATCAGCGAGCTACTAGGGCCAATCATACCGACAACATAGTCCTTATAGGCACTACTAGCCATACGAGGAGAGCTCCAACAAAGAGGCAATCAGTGTCTCCACCATAACACCGCTCCACTCATCTCCCACCATCACTTATCCAAGTCCCTCCTTGGTCCCCTGCAAGGTATAGAAACCTACATCTGGGGAGAGGACATCTCCATTGGTGATCCAGCTATAGCCTAAGGATCCTGCTCCATTTGCGCCACCCATTGAGGTGAGGTCAAGCTCTCGCATTCGACCTTCCACTTCAGCAGAGGAAGTAGGGGATACTAGTGCCATCTCCATGATAGTTGATTCCCCTAGGGAGAGCACTCCATTAGTAGGCGATCCGTGTATAGATTGATCATATTCTTACATGACCATCGGTGTGTTTGTATCAATTCTAGAGTAGAGATCGTTCAATGATATCTTAGAAGATTACTTTACTGAGAAGAAACATCTTCTTGAGAGTGATCATTCGAAATGAGAAGAGGGTAGAGTAGATTTTGACCTTGATGTGGATGACCTATTTGAGGATTCATAGAAATCCACATGGTTGATACTCGAGGATCCCTCCATAGAGACCATTAGAGTTAGGAAGGTGTTGTGATATAGGAAGGCAACACCTCTCACTCAACCCAGTACCTCCTTCAACAGCTCAAGCAGAAGGATGAGTAGATCAACAAATTGGAAAGGAGGGTCGAGGATTTGTTAGTAGCAGTTCTAGCACTCCAAAATAAGCTCCAGTTTCACAGCCCAGTCTCATGGAGGCCGATCAGCCCAAGCTCTTACAAGTCTTAGATCCTCCCCAAAGTGCCTCTCCTGTGGATCAGGACAATGGTATTTTTCATTGAAAGATCATAGACATTACCTCCATGCATGAGAAAGACATCATGTAAATGGTGGAGCAATAAGTGAGGAAAGCATTGGCACAAGCCTAGGGGAGCTCATCCATTATAAAGGGTAGACCTTACCCTGAGGAATTCGATGTAGTTGATTACCTCAAGGAGTTCATGCCACCATCCTTCAAAAGTTTTGATGGTTGTGGGAACCCATGGTAGCATATGGCACATTTTAGAGCTGGCTGTTGCAATGCTGGTGGCAGTGATGCACTTCTCTTCAGCATTTTTGTTAGCAATCTGTCAAGTGTTGCATTAGATTGGTATGCTGAACTGCCCAATGGTTCGATGAAGACTTTTACTGAGTTGGAGCAACTCTTTGTTAAGAGATTTATTGGATCCCAGCAAAAGGTAATTGTAGGTGACTTCATTGTAGCAAAACAAAATCCCAACGAGTCCCTCATTGATTACAATCTCAGGTGGTGTAACCTAAGTATGAAATGCGAACCACAATTTTTTGAATACCATGCCATTAAAATTCTTCTCAAGAATATCCATGGCCCAGTTGCTTTCATGCTCAAGGACTTCACAATCAAAACTTTTGAGAAATTAATCAACATGGTACCCAGCCTACAAGAGGAAGCCAAATAATTGCCTTTCCAAGACAAATCATCCAAACCAAAGCCACAAAAAGTGTTTGAGAAGAGGCCATGGATAGTGGTGTCAGTGGACAGAGGGAAGCAACCAGCCAAAGTTCATTTTGAGAGACCACGATCTCATCAACCTCCTTTGCAACCTCCTCAACCATCATACCGGCCACCACAGCTACCATAGTGGCCGCCACCACCATCTCCACAGTAGTACACTCAGTAGCGGTACTCATATCCACTGTTAGGTAGCTATTATCCACCTTATATTCTAGAAAATAAAACAAGCCCTATTCATTCAAGAGGGAGGTAGTCAGGAAGATCTTTAAAAATATTTTAAAGAAACTTGATTTCTAGCTACCAGAGCCTAATAGGTCGGGGGAAGTGGGCAAGAGTGATGATCCTAACTTTTTCCCCTACCACCCCATGTTACGTCATATCTTAGAAGATTGCATCACTTTCAGAGACTAGCTTAAGCATAGCTACAAGTTGGGTTCCATTGTTATCCCCAAAGAATACTTGTTAGAACAACCATCTAGTTCTATTAGAGTAATCCTTGGGGATACATGTGCTCCTCTCAAGACAAAAGTAGGTTGGGATATCTCCTTATCCCAAACCTCTAAAACGATCATCTCAAAGATCAAGAAACATTCCTTGTAGGTTCCTGAGGTCGCTCAAACATCCAACATCATGAAAGGTTTGCAAGTTGCCATAGATAACTCGGGGAGGGTGGAAGCCCAGCAGCAGCAGTCCACACTTGCCCGAGATAGTCTAGTAGCTCAACCACCATCCAAATCTAGCATCCCTTCCACCGATACAGCTATTACCACTTCATCCAGCTCTTCTTCTACCAGCTGGAGCATTATATCTATGGATGAGGGCACTAAACCCCTCACACCACTTACTTTATTTGGTTTCTATCATGTACCTCCACCTAGATAGAAATCAATGAAGAAAGTAGATTCTACTTATATCTTGTCTACTTTTGATGCTCCTGATTTTATTTATGTTGAAAACTCTCCAAGTCTAAATAATAATAATAGTTTGTAATTTGGATCCTTTTTTTCTGATTAAGAATCAAACTTTCTTTTTATGAATCAATTAGGTTCACCCATTGAGATTGACTTGGAGTCAACCAACTCTAAGGGTCCCATAGGAGAAGCTTTAGGTATACCCAACGAGCAGGTAGAACTTTGCACCAACCCACCACATGAAGTCACTAAAGTCAACCTACATAGTGGCAAAGTTCTACCTCCTTGGGTAGCACCTCAGGGTAATGGTAAGCACATCATTGGTTCTAGTGAGCAGATAGCCCCTCCATAGAATGCTCCACCTATGGATATGCTTGTGGAGGACCAAGCTAGAGTTGATTACAGTATCTTAACTCATTTTAAAAAGTTTTTAGCTAAGTTAAGCATATATGACACCCTTGTCTTATCCAAAGAGATGTGGGAATCCCTAATCAATGCCTTAATTGATCATGAGATATGCTTAGCTCAGTTGACCACTACTGAAGAGGAAGCATGCCACTCGAAAGATATCTTAGAAGTTACCTTCAATGATGAAGACTTACTTCTAGGGATGATCGTGCACAACCGCCCTCTTTACAGTATAGTGGATGTTGGCAGATACAGGCTATCAAGAGTGTTTGTTGACCCAGGTGCATCAATCAACATTATAATTCTAAGAACCCTTGCCTACTTGAGGATCGACATCTCCAAACTCCAAAAAGAAATGATGATGTTAAGCGGATGCAATAAATAAGGCGAGAGGATTTAGGCTCGATAGTATTGCCCTTGGAGATAGATTATTAGAAGACTGAAGCTAAGTTTGACATTATAGACTTAGATACATTTTTCAATGCTTTGCTTAGGATACCATGGATACATGAAAAAACATGATTATGTCCTTTCTACATTAGTGTATGAAGTTTGTGAGAGGTGGAATTGCTTACTATGTCAAAAGAGATCTCAAGCCATTTTTAGTTCACGAGATCAACATATACGAGGATGCAGCTTACTACCTCCCTCAAAACCAACAAGCCTATTCTTGCAAACTTGGTCAAAGTTCAAAAATAAAAGAAAAATAAAAGGAAAAAATAAAAGGAAAAATGAAAAGGAAAAAAGAAAAAGAAAAAGAAAATGAAGGGGAGCGAGAAATAGACTTGGTGGAGGAAGTGGAGCTTAACATTAGATTCCACCCATAGTTCATTACTCCATTCGAACATATGGGTGGGATGACTCAACCTCCACCAAGCAGAGGAAGAGGCCAATTCAGAGGTAGTTCTAGAGGTGGAAAATCTCCTTATTGGCTACCCAATAGAGATACATCTCAGCAACCAGGAGTACACCTGCTATCCATATAGACTTAGAATTTAGTTCAGAGGATGAGTCTTATATGGTTAGCACACCAGCCAACTCTTCTTAGTAACATATTTCTTTGGAGGTGACACTCGAGCCAAATAGTGATAAATACAGGACTCCAAAGCAAAGCATAAGTGTATCTAAGTCTATATGTAAAATAGTTAGGCATCAGTTAGGAACATTAGCTCTAACCCCACTTTCCTCACAAAAAGTTAAGGGTTTGGAGTTAAGGAAGCCCCTAAATCATCCATAGATGTGAAGACTCAGAGGTTCTTTCTGTGAGTATCATCCTCAAGTGAAGAAGTTGATGTAGAACTTGAGGATGATTCATATAAAGATTTAATAGAATTACCTTTTAATAGTTACTTGCCTTGTGTTCATAAGCTAGCAAAGAAATGGTTAATCCCACATACTTGGTAAAAGCATAGGTTTAAATATTTTAAAAGAATATTGATGAACAAATGCAAAAGCTCTCAATCAAGACCGAGAGTATGATTCGATGTAGTAGGTCCAGTCGATGATGACGATTACTGCCTAGTCATCACCAATCATTTAGAATCTGATAGGTTCTTTTCAAATCATAATAACTCATATGAGTAGAGTGCTTAAAAACTTTAGATGGTCCAAATGATTTTGAAGTCAAAGATGCACTGCTAGAGTTCGATGAAGAGATCAAGTCAACCATCAATGAGCTCGAAGGAATCAACTTAGGAACTGAAGATAATCCATGCCCGACATACATCAGTTCCTTGTTGAATGAATCTGAAACTAAAGACTTAGTTAGGCTATTGATTGAGTTTAAGGACTATTTTGCATGAAGTTATGAAGATGTGCTTGGTTTGTCTCCTAACATAGCAGTCCACTAACTAATAATAGAACCTAGTGCTAACCATATCAAGCAAGCTCCTAGACACATGCGATAAGACATTGAACAACATGTCATTTCTGAAGTTAAGAAACTGATCGATACTAGTTTATTTCAGGAAGAAAAATACTCTACCTGGTTGGCTAGTGTCATCCCAATTAATAAGATGAATGGCCAAATTCGCATATGCACCAATATTAGGGACATAAATAAGGCATGTCCAAAAGATGAATTTCTGCTACCAATACTAGAACTGATGGTGGACATTGCCTCATCTCATGCAATCTTCTCTTTCATGGATGGCTCATCTGGATATAACTACATAAAGATGGCCATTGAAGATGAGAAAAATACTACTTTTTGAACCCCGGTCAAAATTTATTGCTATAAGGTCATGCCTTTCAACCATAAAAATGTCAGTTTTACATACCAGCAGGTTATGACTCGAATCTTCGACGAACTCATCCATCATTAAGTCGAGTGTTATGTCAATGATCTCGTGGTCAAAAGTAAAGAAAAGGAAGACCATCTCTTTGACTTGAGAGTAGTTTTTGAATGATTAAGATAATCTAACCTCAAAATGAACCCCGTGAAGTGTGCATTCATAGTAGTTTCAAGAAAATTCCTTGGGTTTATTATCTGACATCGTGGAATCAAAATTGATCTGGAGAAGATCAAGAAAATATTAGAAATATAACCCCTTAAGAGTCTAACTCAACTCAGATCAATCCGAGGGTGGGTAGCATACCTAAGATGCTTTATATCCAACTTATCAAAAAGATTCTAGCCATTCTCAGCACTTGTCAAAAAGGATGACAAGTTCAAGTGGGATGATAAGTGTCAGATTGCCTTCGAAGATATCAAGCACTATCTGATGATGCTGCCAGTTTTAGCAGCCCCTATCTCGGGCAAGCTGCTGAATCTTACACTACAACATTAAATGACTCCCTTAGTGCTTTGTTGGCTCAAGCCAATGATGAAAGGAAGGAAAATGTGCTCAAATAGCTTAGCCATCATCTAATCCTTGATGAGGCTAATTATCCACCTATTGAGAAAAATTGCCTAGATTTAATCTTTGCATCCCAAATACTATGTCACTACATGCTTTCCCATAAGGTGAACTTGATCTCCAAGATCAATCCACTATAGTATCTCATGACATGATCGACGCTATCCGGACGGTTGGCACATTGGTCCATGATTTTTGTCACAGTTTGACATTACTTTCATACCCTTCTGTGCGGTGAAAAGATAAACACTAGCAGATTTTTTAGTAACACACCCACTTCCTGCTGACTCTCCACTTAGTAATGACATCCCCGATGAAAAAATCATGAACTTAAAGGACACTAACATTCACCCCTGGGAGATGTACTTTGATGGTGTGGCTTCTTCTCAGAGAGGAGAAGAACCACAATCTACTCTCCCAGGAAAGGCAAGCGTAGGAGTAGTTCTCCTAACTCTGGACTGTGATGTGATAAGATTCTCATATCAACTGTCCAATCCTTGCACCAACAATGAAGCTGAATATGAGGCTTCGATTTCCAGTGTGGAGTTAGCCATTACTCTAAGCATCCAGGACATCAACATCTTCAGGGAATCTTAGTTAGTCATCAATCCAATCACTAGGTTCTATAAGGTTCTAAAGCCTAAACTCCATCTGTACTACAAGTACACCATGGAGTTAATGGCCCAAATCCTAGAGGTTACCATTTATAAGATTCCTCGAGGGGAAAATGATGTAGCAGATGCTTTAGCCAAATTTTCCAAGGAGTTGGCATGTCCGAAAGATGAGTCCTTATCAATAAGGGTCCAAAATAGACAAGTTTTATCCCTTATTGATATCGGGCTTATCGAAAAGTACTCTCTTTAAGGGGAGGTTACCATTGCCAAAAGGGATGAGGAGTTAGATCGGAGGCAATCATTCATGAAAAGTACTACCTCAAGAGAAGTCAATATCACATCAGGTGAGGCAGAGAGCACTTTCTTATGCTCTCGTAGATGGCACTTTGTACCAGTGGTCCTTCTATCATATGTGGTTATGATGTTTGGACAAACATGAAGCCCGTAGGATCATGATTAAGGTACACTCAGGATTATGTGGAGCTCACCAATCTAGTCTAAAGATGAAAGCCATGATCAAGAGACTAGGATACTACTGGTCATCAATGATCACATACTGTATGGATGTAGCTTGATGCCATCAGTGTTAGGTACACGGTGTGGTCCTACACCAACCACCCAACATTCTACATCCTATATTAGCCTCATGGCCATTCGAGTGTTGGGGTACCGACATAATGGGGTTTAATTGACCCTCCTTCTTCCAATGGTCATCGGTTCATCCTACCTGCTACCAACTACTTTTCTGAGTGGGCAGAAATGATCTTGCTCAAAGAGGACAAAACTCGGCATGTGCTCTAATTTTTTAGGAACCATATCATATATAGGTTCGAGGTGCCTCGATGAATTATCTGTAATAATGGTATTGCATTCAAGAGCACTAAGATCAACAACTTTGCTCGAAGATATAGCATAGATTGGAGATATTTTACCATTTACTACCCAAGGGAAATTGGTTTGGTAGAAGCCTTCAATAAAACTCTCATCCAAATACTGAAGAAAACCCTTGATGACAACAAGCAATAGTGACATGAGCAGTTAGTTGAAGCCTTGTTGGCCTAGCGTACCACATGCAAAACTCCAACTCAGTCTACTCCCTTCTCCTTAGTGTATAGGTCTGAAGTGGTTCTACCATTAGAAGTCTAACTCCCATCACTAAGGATAGTTGTGGGTAGCAAGATCATAATGGAGTAGAATGCCAAGTTACAGTTAGAAGAGCTCGAAGGTTTGGAGGAGAGACGCCAATGGGCATGCCAAAACTTTGAGTTGTACAAAGCCAAAATGATTCAAGCTCACAACAAGTTGGTCCATCTTAGAGTTTTTCAAGTAGGAGAGCTTATTTTAGTTTTAAGGAGACCAATTGTTGCCCATCGTAAGGTGGGGGCAAGTTTGAACCCACTTCAGAAGGCCCATTTGTCATAGAAAAAGCCTACCAAAGAGGATCTTATCAGGTTATTAATCATAAGGGAGAGTGTAGATGCTTCCAATCAATAGGTTTTACTTAAAGAAATATTATCCATAAAATCATATTTAAAATATTTATCATCAATAAAAATTCCTCTTCAAATCAAATCTTCCCTTCTTTGAAGCATTTTTGCTTGTTTATGAATTCACCATGATGCGCATAGAAATATGTGTGAGAGAACCCAAGTGGCATCATATTTCCTTTGACACAACATACACAAACTACACATAAACACATAAATAAATGCACATCTTTTGTCTCAGACTACTTCGAGTTAGGATAACACCCCTAACAACACTCACTCAATAGCTGCTCTAGGTCGGGCTGACGTGCTACCCTGCTAGTGTGTCACCGTAATGGTCTTCTTTCTTTGGAGGATTTAAGTCTGCTACACTTTATTTCCTTACTTAGCCGCACTCAGGAGTGCCTGTTATGGTAGGCCTTTTAGACGGTAAGCTACCTCATTATGTCTTAGTTTAAGAGGATGTAATTCTGTTATGCCTTCTTCTTAAACTAGCCATCATACACTGATCGGGTCGAGTATATTTAAGAACTAGGGTAAGTCCCCCAGCGGCTCCTTTCCTTCTAACTAATTCAAGTCTGGGTCCAGTCCTTCTTCGTGACCCTCTACTTAGTGGTCACCTTTAGGTTGGGTCGACTTGTTGTACCAATAATGGGTCACCCTAATGATTGTTCCTTTCTTTAGAAGATATAAGTCTGCTATGCTTTCTTCCTAGCACATCCGTTGCACTCCAGTGGGTAGCCCTAGGTTGGATAGCACCTATCGAGCTGACCACAGATTATCCTAGTGATCCGTTCTACTTTAAGGAGATGTAAGTCTACAAGCCTTATTCTTAGACTGATTGTCACCCATTGATGGGCATTTTAGGTTGGTTGGTTCTCGCTATGCTGACAGCGACCCACTCGGTGGATACACTACTCATGATAGATGTAGGCCCACTACACTTTCTCCTTGAGTTGGCCACCGTATACCTACAGGCATTATTTTCTTCAGGGATCAGGATAATGTCCCTAGTGGCACCTCCCCTGTGAGCACTCTATTTGGATAATATTTTTTATGACCCTATTTAGACACTACTTGGATCACTACTCGATTGGACAATTCCCCTTTCCTAGTAACCACCCCTGTAATTGAAGATTCTATTTTACGGATGCGCAGATTTTCCCTTGGTCTAATAAATCTGAGATATGTCAAGGTTGACATAGCACCTTCTGAGTGTTATCCTTGCACCAACAGGGTCCACGATAATAAATAAATAAAATATATATTCACTTATGGATTAGAAGAATTCCCCTAGTGCCACCTTTCCCAAGCAGGCATCCTATATTTAGGGAAGTGTTAGTGAAACTCCCTATAGGAATCACTTGACTACTCTTAAGTTGAGGTAAGATCCCTAGTGACACTCTCTCAGTAGTCTCCCTTAGTTCAAGCTTGACTCTTTATGCCACCAATAGGTCACCCCAACATTCATTCCTTACTTCGAAAGATATAAGTCTGCTACGCATTCTTTCCAGCATGACCCTTGCACACCATGCCAGGTCGGTTTGATCTGTTGTGCTACCCAGGTCATTAGTTCTTTTCTTTGGAAGATGTAAGTCTGCTATGCTTTTCTAGTACAACCATTGCACATTGAAAGGTACCCCTTAGGTTGGATAGTCCTACCCTTCGGCCGGTAGACTACCCCTTTGGATTGGTAAATCTGAGATAGGTCAAGGCCGACATAGCCCCTTCTCAGTGTGGTCCATCGCACACTGACTGGATCCATCAAATGAAATTAAAATAAATAAAAACAAACCAAATCAAACTAAAAAAAAAATCAAATGAAATCAAATGAAATTAATCTTGACTACTCTTGAGTTGAGGTAAGATCCCCAACGGCACTCTCTCAATAGTCACCCTAGGTTGGGTTTGATTTGTTATGCTACCAACAGGTTACACCCAATTGTTGTTCTTTACTTTGGAAGATGTAAGTTTGCTATGCTTTCTTCCTAGCACAGTTGTTGTACACTAAAAGGCACCCCTTAGGTTGGATAGCCCTACCTTATGGCTAGTAGACTACCCCTTTGGATTTGTAAACTTGAGATAGGCCAAGGCTGACATAGCTCCTTTTTAGTGTGTCCATCGAACACTGACAGGATCCATGAATCAAATCCATCACATTTGACTGAGTTCACATCCCCAGTGAATATGCCCTCACTTCAAAACCATTTTCCCCAATGGAGCCATAACAAATCTAAGAAAACTTTTATCCTCAGTGGATACATCCCCAAATGAATCTGTGAAATCAAACCCTTATCCTCATCGGATAGCATGAACCTTCTTCCCTAGTGGAAGGGTCATATTCCAAATCCTTAGTGGAGTCAAGTCCATACCCCTAGTGGATATGCCTCCACATCAATTAAGGTAAAAAAAATTAAAATTAATTTGATCTTTATCCTCAGTGGATTATAGATTCTTATCCCCATCGGATCTTCTTCCCACAAATCAAATTCACAATAAAACTCAAATCCATATCCTCAGTGGATAACTCGAACCTGCTTCCCTAGTGGAAGGTTCATGTACTCAATCCCCAGTAGATTCCTCCTTTTATGCCCTCAGCATAAACCTCTCACATGTCATGTCCAATGCATGTGTGATCCCTTAGTAGATCTTCCTTCATGTCCTTGACATGAAATTCTAATCAAATCATTTTCTCTCTCTTATGCCCTTGGCATAAGTTGAGTTGCAATGCACTAGAATCATGATTCTATCTACCTTTCTAGTTTAGGTATAGATAATTTTTGTTAGCGCTTGCTTCCTTTGGATGCTACTGATCATCTCGATCATGATATGTATGTGCCTTGGGTTACCACACTTATTGGGGGTCATTTTGATGACCTCACTTTTGGAGTGAGTTCTCATCCTCTTCTTAGACTTAGGAGTCTTCTAGACACTAGGGCTTCCCTAGTCATAAGACACTTCTAGCAATTAGGTAAACACTTAACCTAAGCCTAGAGACTTAGAAGGGTTAACCGTAGGATTAGGCTATGCCTTAGGACTTAGGAAATCCATCTACAAGCCCAATCCAAGTTTACCTTCCTAAGCTAAATTCAAACCAAATTCAAATCCAAGTTCAAATCTATAACCAATTCTAAACAAAATGATTGAAGCCCATGATTAAATCTAAATTCAAAATCAACCTAAGCCCTATGATTTTATCTTATGGACTTAGCCTTAGCCAAATTCAAGTCAATGCAAACTCAAGTGATTTTCTTGAATATTGATTCAATCCTTCAATCAATCCATCAAACTTACAATCAAGCCTAGTTCCAAATCCAATTTGCCAAAAACTTACCATCATACCAAATCCTATCTAAGCCATGTAATCAACCTTCATGAGCTTAGCCAAAATCCAATTCAAATCAATCCAAAATCAATTATTTTTCTCATAATCAATTTATATCTTCAATAAACTTCCTAAATATAAATCAAATCCACATTCAAATGATCAAAACTAAATCAAACTAATTCAAATCAAATCAAAATTATTTCAAAGCCATATGAGATTAGTCAAATTTGCCAGCAAATCACTTCAAATTCAAATGATTTTCTTATAAATAAATCATATCTTCAATCATCTTCACAAATATAAATGAAATAAGCATTTAAATCATCAAAACTAAATCAAATCAAAGCAAAATCCTTCTTAAGCCATATGAATCAAACTCCATGGACTTAGCCAAATTCCATTCAAATTCCAAAACACAAATTTAATTGATTTTCTCATTAATCAATTATTCCTTCAGTTATCTTTCCAAATATAAATGAAATCTAAATTATCAAGCCAAATCAAAATCAACCCAAGTCAAACCCAACCTAGCCCTTTTGACTTGAAATTTTCAAATGAATCATAACTCATTTGAACCCAAACTAATTGTAGTTGACTTTATATATCAATCCCAAATCCATATATAAACTCAACTAAATCAAACTCAACCCAAAATCAAGTCAACTAAACATAATTGGTTTACTTGACCCAAAGTGACCAATTTGACCTATTTGAACCAAAATCCAACTCATTCCAAATCAAAGTGAATTAAGCCATTCCTAACCTCATAACATGATTGTTGATCACCTTAGGTTGATCAATTATCATAAATTGGGTCAAACCAAGTCAACTTAGCTCTTTGGCCAAGCCCATACTCTTAACCCAAACTAGCTAAATTGCAACCTAACCTTGAAACCAATGATTGATACCAACCAAAAACCAACATTTGAACATGACTTGACCTTCAATTGAGCCAAACCTAACCCAATTAGCCCTTTTGACCCATGTTGACCCAATTTGACCTAAATGGCCAAAATGGGTCAAATATTGTTACAATCCAAATTGATTGCAACCAATGGCTCAAGTTCATTCCAAATTGGCTATTGAACTCGACCAAAATCTCAATTAAGCCCAATTGACCCACTAGGCCCAAATGACTTATTGAACCCAACTTGACCTAAAGAGTCAAACCAACCTAAAACCAAATCAAATCAAAATTAAAATCAACCAAAGCCTACAACATATTCCAAATGATTAGCCAAACCAAACTGCCATGACTAATTTGGTCAATTGGGTCCCATTTCACCCAAATGAACTTAAATGAACTAAAACCAAATCTAAAACAAATTGAACCAAACCAATGACACGAACACATCCCAAATGATCATATGACCTTGACCCAACCCTTGGTTTGGCCTAATTTGACTAATTGGTCAACCTAACTCGATTTGACATAATTTGACCTAAATGAGTGAAATTGAGCTGAATCAAACCAAATGAACTCCAAATGACATGAAATTTGTCCCAACCCACTTTTGACTCATTCCAAATCTACACAAAGTAATTCCAATTCCAAATGACCATCCTACCTTGGTCTAGGGGTATTCCATGAGAAAATCACCCATGTAAGTGGTCATTTCCATTCCTTGGCCACTTGACACTCTCCCATTGGTACACCTAGGCTCCTAGGACACTACCCAACCTTACCAAAAGGTGGTTGGGTTGATCATGATGCATGGGGAGGTGAAATCACCTCACCTGCCCCATTGGTGCATATGAAACACCAAGGGCACCCACTACCCTCTTTGGCAGCAACCTCCACACCTTCACCCAACCAAACCGAGCCACCTCATCCACTCAAGCATGCCCATGAACCTAAGGTGGCTGGATGATCACAAAATTCCAAGCACAACTCACACCCTCTCATTTCCACTTAAATACACATGAATTCATTCCTCAGAGCTAGAGAACCCTAAGATGAGCTGCCAAGAGCTTTGTATAGAGGTCTCAAACCTCCCCAAGTTCCCCATTCTCAGTTTCCTTCAAGATAAAATAGGGCATCACTACATTCATTCCCATTTGCTTAAGGATCAACCAAAGTGCCATAAATTTTACACCATCCTTAGAAGTAGTCAACCAAGAACAAATCATTCCCCGAGCTTCCTGATGACCATAGGGTGGATTTCAATAAACACTGACCATCAAAACTTTGAGTATTGGCCTTCCCAGCAAACCACCTCAAATTGGAGCTCGTGCTGATCAAAATATCTTCATCTCCACTAGACAAAGCTTCTTAAATCGAGATTTCCACAAGTCTTGAGCTCTAGTGAGGTATGCTATTGAAACTAACCTTTGTATAAAAATTTGTTGGAGCTTTTTGAAGAAAACTTTTATCTCGCACAATCCTAGCTACTGGATCCCCTTGGATCTCTTATGCATGTGTGAGATCCATTTGGAGTTGATCCGAGCACGGGTGAGCTCGGATCATGCTAGCAATGACAAATAGACCCTATTCCCCCTTGCTCAAGTGATGATAGATCATGCACCGCTCCACATGATCAAAATAGATGATCATGATTAGATCTATTAAAATCATCCAATTCATTCCTTTAGCACTGCAGGATTAATCATAGTTGTTCGATCTTAGATTAGATAGTGCATAAGAAAGCATGTTTATCGCAAGCGCTCACTAGGATTATGTTTATGTAACCAATCCTGCAACGCCACATGGAAAGCACATCACGTCAGCGAGCCACATGGCGCCGATGGGATTAAGGGTTAACTAGGCCTAATTAATGTATTTTAATGACTAAAACTTGTCAAAATTATAGAAATGCATAGAAAAATTTAAAATATATAAATAAATACTTATTTTAAAGGTATTTTAAAGAGGAATTTTTTAAAAATATCTTTAATTAAATTTAAATAGTAATTAGGAGCTTAATTAGGATTTAATTGACAATTTAATCAACTTAATTACTCCTTAATTAATTAATTAATTAACCTCAAACTTTATGAGATTATTTAAGATAATGACCTGTGCCTCCCCTAATTTTTTTTGGGATTTATTGGTTAAGTAATTAAGAAAATTAGTTAATCAATCTCTAATTACTTTCTTAATTAATCATATGAATAGTGACTAATTAATTAATTGGGCACATTAATCATTGTCTAATAGTGAGGAGACTTATGGAATAAGGTTGGGGCCTCCTTTCTAATCTCCTTCCCTAAAGATCACTCCATAAATTAAAATCAAATTAATTAAGGATTAATTAATTACTTAAATTATTAAATCAATTAAATTAAAATCATAATCACATCAGAACTTGATTAATTAAAATCATAATCACGTAAATCGTTAGGTGTCAAACAACCTAAAGGAGTTTAATGAAATTATGATTAGTCCACATGTGTGGGAAAACCATAATATTGATTAATTAAGTTCCTTAGCTTAATTAACCAGTAAATGTAATCCAATTGCATTAGGCCCTTTCCTTTCTTAGGATCATTGCTAATTTTATTTTTATGTGAATCATGTTGGTTCATAATTGTTTGGGTAATTATGTTAAGGTAACATTGGAAAGGGTTAATTAATGGATTTAATGCTTATTACAACTTAATTAACCCATAAAGTAAACTTAATTACATTTTGTTAAACTAAATGAATTAACAAACTTGGGAATGGGTTAGGATCAGCAAACCTCTTCTCACATCCTTAAATCAAATCAAAACATGAAATTAAAAATGATACTAAGAAAGCTTTGGTATACATTAAATAATTTTATTTAAATTGATTGTCCTTAGGAATTAATTTAATTGAATAGAATCATGTGTTTATGTTAATTTATTCATTTCCAATCATGTTAAATGTTGTATGTCATTTAAAATCATGCATTCATTTCAAAATTAATTAAATTAAATGGTTTTCTTTCATGTAAACTTACATTTGTTGGATTAATTTGTAATATGTGTGACTATTATCACTAATAAATTCAAATTATTTTTCCAAAGTTTATGAATCAATTACATTGATTAGAGTGATAGTAGTTATAAACATATATAGGTTTGCATGTGCTTATAGCTTATATATGTGGAGTAAAGCTTTCTTTTCTTTCAATTCATATATGGTTGTACATGTATTTGAATGTTAATAAGAATATAGTCCAAAAATCCCAGGAATACGAGGCTTTAGGTAGCCCCAAGGAGGTCATTTGATTACCTCACTTCTCTAGTTAATAGCAACCTGTACTTATTTGATTTCATCAACATGTGTTTCTACATTAGAATTTGGATAGGACTTTAATCCACATACATAAATGTTTCAATCAAATAAAGTACAATCTTCGCATGGTTTTCCTTCATTTATTTATGTATACATCCATATTTATTTGAGAAGAGCAAGTGTTTAGTCTGGACATCCCGGGAATACGAGGCTTTAAGTAGCCCCAAGGAGGTCATTTATTTAACATACTTACCTGGTTAATAATGGCATGTACTAGCTTATGTCCCTTATACACGTGTCTGTGTTTTTAAGTATGGAATTAGAACCCTTTTTTATCAAGGAAACATGCATTCATAATTGACTAAGTGATTGAATTAATTAGCCATATGACTTGGAGGTTCCTTTTTATGATCATGTTTATAAATCTACATATGTTTGAATGCAAATGGGTATATAGTTTGGACATCCTGAGAATATGAGGTTTTAGTTAGCCCCAAGGAGGTCATTTGATTACCTCACTTCCCTGGTTAACAATGAAATGGACCTATTTAATTTCATCTTATGTATTTTTGTATAATAATTTGGATAGAGCTTTAAATTAATATAACTAAATAATTCAATCAAATGAAAAAATGTATATAAATTTCAAATACATATTTACATTCATCATATAACTATGCTAAAACATATTATATGTATAGATACACTTAGAATTAAACCATATGCATGTTATATGTGATGTAAAGGAATGATTGATATATGTCTAGTGGAGCTCCAATTTGATATATGTCTCGATCAAACGCTAATTTGAGGTGGCTTGGAAGACCAAAACCTAAAGTTTGAGAGGCTGGCATTGATCAAAATCTACCCACAGGTCATCAGGAAGCTTGGGATATGATTTTTTCTTGCTCGATTGGCTCTAGAGATGGTGTGTGCAAGGTTAATTGCACTTTGGTTGTAGTTTGAGAAAATGGAAATCAAAGGAAGGGTGGCTTATTTTGGGATAGATGGGAATGACATTTTTTGATTGAGGAACAAGCTTGGGAGCTTGGGACATGGCTCTAGTGGCTCATCTTGGATAGCTAGGGCTCCGAGGAATGATTTTGTGTGTGTTTGAGTGGAAATGAGGGGGTGTATACCCCTCCTCTTGATCGATGGATCAGTTGGCTTTGGATTTTTGTGATCATCTGACCACCTCAAGGAGTCATGGGTGGCAAGGAGTGGATGAGGTGGCACGGTTTAGTTGGGTGATGGTGTGGAGTGGCTATTACGGGAGAAAATGGGTGTCCTTGAGGTTTCAAGTGCACCAATGGGAAGGGTGAGGTGATTTCACCTCCCGTGGATCATGACCAACCCAACCACCTCTTGGGTCAGGTTAAGCAGTGTCCCAGGTGCCTAGGTAGATCATTAGGAGAGTGCAAAGTGGCCAAGGAATAGAAATGACCACTTACATGGGTGGTTTGTCTCATATGATACCCTTGACCCAAGGGTATATTGGTCATTTCTTAGTGGATTTGATTTGAACAAAATAGAAATGAGACAAATGTGGGTTGGGCAAAATTTCAAGTCATTTGGAGTTGATTAGGTTCAATTTGGCTTAATTTAACCCATTTAGGTCAAATTGGGTCAAATAGGGTTAGGTTGTCCAATTGGTCAAATTGGGTCAAACCAAGAGTTGGGTTAAGTTCATATGATTATTTGGGATGTATTGGTGTCATTGGTTTCTTTTAAGTTGGCTTAGATTTGATTTTGTTTCATTGGTTTCAAGGGATTAGGCTTTGGTTGCAATTTAGCTAGATTGGGTTCATATGGGTTAAGAAAGTTGACTTGTTTTGACCCAATTTATGGTAATTGATCAATGTAGGGTGATCAATAATCATGATGGGAGGTTTTGATGGGCTTGGTTCAATTCAATTTGGGTAGGATTGGAACTTGGCTTAAATAGGTTAAATTGGCCACTTTAGATCAAGTGGACCAATTGGGTTTAGTTGGCTTGAATTTGGGTAGAGTTTGATTTAATTGAGTTTATATATGGATTTAGGACTGATATATAAATTCAATTGCAATTGATTTGGGATTGGATGAGTTTTGGTTCATTTGAATATTTCAAGTCAAATAGGGTCAAGTTGGGTTTGACTTGAGTTGGTTTTGGTTTGGCTTAATAATTGTAGATTTCATTTATATTTGAGATGATGATTGAAGGAATAATTGATTCATGAGAAAATCAATTGATTTTGGGTTTTGGAATGAAGAAATTTGGCTAAGTCCATAGAGTTGGATCATGTGGCTTAGGTTTGGATTTTGATTTAGTATGATTTAATGTTGATTATTTAAATGTATATTCAATTTATATTTGTTAAGATGATTGAAGATATGATTGATTCATGAGAAAATCAATTGAGTTTGAATTGATTTGGGTTAAAATTTGGCTAAGCCCATGGGATTGATTCATATGGCTTAGGAAAGGTTTTGATTTAATTTGATTTAGTTTGATTTAGTTTTGATCATTTGGATGTAGATTTGATTTATATTTAGAAAGATGATTGAAGATATAAATTGATTATGAAAAAATCAATTAATTTTGGATTGATTTGGATGGGATTTTAGCTTAGTTCATGAAAGTGGTTCAAAGGACTTAGGAAGGGTTTTGATTTAATTTGATTTAGTTTGATTTAGTTTTGATCATTTGAATGTAGATTTGATTTATATTTAGGAAGATGCTTGAAGTTATAAATTGGTTATGAGAAAATCAATTGATTTTGGATTGATTTGGATGAGATTTTGGCTAAGTTCACGAAAGTGAGTCAAAGGACTTAGGTAGGATTTGGTATGATTACAGATTTTGGAAAATTGGATTTGGGATTTAGTTTGATTGTAATTTTGATAGATTGATTGAAGAGTTGAATTCATATGTGAGAAAATCACTTGAGTTTAGATTGATTTGAATTTGGCTAAGGCTAAGTTCATAAGTTAAAATCATAAGGCTTAGGTTGATTTTGAATTTGAATTTTGATTTTGGTTTCAATTTGGTGTTTGAATTGAACTTGAGGTTTAGTGTGAGAAGGTGAACATGGATTGGATTTGGGTTATAGGGTAGGTGGATTATCCTAATCCCTAAAGCATAACCTCATCCTATGGTTATCCCTTCTAAGTCTCTAGACTTAGGTTAAGTGTTTACCTAATTACTAGAAGTATCTTATGACTAGGAAAGTCTTAGTGTCTAGAATACTCATAAGTCTAAGATGAAAAGATTGAGAACTCACTCCAAAAGTGAGGTCAACACCACTCTTGCACGATAGGGGATAGGCTTGACCTGTGAGAGTAGTCCCTTATAGTAGAGAACATCTCTTCTTGCTAATTTATCCCACAACTGAATTTCATCAGGCATGTAGGCATAATTATCTGAAGCCTTGGTCCAAATTAATGTGTCAAAATGATTTTTTTAAAAATTATAAATTTAGCATTAGTCTAAGTAATGTTTGGTATGCATCTTTCTATGGTGTTTATTTTTGGATGTATGGGGGGGACACCATGCAGATCATAGGGGGCACTTATTGAAGTGCTCGGGTACAACATTGAGGTATGATGCACTAACTCAAAAGATAGAGACATCACCCTTCAGTTGACCTAATCACCTGATAAGGACTCCTAAGGAATGATGGGTCTTCGAATATACCTAAGATTTTTTCCCTGCTTTACATGGATGAATAAAGTAGGGTTTATATTAGATCGAGTTCTAAAGTTTTCTTATGGAGGCAAGCCTCCATAGTTAATTACATCTTAGGTAATGGAATTCCCTAAGAATACTCTCGATTAAAGTAGATAATTATCATCTCCAAAGAATTCAAGGTTAGACTATCAAAGGATTGGTTGTAATTGGAAAATCAATTGGGAAAGTTCAAGAAGAGGATTTATTTTTGGAATCCAAATGGAGGAAGTAGGGAATGCTCATGATACTAGGAAGCTTAGTGAGCATTCCAATATATCCTATGATTGGGCTTTATATAATTGAAAATTAAGAGATTTATTTGTTGGAGTTGAATTTTTATTAGATTCCTAGGGCTTATAGTCCATCAACACAAGGTTGTGGAGATGCCTAAGAGGTGAGGATTTATGTTTGTAGCCCGAAGAAAATAGCTACCTAGAATCTTAAATCTATGGATTTTTAGTATGTGCTAAAACATGACCTAAATCTAAGCAACAGATGGACATAAGGGTTTACCTCCACAATAGAGAACAAACCGTCTGACTTTTGGTCTTGTAATCGCCTAGAGTGGCCACCAGCTAACTTCTCCTATGATTTTAAAAACATGCAGTCTGGTCTTATGAATAGCAAGATGGCTAGGGTAGTTATTTAATTAGAAAGAGACTAAAAGTCCTAAACCCACTCCCTAAAAGATTAGAGCATGAGTGGTATGAGCATATGACTTAATCTATAAATGCAAAAAGTCTTTTCAAACTTTGTTTCATTTTAGACACATCATTTTGACAACAACTTTAGGATTTTGATGCCTACATGCATGATGAAATAAAGTTGTTAGCTAAATCAGTGAGAAAGGGGAGTTTTCCAACACAAGGGATGCCCTCACAAGTCAAGCATTCCCCTATCGTGCAAGGATGAAAATCCCTATTTTTTTAGAGAAATAATAAGCATGCATGAGGTGAAACATTCAACCATTCAGCTAAGGATTGCTAAATCATATAATTATCTTATTTAAGACCTAAGCTTTATAGTGAGGTTATGAATTATTTAAAATTTAGCTATGAGTGATTAATTAGGGTAGAAAAATTAAGTATTCCCTAAGATCCTAATTGCATCCAGGCCACACATTAAAGCATCAATCATAAGAAACTATGAAAAACATGTTGTTTCTAATGCACAAACTAAACAAATCATCAAATAATTTTATAACTATTGTAAAAGAATAATAGGCGAGTGTGGTTGGGTACCGCCATACAACCTGAAAAGAAAAGTTGGGTAGCCAAACTCTACCCTTATACAACCCAAAATATGAAAGAATAATTACAATTTACAAATGAATAAGTGCTATGGAGGTCTTTATTTTCTCATTTTTCATGCTTTACTTCTTTGCTTCCCTGATTTGGTAGGCTTCAAGGCATCACATGGCACCCCAAGACAAAGCCTTCCAGCCAATACTCATCCCAATACCCCATAGAACAAATCTTAATTCCTAATACAAAAGTACATTGAAAATAGGAAAAGTAAATCTAACTACACCTGCAAAACAAGTGTTAGTTAAACACACATATAATCCCAAGCAGTTATATGTATAGTTTGAACTTAGCACCCTGCACATGGGTAACCAAGCGCACCTGTCCTAACTTGGATTATGCTTAGGGGTTTAAGCAACCTGCAAATAGAGCATTTATATTTATTTTTAAACATTGCTTAAGCATAATCCCCTGCAAAAAATATGCTTAGGCTAAGAGCAGCCTAACATCCAGTCTATGAAGTATACACCCTAACATCTAGCCTAAAACATTACATCACAAAACAAAACATACACCATCCTAACTTAAGACTAGAAGTGGTGACTTAGTTCTAAGGTGTGTGTTAAGACTTATGTGGTATGTCTTGCTAAGCATTAGAGTTATAGTTTTCTAAGTATGGAAAGATTTAATTTAGCATGAATGGTTGGTTTCACTTCAAGTGATTTAATGGATTTGAGAATTTTAATTTGTATTTTTCTTTTGTTTCATATGACCTACACTTAGTAACTAAGTGTTTGTGGTGTTTATTTTTGGATGTGGGTTGGGGGACTCCCGTAGATCATAGGGGATACTTATTAAAGTGATCGAGTACAACATTGAGGTATGATGTAATATCTCGAAAGATACATGCGTCACCCTTTAATTGACCTAATCACCTAATAAGGACTCCTAAGGCATGATGGGTCTTCGAATATACCATAGATTTTTCCCCTGCTTTATATGGATGAATAAAGTAGGGTTTATAATAAACTAGGTTCTAAAGTTTCCTATGGAGGAAAGCCTCCATAGTTAATTACATCCCAAGGAAGGTGAATTCCTTAGAAATACTCTCAATTTAATTAGACAATTAGGGTCTCCAAAGATTTCAAGGTTAGACTATCAAAGAATTGGCTATATTTGGAAAATTAAGCAGGATAGATCAAATGGAGAGAAGTATTTTGAATGCTAAAAAAGATGAGTAGGGAAAGCTCATGATACTTGGAAACCTAGTTAGCATTACAATCTATCCTATAATTGGGCTTTATATGTTTGAAGTTGAAGAGAATTACATGTTCAAGTTGAATTTTATTAGATTGCTAGGGCTTATAATCTACCAACACAAGATTGTGAAAATGTCTAAGAGGTGAGGATTTATGCTTGTAGCCCAAAGAAAATAGTAACCTCAAATCCTAAATCTAGGGAGCTTCAGCACGATGCCAAAACATGACCTAAATCTAAGCGAAGATGTGCATAAGGTTTATCTCCATAAGAGAGGATAAACCACCTAGCTGTTGGACTTATAACCGCCTAGAGTGATTGCCAGCTAGCTCCTCTTACGCTTTATATCCATGTAGGAAAGTCTTATGAGTTTGCAAGATAGTTGGGTTGCTATTTAATTAGAAAGAGACTAAAGTCCTTAAACCCACTCCCTAAGAGACTAGAGCATGAGTGGTATAGATAATGACTTAATCTAATGCAAAAATCTTTTAAAATTTTATTTAAATTTTGACATTTCATTTTAACAAAGGTTTTAGGATTTTTTTGTATGCCTAAATGCATGATAAAAATAAGTTATGGGCCAAATCAACTAAAAAAATTATTCTCCACCACAAGGGATGCCCTCATAAGTGAAGCATTCCCCTATCATGCAAGGATGGAGATCGTTCATATTCAAGAGAAAAATAATATGCATGCATGGTGTGAGACATACAACATTCAGCTAAGGGGTTGCTAAATCTATTAATTATCTTATTTAATGCCTTGGCTTTAGGGTGAGGTTATGAGTTGTAGAAAACTTTAGTTATGAGTGGTTACTTGGGTAGAAAATTTATTTTATCTTAAGAGCCTAATCACATCCAAGCCACACATTAAAGCAATAATCATAAGAAACTATAAAAAGCTTGTCATTTCTAATGGGCAATTTAAACATAACATCAATCAATTTTATAACTATCATAAAAGAATAAAAGGACGGTGTAGTCGGGTACCGCCATACAACCTGAAAAGAAAAGATGGGTAGCCGTACTCTACCCTTATACAACCTGGAATTATAAAATAATAATTACAATTTATAATGAAAGAAATCCATGGGAGGGTTAGGTCTTCATTCTTTATTCTTTATGTCTTCATTTCTTTCCTCCTTACTTCTTTGATTTAGTTTGTGCCCTAAGGCATCACAGGGCCTCCCAGGATTAAGCCTTCTAGCCACTGCTCATCCTAATCTCTCATAGCATTAATCCTAATTCCTAATACAAAATTATATTAAAAATAAGAAAATTAAATCTAACTATACCTGCAAAATAGAGGTTAGCTAAACACACATACGATCCCAAGTAGTTATATATATAATTTGGACTTAGAATCATGCACATGGGTAACCAAGCCCACCTGTCCTAACTTAAATTATTCTTAGGGGTCTTAATAACCTGTAAAGAGAGCATTTATATTTATTTTAAGCACCCCTTGACCATAATCCTCTATAGAAAATATGATTAGGCTAGGAACGGCCTAACATCCAGTCTACGAGACATACACCTTAACATCTAGTCTAAACATTACATCACAAAAAAAGAACATTCACCATACATACGATGACCTAACTTAGGACTAGAAGTGGTGACCTATTTCTAATGTGTGGGTTAAGCTTGTTCGGTATGTCTCATCTAAGCATTAGTGTTGTATTTTCTAAGCACAGAAAGATTCAATTTAACACAAAAGATTGGTTTTACTTGAAGTTGTTTAATTGATTTGAGAATTTTAATTTGTGTTTTCTTTTGTTTCATTTGATTACACTTAACAACTAAGTGTTGTAAAGAGAAGAAAGAGGATTGCCCTCTTTCATTTCTACCTTAAGCCACTTCCTGAAGAACATTAATTTGATTTTGTTCTCTTTAGTGAATGGGTTATTATAAATTTTAAATTATTCTTGAGTTTAGGTTCACTTTAAATATTTTTTCTAATGTAAAAGGCATCTTAAGATTAATCTAATTTGATTACTATCACATGACACATGCTAAATCATTCATTTCCATCACATGTGACATGCATATGCTTTAATCCTAAATGTATCTATACATGCAATATGTCTTAGCACACTCATATGATGAATGCATACACCCATTTGAAGCTTATTTCCTTTTATGTGATTAAATTATTTAATCATACTAGTTTAAAGCTCTATCTAAATTCTTATACAAAAATACATAGGGGTGAAATTAAATAGGTATGTGTCATTTTTAACCAGGGAAGTGAGGTAATCAAATCACCTCCTTGAGGCTAACTAAAGCCTCGTATTCCCGGGATGTCCAAACTATATACCCATTTGCATTTAAACCTATGTAAATTTATATGCATGAATGTAAGAAAGAAAGCTCTAAATCACATGACCAAATAATTCAATCACTTAGTCAATTATGAATGCATGTATCCTTGATAAAAGAAAATGGGTTCTAATTTGATAATTAAATACACATGCACATGCATAAGAGACATAAGCTAGTACATGCCATTGTTAACCAGGAAAGTGACATAATCAAATGACCTCCTTGGGGCTACTTAAAGCCTCGTATTCCTGGGATGTCCAAACAAAACACTTGCTTTTCCCAAATACATATGGATGTACACATAAATAAAGGAAAGGAAACCATGCAAAAATTGTATTTTTATTTGATTGAAGCATTTATGCATGTGGATTAAAGTTCTATCCAAATCCTAATGTAGGAACACATGTAAATAAAATCAAATAAGTAAGTACATGTCATTGTTAACCATGAAAGTCAGGTAATCAAATGACCTCTTTGAAACTAGCTAAAGCCTCATGTTCTTAGATGTCTACACTATATACTTATTAACATTCAAGTACATGTAAAACTACATATGAATTAAGGCAAAGAAAGCTTTACATCACATGTCTAAGCTATAATCATATGAACACCTATATATGTTCGTAACTACTATCACTCTAATCAATGCAATTGATTTATAAACTTTGGAAAAATAATTTGAATTTATTAGTGATAATAGCCACACATATTGTAAAGTAATCCAACACATGCAAGCTTACATAAAAGAAAACTATTTTATTCAATTAACTTTGAAAAGATGAATGCATAAATAAATGTAAACACATAATTTCATTCAATCATATTAATTCTTAAGGACAATCATATCAAATAAAATTGTTTAAAATAAACCAAAGTTTCTTTAATGCCACTTTTAATTTCATGCTTTGATTTTATTTGAGGATGTGAGAAGAGGTTTGTTGATCTTAACCCATTCCCATGTTTATTAATTTTTTTTGTTTAATGAAATATGATTAAGTTGATTTATGAGTTAATTAAGTTATTATATGCATAGCATCCATTAATTAACCCTTTTCTATGTTGCCTTAACATAATTACTTAAATAATTATGAGCCAACATGATATGTACATACATTGAAAATTAAATTAGCAATGACCCAAAGAAATGAAAGGGGCCTAATGCAATTAGCTCACAATTAATGGTTAATTAAGTTAATTAACTTAATTAAGTACTTTTATAACTCCCCCATACATATGGGCTAATTAAAGTTTTCTTAAGACCTCTTTAGGTTATTGAAAACTAAAGATCTACCCAAGACTTACTTAATTAAGTTCTAATATGATTATGATTTCAATTTAGTTAATTAAGTAATTTAATTAATTGATTAAGCCTTAATTAGTTTGATTAATGAAATGAACTTATGGAAACAGATTAGGGATGAGGCCTCAATCCCATTCCATTAGTGCTTTCACTGTTGGGTAATGATTAACCATTTAATTAATTGACATTTTACTATTTATGTGATTAATTAATGATTAATTAACTTAGGAGGGTAATTAAAGTTTAATTTGTCAATTTCCCCAATTAATTAAACAGCAAATCCCATGAAAATTATGGGAGACATAGGTCATCCCGTTGAATTAACCCACAAAGTTTGGGATTAATTACTTAAGTAACTAAAGAGTAATTAAGCTAATTAATTTTTTAATTAAACCTTAATTAATATTTAATTACTATTCAAAATAAATTAAGAATATTTTAAATAAATTCTCCTTTGAAATACCTTTAAAATGAGCATTTATTTTTATTTTTATGATTTTTTTACAATTTGTTTAATTTTTGTAAGTTTCAGCCATTAAAACATATTAATTAAGCCTAATTAAATATTCATCCCATCAGCACCACATGAAGTGCTGACGCGACGCACTTTCCATGTGGCATCGCGGGATTGGTTATTAAAAATAATCTAAGTCAGCACTTGCATGGCATCGGTGGAATGCGCTTTCTCGTGCATCATTTGATCTAAGATCGGATGACCACGATTAAACCCGTAGTGTTAAAGGATAAAATAGGATAATTCTAACAAATTTAATTATGGTCCCCCATTCCAATCACGTGGAAAGACGGTGCGTTATCCCTCATATATCGATCAATGGAAGACGGACACTGTTCACCTTCCTTTGATCAATTTGCACTCACTCGAGCTCGGATCGATCTCAAATCGATCCCACACTTCACAAGGAGGATCTGAAGGGATCCAATGGCAAAGATCATGCAAGATGCAAGTTTTCTTCAAAAATCTCTAACTCATTTTATACAAGGATCAATTTTAATGGCATACCTCATCGAAGCTCAAGGTCGGTGCTAAATCTAGTTGAGGAAGCTTCATCTAGTGGAGACGAAGGTCTATTGATCAGCACTAGCTCTAATTTATGGTGATTTGCTCGGAAGGCCAACACTAGAAATGTAGGTGGTCGATGTTGATCGAAGTTGGTCGTTCGGTGGTCGGAGGGCTTGGGGAATATTTCATTCTTGCTTGACTAACTACAAGGAAGGTGTGTGCAAAGTTAGTTGTACTTTAGTTGAGCCTTGAGTGAATGGGAATGAGTAAGGTGGTGTCCTATTTTGGCTTGAAGAAATCTAAGTGTGGGGAAGTTGGGGAAGCTTGGGAACTCTCTAGGAAGCCCTTAGTAGCTCATCTTAGAGTTCTCTAGCTCTAAAAAATGAATTCCTATGGGATTGAGTGGAAATGAGGGGGTGCATACCCCCTCCCTCTTGATCAAATGATTTGGCCTTATTTGGCTTCTTGTGGATGCTTTTTCATCAGTGGTGGATAGGAATGGCTAGAGAATCTCCTTAGGTGGCTCGATTTGAGTGGCCAAGGCATGGGAGGTGGTTGTCAAGGAGGATTAGTGGGTGTCATTGGTGTTTCAAGTGCTCTAATAGGGGGCATGACATGATTTCACCTCCCCATGGGTCATGGCTGACCCAACCACCTTTGGGCCAAGTTGATCAGTGTCCTAGGAGCCTAAGTGGACTAATGGGAGAGTGTCAAGTGGTCAAGGAATGAAAATGACCACTTACATTGGTGATTTGCCTCATGTGATACTCCTAGCCCAAGGGTAGGATGGTCATTTTGCATTAGATTTGATTTGGACAGATTTGAAATGTGTCAAAAGTGGGTTGGGCCAAATTTTATCTCATCTGGAGTTGGTTAGGTTCAACTTGGCTTAATTTGACCCATTTAGGTTAAATTTGGGTTAGGTTGGGTCAAGTTGACCAATTGGTCAAATTGGGTCAAACCAAGGGCTGGGTCTAGTTCATATGATCATTTGGAGTGTATTGGTGTCATTGGTTTAGTTTAATTTGGTTTAGATTTGATTTTGGTTCATTTGAGTTCATTTGGGTCAAATGGGTCAAGTTGACCAATTTGACCCAATTGACTAAATTGGCTTGGGTCATGGCTTGGTTTGGCTTTGGTTAAGTTCAAATTGGATTTAAATGGGTTTTAGCGTGGTTTAGGTCAATTTTTTTGAATAAGTAGTTCACAAGTCAATTTAGAATGTCAAATCAATTTTGTTTAGATTTTTATTTGACCCAATTTCATTATTTAGGTCAATTTGGGCCAACTTAGGTCAAGAGGGCTAATTGGGTTTGGTTTGGCTCAATTTATGGTCAAGTCATGTTCAAGTATTAATATTGGATGGGTATGAATCTTTGGTTTCAAGGGATTTAGCTTAGGTTGCAATTTACCAAGTTTATGTTCATATGGGTTAAGGGATTGGGTTTGGTCAAAGGGCTAGGTTGATATGGTTTGACTAAATTTATGATAATTGATCAACCTAGGATGATCAATAATCATGCTATGAAGTTTGGATTGGCTTAATTCACTTTGATTTGGATTGAATTGCATTTTGGTTCGAGTAGGTCAAATTGGCCACTTTGGGTCAAGTGAGCCAATTGAGTTTTGTTAGCTTGATTTTGGGTTGAGTTTGATTTAGTTGAGTTTATATATGGATTTGGGATTGATTTATAAATTTAATTGCAATTAGTTTGGGTTCAAATGGGTCTTAGTTCAATTGAATATTTCAAGTAAAATGGGCTAAGTTGGGTTTGACTAGGGTTCATTTTGATTTGGCTTGATGATTGTAAAGTTCATTTATATATGGAGAGATGTTTGAAGGAATAATTGATTTATGATAAATTCAATTAAATTTGGGTTTTGGAATGAAAGAATTTTGCTAAGTCCATGGAGTTAGGTCATGTGGCTAGGTTTGGATTTTGATTTTGTTTTATTAGTTTTGTTGACTTAAATGTATATTTTATTTATATTTATGAAGATGATTGAAGATATAATTAATTTATGAGATAATTAATTGAGTTTAAAGTGATTTGGGTTAAGATTTGGTTAAGCTCATAGGGTTGATTCATATGGCTTAGGAAAGATTTTGATTTAATTTGATTTAATTTGATGTATTTTTGATCACTTGAATGTAGATTTTATTTATATTTGGGAAGTTAATTGATGATATAAATTGTATATGGGAAAATCAATTGATTTTGGATTGATTTGAATTGGATATTGGCTAAGCTCATGAAGGTTGATTCATATGGCTTAAGAAGGATCTTGATTTGATTGTAGATTTCAAAAAATTAGATTTGGAATTGGGTTGGATTGTAAGTTTGAGAGATTGATTGAACAGTTGAATTTATATTTGAGAAAATCACTTGAGTTTAGCTTGATTTGACTTTGGCCAAGGCTAAGTCCATAAGATAAAATCATAGGGCTTAGATTAATTTTGGGTTTAGATTTGATCATGGGCTTCAATCATTTGACTTGGAGTTTGGATTTTGATTTGGATTTGGTATTTGAATTGAATTTGAGGTTTGGCTTGAGAAGGTGAACATGGATTGGGTTTAGGCTATAGGGTAGGTGGATCTCCCTATGTTCTAAGGCATGGCCTAATTCTATGGTTAACCCTTCTAAGTTTCTAGGTTTAGGTTAAGTGTTTACCTAATTGCTAGAAGGATTTTATGACTAGGGAAGTCTTAGTGTCTAGAAGACTTCTAAGTTTAAGATAAGAAGATTGAGAACTCACTCCAAAATTGAGGTCAACAAAAGAACCCCCAATAGGTGTTGTGTAACATACAAGGCGCACCACAGGTATTGGCATTGACTGGGACAATCAACAACATCCAAAGGATTGCAAGTACTAATGAAAACCATCTAATCATAAACCCGAAAGGTAAATGGGATCACAATCTTAGTTCAATGTAACTCATCTTATGCCGAGGGAATGAGAGTGAGAAGGATTTTGTTGGAATTTCATATCAAGGACATTAAGGAAGATCCGCTAGGGGATCACACATGCATTGGACATGATATGTGAGAGGTTTATGCCGAGGGCACAAAATGAGGAATCCACTAAGGATTTAGTACATGAACTTTCCACTAGGGAAGCAGGTTCGGGCTATCCGCTGAGTGATAAGAGTTTGAGTTTGATTTTCAATATGATTTGTGAGAAGAAGATCCATTGGGGATGGGAATCTAAAACCCACTGGAGAACAAAATTGAATTAATTTTTATTTATTTTATCTGAATTGATGTGAAGGCATATCCATTGGGGATAAAAGTTTGGTTGGATTTCTTTGATTTTCAAGCATCCATGGTCTCCCAAGCAAAGCATTGAAAAATGTATCTGAGTCTATAATGTCAAACATAGCTTCAATCTTCCAATCATCTATCTCCAAGGGCAACACTATGGAGCCTACGACCCTCTCACTATGTTCATTGAATCCTCCTAACATCATCCTTTCTTTTTGGAGTTTGGATATCTTGATCCTCAAGTAAGCAAGGGCTCATAGACTCATAATATTAATAGATACACCCAGATCAACCAACACTTTGGATAGCCTATATCTGCCAAAATCCACTGTAATGTAGAGATGATCATGTAGGTCTCGATCATCTTAACTCCTCTTTAGGCTTTCTAAGCTCCATAAAAGTAGGGCCTTGATTAGAGATTCCCTCATCTCTTTGGATAATACAAGGGCATCATATATGCTTAACTTAGCTGGAAAATTTATAAGGTGAGCTAGGACATTGTAATCAACTTTGGCTTGGTCCACCGCAAGCATATCCATAGGTGGAGAATCCTATAGAGGGGCTATCTGCACACTAGAGCTAATGACTTGCTTAACCTTATCCTAAGGTGCTACCCTATAAGGTAGAACTTTGCCATTGCGTTGGTTTACTTCAGTGACTTCATGTGGCAAGTTGGTGGAGAGTTCTATCTGCTCATTGGGTATACCTTCAGCTTCTCCTATGGGACCCTCAGAGTCGATTGACTCCAAGTCAATCTCAATGGGTGAACCCAATTGATTCAGAAAAGAAAAGTATGATTATGAATCGTAAGAGAAAGGATATGAATTATTTATGCTATTATTATTGTTTAGACTTGGAGAGCTTTCAATTGGAATGAGATCACCAAGACTATCAAAAGTATAAAATATACAAGTGAAATATGCTTTTTTCATTGATTTCTTCATAGCTAGAGGTACATCATATAAATCAAGTAAAGTAAGCGGAGCGAGGGGTTTAGTGCCCTTGTCCACAGATATAATATTTTTGCTAGTAGAAAAAGATCTAGTTGAAGTGGTAGTAGCTGCAACGGTGGAAGGAATGCTAGACTTGGATGGTGGTTGCATTACTTGGCTATCTCGGGCAAATGTGGACTATTACTACTGCTGCTGAGCTCCCACCCTCCTTGATTTGTCTTTGATAACCTACAAACCTTCCTTGATGTTGGAGGTTTGAGCTACCTCTAGCACCTGTAAGGAAAATTTCTTGATTTTTGAGATGATCTTTTTAGAGGTTCGGGATAAGAAGAAATCCCAACCTTCTTTTGTCTTGAGAGGATCACATGTATCCCTAAGGATTGCTCTAATAGAACTAGATGGTTGGTCTAATAAGTATTTCTTAAGAATAATAATGGCACCCAACTTGTAGCTGTGCTCAAGCTAGTCTTTGAAAGTGATGCAATCCTCTAAGACATGGCCTAACATGCAATGGTTGGGGGAAAAAGTTAGGATCATCACTCTTGCCCACTTACCAACCTCTTAGGCTTTGATAGATGGAAATCAAGTTTCTTTATAATATTTTTAAAGATCTTCCTGACTTCCTCCCTCTTGAATGAATAGGGCTTATTTAATTTGTCCAAAAGAGTAGGTGGATAGTAGCTACCTGGCGGTGGACATGAATACTGCTGTTGAGTGTACTATTGTGGAGGCGGTGGTGCAGGCCACTGTGGTAGCTGTGGTGGCTGGTATGATGATTGAGGAGGTGGCAAAGGAGGCTGCTGAGCTCGTGGTCTGTCAAACCGAATTCTGATTAGCTGCTTTCTCTTATCTACTAACACTATTGTCCCTAGCTTCTTCATGAATGCTTTCTATGGCTTGGATTTGAATGATTAGTCTTGGAAAGGCAACTATTTGGCTTCCACTTGTAGACTGGTGGCCTTGTTGATTAATTTTTCAAAAGTTTTGATTATGAAGCCCTTGAGCATGAAAGCAATTGGGCCATGGATATTCTTGAGAATAACGTTAATGGTATGTTGTTTGGATAGCTATGGTTTGTATTTCATACTCAAGTTATGCCACCTAACAATGTAATCAACAAGGGACTCATTAGGATTTTGTTTTACAACAATGAGGTTAGCCACAACTACCCTTTGCTGGGCTCCAAAAAATCTCTTGACAAAGAGTTGCTCTAATTCAACAAAATTCTTCACCAAACTGTTGGGGCAATTCAACGTACCAATTGAATACAACCCCTAACAGACTACTAACAAATAAGTGAAAGAGAAGTGTGTCACTGCCACCAGCATTACAACAACCAGCTCTAAAATGTGCCATATGCTATCGTGGGTTCCCATCACCATCAAAACTCTTGAAGGAAGGTGGCACAAACCCCTTGGTGTATTGGACTACATCAAATTCCTTCGTAAAGCCTACCCTTTGGAATGGATGAGCTCCCTCGGGCTTGTGCCAACGCTTCCCTCACTTGTTGCTCTACCATCTGTTGATGTCTTTCTCATGCACGGAGGTACTGTCTATAACCTTCCTATGCAAACTACCACTATCTTGATCCATGGGAGAGGCACTCTTGGGAGGATCTAAGACATGCAAGAGCTTGGGCCGATCAGCCTTCATGGGATTGAGCTATGAAACTGGAGCTTGCTTCTAGAGTCCTAGAACTACTGCTAATAAATCTTTGACCCTCCTCTCCATTCTTATGATCTGCTTATCCTTCTACCTGAGCTACTGAAGGAGGTGTTGGGTCGAGTGAGAGGTGTCGCCATCCTCGATCACAACACCTTCCTAACTCTGATGGTCTCTATGGAGGGATCCTCGAGTATCGACCATGTGGATTTCTATGAAATCCTCAAATAGATCATCTTCATCAGGGTCGAAATCTATTATACCCTCTTCTTGATCTGAATGATCACTCCGAAGAAGTTGTTTCTTCTCGACAAAGTAGTCTTCTAGGATATCATCTAGTGAACGATCTCCTACTCTACCTTCCTGAACCTATACAAATATCCACTGACTGTTGACTGCAAAATTATGCCCACCTCAATCTATATATCGGACACTACCTACTGATGGAGTGCTCTCCCTATGGGGATCAACTACATGGGGACTACACTAGTATCCCCTACTTCCTCTACTACAAACTACGGTGGTGGAGCGACTATGAATCTTTTGGGTCGCCACTACTTCTTCATCACTATTCAAGTGGAAGGTCGAATGGGAGAGCTTGACCTCACTTCAATGGGTGGCATAGATGGAGTGGGATCCTTAGGCCATAGCCAGATCACCAATGGAGATGTCCTCTCTCCAAATACAGGTTTATGTACTTTGGCAGGTGTTGGTTCTTTTCTCTAGAAAAGAGAAACGAAATGACATCACATAGTTTAAGAATATTTTATTTAGATGATCAAATACGGCATTAAGCAATAAACATATTATCTCAAAAGATAAACATGCTATCCTGTAGTGGATTCAATCATTTCAATAAAAGACTCCTAAGGCTAATGGGTCTTTCGTGTACTAGAGTATTTTCCCTTAAACTACATGGAAAAGTAGAAGAGGGTCAATTTTATCCTCGGATTATGGTTCCCTATAAAGGCAAGACTCTATAGTTAATTTCATCTTAGGAAGGGTCTCTTCTAAGAATACTCTCAATTAAAGAAATAAGTGGTTATTCCTAAAGACTACTAAGGTAACTTTCAAAGGAATGATTTTTGAGAAATTCAATTGGGAGAGGTCCAAATTGGAGAGAGTTATTTTTAAGATTCAAACGGAAAAAAGTAGGAAATGTCTATTGATACTAGGATGCCTAGTAGACATTTCATCTATCCTATGATTAAGTTTAAATTTGGGATTTAATTTTAGATTTCAAGTTGTCATTTTCTTAGAAATCTAGGGCTTAGATTCTAGCAGCATAAAACTGCAGAAATGCCTAGGGTTGAAGACTTATTCCTAAATGGATGCTACAGAATCTAGTCTACAGGTGCTTCTGACACATGTCAGATGCTCGAGCAAATTCTATTCTTGGGAATCATTGGTCATTCTCTTCACTTGAAGGAACTAACCTATCCCTGACTCTTCTGGACTTATAACCTGCCTGGAGAAGGCTACCAGCTAACACCACCTAAGCGCATTTTAAAACCATAAGGCTAAGTCATATGAACACAAAATGGTTGGGCTATTGCAGTTTTAGGAAAGAAATCTATGAACCTAGACTTACTCCCTAACCCCTAAGATTATGTAGGGTATGAAGATGTACCTAGATAATGCATATTTTTAAATTTTATAATTTTTGAATCAGGATTCATTTAGGTCATAGGCATATAATTTATGCCTAATGCATGCAATTAGAAAAATATTATGGGCCAAATCAGAATAGAAGAAGGTGTACTTCCACCATAGGCTCTCAAAGTTCAAGCCTAGGTTCTTTGGCAAGGATGGAAGTCCTTCATTAATCAAGAGTGAAATAATATGATTATGGATGATATTAAAACATCCAGCTAAGGGGTTGCTACATATTTTATCTTGCTTTACTGGCCTAGGCTTTTATATGATGATTATGAGTTGTATTTATTTTTATGTTTCAATTGATTTATTTGGGTAAAAAATTTAGTTTATCCTATGAGCCTACGTCCAGGCATACATCACAGAATAAAAATAGCACAGAAAGAAACCTAAGAAAAGCATGTTGTTTCTACTGTGCACCCAAACTAAATCAAACCAAATTAAATTATATAAGAAAAATGCCAATGCAGTCGGGTACTGCTGTACACCCTAGAACAAAGAAAATTGAGCAGCCGAGTTTTGCCCTTATACAACCTAGCCTAGAACTACAAGTTCAGATCTATGGGTCTTCTTTCTAGGAAAGTCTCCTTCTTCAGGGACATCCATCGGGCTCTATAGGGGACCACCGCACCATCTCCTACTTGGGTCAGCTCTTGTTAATCCTAGACTCCATATATCCTAACCTAATTCTAAGCTCAAATTTACATTTAAAATTCAAAATAAATCCTAAGCCTTACAAAACAAATGTTTGGAAATACACGACAAAAGGTTTATATTTCACAAACATACGGTTAGTGTTTGCCAAGCCCAGCCCCATATGGACTACGTTAAGGATTTTAGCACCTGCAAGCAAACAATAATTTTATAATTTATTTATTATAACGATCCCTTTAACACAGTCCCCTGAAAAAATGATGTTAAATCTAGAAAGAACGCCCTAGCATCCAGTCTAACGAACAAAAAAGACTAGGCATCCAGTCTAAAGAAATACACCACACAGACATGTGAAGCAAATCACAACATATCATAGGAGATTAAAAGAAAATCACAGAATGATCTATCCTAGATCTAGGGTTCATGACCTAAGTAATCTAGTGTGTGTAGAAGTCGGGTTTGTGTGGTAAGTCTTTGCTAGGCCTTTAAGTTTAAGTTTGAAGTTTGAATTGGTTTAATTTTTACCATTGGTTGGTTTCAATTCAAATGATTTAGTGATTTAATTTCCCTTTTTATGTTCATTTTATGTGGTTAAAGTTATATAGGTTTTCAAGAATGAAGAATGGAATGATTCCATTTTTGGATGGAGCGCTTTCCATTCAACATCCTAAATCTTAATGAAGTTTTTAAAAGTCTAACTAAAATCCTTAAGTATTTTAATTAATCCTTTTGATTTTATTTATGTTTGGATTTGATTTATGTTATTTCATTTGTTTGAAATGCTTTATTTGATTTAATTTATTTGATTTATTTCATTTTGAATTAAGTTATATGGATTTCATTTGATTTGGCTTATGTTAATTTAGTGAGTAAGATTTAAGTTTGATTTAATTCAATTTAACTTAAGATATTAAATCATGAATTCGTAAGCTTAAGGTTTAAATTTATTAATATGAATTAATACCTTAGTTTTGTTTATAGATTTTTCTTAATCTGATTTAATTAACCTAGATTTTAGATTCAATATTTAAATTCATTAAGGATGAGTGGTTTCATTAAACTTAACTTAAGTTGTTTAATTATATTTGAATTTCATTAAGTATTAATTTTCATATAATTTAGATATTTGACTAAATTTTTTGACTTAGAAAATTTTGATGAATTACCCTAAGTATTTCTGATGTTTATTTTAGATTAATTCAATTTATTTATTGATTCAATGAATTAATGATTATTCTTAATTATTATTTAGTTCATATTAACCTAGAGATTTGGAAAATCAAAAATTCCAAATTTATAGACCAATTTGGTTTAAGATAATTATGGAAAGTGGGGTTACATGCCAATTATATGTTTCTAAAGTTTCAACTTGATTAGAGATGTAATTAGGGTGTAATTAAGGTTTTAATTATTTCATTAAAACTTAAATTAAGCCTACTTTATTAAGATTCATTGAAGTATTTTATTTTTAACTTATTCGTCACTAATATACCTTTCTAATGAGGGTTTATTCATAATTTTTAGTTAACTGGTTGATTTATTATGATTTAATTAAATTTAGGTTATTTAATTGAATTATTTTATTCTTTTAATTACCTGATTGATTTAATTAGTGATCTATTAGGTTTATATAGGTTTAATTAAGTTTAATTAATATTTTAATGTTCATTAATATTTATTATGTTGATTTAAGGTTATTAGATTAAAGTTTTCTACTTATTTCATTAAAGGGTAATTACTTAATTTAAAGGTTAAACACATGAAATTATATTTTCCCTTGAATTCAAAGAATTAAATCCCAAAAATTTACCTAAGGTATGTTTTAAGTTTAATATCATTTTCGCAAAGTTTCAAATTAATTGGATTATTAATTTGAGAATAGTTAGGGTTTAATGTATTTCAATTAAACCTAAATTAAGGAAAACATACCTAATAAAAATTGGGGATTTTAATTTCTATGGATTCCTCTCATCAAGACAAATCCATAGAGCTTTTATTTATAATTTTCTAATTTTTCTTTGATTTTGTATGATTTTTTGAAATTTTCAAGATTTTTTTAATTAATTAAACAGTTAAGTAACTAATCTTAATGATTTTTTAGTGAGGCGGGTCCCACGCAGTGGATTAAAATGACCGAGATTGTTTAAGGACTGTTCGATCAAAGATCGGATGGTCCATATGGATCCGTGGTCCCGGCGGCAGGCCGTGTGTCACACGGCGCGAGCCGCGTGTCACGTGTGGGATGAAAATGCGGGACAATTCTGGACTATCCGATCGCAGATTGGATGGTCCGGATTGCCCTCATGATACTTAAGAGATTTAAATCAATTTATTCACCTAGATCTAGACTGTCCATTTCTTTTAAAGGAAACGGACGGTCTTGATTTTGTCTCCCCCAACCTCTGCGGGAGTCAAGAATCATCCATGGTGTTTTGCTAATAACTTTTGATATAGGCAATGAAATCACATGATTTAAAGTGCTACACGATCATTGAAAGCTCTTCTTTCAATCCATATGGCTTGATCTCACTAGAGATCAAGCTTTGTATAAAAATGATCAAGGCCAAAAGCTTAAAAAAAAAAGGGAAGTCATCAATGGCATTCCTTGATTCAGGGAGTTTCAAAGGTTGAAATCAAATCCAATAGCATCGTTTCTTCAGGAGAAAGCTTTGTGCTAGAGGAATTGAGCCAATTCCTTGTAGTTTGATCCCTATAACAACCCTTGAATGCTCTTTTTCAGCCTTGATGGTTTGTAGTGGTTAAAGGAACTTAGAGGGAGGGGGAACTTTCGTTTAGCTTTGGTTTTGATGTGTGTAAGTTCAAATCTCCTTGGGGAAGTGTCTTTATGAGCTTTCCTACATGCCGAAAGTTATATTGCTCCTCCTTGGCCATCCCTTAGTCAGTTTTGATGATGGCAGACTTTGGAAGCTAGCTAGTGCACTCCTTCTCTATCCCACAGCTGTCCTATGTGAAGGAATTTGACTTCTCCAATTCTTTTGCTTGTATTAGTTTTCCTTATTTGGATTTTAGGTAATAATGCAAGAAAAGCCTAAGTAGCTTAATTAGGGATGTAAACCTTCATTAGAATAGTTTAAGGAAGTGTTACCCCCATCCCATGTGATTTGATTGGAAGTGGTTTGATATTTCCTTATTTCTTTTATCTTGCTTAACTCACTTTACCCAAATTGTGTTAAGTGATTAAAACATAATTTTTTTATGGGTCAAATGACCCATTTAACCTAACTAAACCCAATAGGAAGTTAGGTTATGTCCCATCATTATTCCCATATGATTTAGGACAATCAATTTAAAGTTATTTTGATTTTTCTTAAATTTGAGTTTAATGTGGCTTATTTAGGTTATTTTGATTTAAGAGATTTAGTTGACCTATTATAGGCCTTCATAGACTTAAATTAGTTTGTTACTATGATCATACATATTCATTTGATAATTTGAAATATTTTTGTAGTGATTTAATTTAGTCAAATTTTAGTGGGTTGACTTTTTGACCAAGTGGGCCCACTTAAGTCAACTCTAGGTTGACTAGAGTTGACTTTAGGTTTGACTTTGATTTTTCATTTTTTTGTATTAATTCAATTGATTTAATTTATGTTGGATGTTTGATTTGGTTTTGCACTAAAAAAAGTAAATTGGATTTAGCTCAAAAATATATTTTCTAAGTTATTAAGCATAGTGACTTTGAATTTTGAAGTAGGAAATCCCTATTTTAACTTGATATCATTTTATTGCTAAAATGACCTCTTCTAAAAATGAGGTCAATAGTGGGGACTATGGAAGGAGAGACTTGGACAGGTGATGGCGGATGACGAGTGGAGCGGTGTGATGGTGGAGACACCGACCGCCTCTCTACCGGAGCTCTCCTCCTGCGGCTAGTAGTGCCTGTAAGGACTATGTTGTCGGTATGACCAGCTCGACTAGCCCACAGATTCGAGAAATTTACTAAAGCTGAGGATGCTTGGGCTGCAACTCTAGCCTCTGAGGCTATCTCTTTGCATATCTGATTCCTCACACTCCTAGGGATCAAAGTCCTCAAATTGAATAATGTTTTAGACTCTGACCGTTCATGTGCTCTACCAAACTGGTGAAGAACTAATCGTAGACTAGCGTAGGGCTTCCTCCTCTTACTAGCTGGTACCTCAAACTGTGTTGGTGGTGAGGCAATGCAGCAATCCTCCTATAGTCCTCCTCTCCATTCAAAGTTGAGAGGGGGTGAAACCTTCTACCACTCAACTGCGGAGAAATCTCATAAACCTTCATTAGTAACATGAGAGGTAGCATCTACCTCCGTAGCTGCTCGCTCGCGATGCCACTTAACCTTTCAGTTCTTGTTGTGGCATTGCGTCTTGATGAGCAGAGCAGAATGAGAGCTAGAACACACCTTAAAGGTAGGAGAGACTATCTCAAAGGAAAAGATAGCTTTCTGCTTTAGATTAGGGGAAACTAGTGAGGAGGTGCTAGCCCTTGCTAGGACAGTAGTGAGGAAAACAATATATTGAACAACATGCACTATGATAACTAGCACCGAAACTATAAATGGCACTGAAATGGATGAAACTGATACTGGAGATACCATGAAAACCTCAACGGCCTTCCTCTTCAATGAGGAAAACTCAAAATCTGGTGGGATGTAAAAACAAAGAGAGGCTTCTATCCTGCCACCTCCTCTCTACTGATGATCGTGAGGGCTAGTCCCTCATAGGTGACTCTGACAGCCTCAAATCCATGCCCAAACTGAATGACATGCATACTGGTGTTGGTGAGTATGGCTTGATCCAAGGCCAAATCCACACCAGAGGAGAAGGAAGAGATCATCTTCGACAAACATGGTGAAAAACCAACTGAAGAAGTGAAATGAAGGACTGAACAGCTATCTCTACATTTGTTGAAAATAGAACTAAATTAGACCCTTGCTTTAATAGTTGCCCTCAATCATTGATTCTTGATTTTGAAATTTTTACCCACACTTAAAAAATTTAGGTATGCTAAGTGGGGTTCATTTAATTGGAGAGATTTTGATATTTGAGGAGAGACTTTGCCATAGAATTTGATTTTGATTTGGAACCTACATTCAACAAATTTAGGTATATTGAGTGGGGTTCATTCATTTGGAGAGACTTTAAGATGAATTTTCTTTGTTTTATCCTTAGTTTAAAATTTTGATTTTGGAATCTTTATTTAGCAAATTTCGGTATGCTAAATGAGATTGAAATGTGTGTTAATTATGAAAGCTTTTTTATTTGTGATGATGTTTGTTAGATGTTTGATTTATTTAATATGATTTTGATAAATTTGATTTGAGAATTGGATCTTCACTTAGAAAATTAAGGTGTGCTAAGTAAAGCCCAAATGCATTTGATATTTTTGTTTTGATTTGAAAGTGATGCCCTTACTTAACAAATTTAAGTATATTAAGTAGGGTTCAATTGTGTTTAATATTTTGTTTTGTTTTGATTTGAAGAAGGGAAACTCTTATTTAATAAATGTGGGTATGTTAAATAGAGTTTAATTTGTTTTGTGCATTATTTGATGGTGGAATTCCTATTCGACAAATTTGGGTATGTCAAATGAAATTCAAATGTGTTTTGATCTTTTTCATGATTTTGGAAAAGGAGAATTCTACTTAACAAATGTAGCTATGTTAAATAGAACTCAATTTATTTTGGTTTTCCAAAATGAAACTCTCATTTGACAAAATTTGGTATACCAAATAGAGTTCAGATATGTTTTGATTTTGTGTGATTTTTAAAAGGGGAACTCTATTTAACAAATATATTTATGTTAAATAGAGTTCAATTTGTTTTGTTTTTCCAAAATGGAACTTGCATTTGACAAATTTGGGTATGTCAAATGGACTTCAAATATGTTTTGATTTTATGTGATTTTGAAGGGGAACTCTATTTAACAAATGTAGGTATGTTAAATAGAATTCAATTTATTTTGATTTTGAAAAAAAGATCCCTCATTTAACAAATTTGGGTATGCCAAATGGAGTTCAAGTATGTTTTGATTTTGTGCGTGATATTTTCTTTTGAAAAGAGGGAACTCTCACTTAACAAATTTGGGTATGTTAAGTGAGGTTCAATGATATGTTGCCTTTTAATTTTGTTTCAATTTTGAAAATGAAACTCCATTTAACATATTTAAGTATATTAAATGGGGTTAGTTAATTTTGAAGAATGTGTTTGAAATATTTTGAGGAACTCTCATTTAACAAATTTGGGTGTGTTAAATGGAGTTGGTTGATTGATTGATCTTATTTTGAAAAATGTGCTTTTGAGAATTTATTGAAAAAAGGATTTTGATGATGCATATTTGACTTTTATTTTTGAAAAGGATCCTCATTTAAAAAATTTAAGTATGTTAAATGAGGCTTGATTGTCTTTATTATTTGTGAAGAGGTTTGAAAATTTTATATTTTGTAAACTTCATGTTATGTGAAGTGCATTTCAAAAAATGATTTTACTTAGAAAAAGTGCTTTTGGAAAATTTTGCAAAAGACTTTGCTTGTTTAGTTTTAATTTCATTGAAATTTTCTTAAATATAAGATGAACTTTGCCTCACCATGTTGACCTCAATTTTAGAAGAGGTCAATTTAGCAATAAAATGATATCAAGTTCAAATATGGATTTCCTACTCAAAATTCAAAGTCACTATGCTTAATAACTTAGGAAATACTTTTTTGAGCTAAATCCAATTTACTAGGTTTAATGCAAAAGCAAATCAAACATCCAACATAAATTAAATTAAGTGAATTAATACAAAAAAATGATATTGCAAAGTCAAACCTAAAGTCAACTCTAGTCAACTTAGAGTTGACTTAAGTGGGCCCACTTGGTCAAAAGGTCAACCAACAAAAATTGACTAAATTAAATCATCAAAAATATTTTAAATAATCAAATGAATATGTATGACCATAATAACAAAATAATTTAAATCTATGAAGGCCTAGATTAGGTCAACTAAATCTCTTAAATCAAAATAACTTAAACAAACCACATTGAACTAAAATTCAAGAAAAACAAAATAACATTAAATTGATTGTCCTAAATCATATGAGAATGATGATGGGACATGACCTAACTCCCTATTGGGTGTAGTTAGGTAAAATGGGTCATTTCACCCATAAAAAAATTATGTTTAAATCACTTAACACAATTTGGGTAAAGTGAGTTAAGCAAGATAAAAGAAATAAGGAAATATCAAACCACTTCCAATGAAGTCACATGAGATGGGGGTAACACTTCCTTAAACTCTTCTAATGAAGGTTTACATCCCTAATCAAGCTACTTAGGCTTCTCTTGCATTATTACATAAAATCAAAATAAGGAAAAATAATACAAGCAAAAGAATTGGAGAAGTCAAATTCCTTCTCCGCTCTTCCCACCTCTTCACATAGGACAGCTACGGGATGGAAAAAGAGTGCATTAGCTAGCTTCCAAGGTCATTCATTAGCAAAATTGACCAAGGAATAGCTAAGAAAAAGGAATATATAACTTTAGGCCATATAGAAAAACAAACAAGAAAGACTTCCCAAAGAAAAACTGAATACACACACACCTTCAAACATCAAAACCAAACCAAAACGAAAATTTCCCCTCCCCCCAAGTGCCCTTAATCACTACAAACCATCAAAATTGAAAAAAATATTCAAGGATTGGCCTAGGGTACAATCCTTAAGGAATTAACTTAATTCCTTTCGCAAGCAAACTTGGTTCAGTCATATGAAGTTCTAGGATAAATTGCAAGGTCAATCATCCAAGGAATTAAGGTATGCCATTGTTAACCTCAAGTTTTTTCTTCAAAAATTTGGTTGTGGTCAGTTTAATAGGAAACGTGGTTTTCAAGTTGATCCAACTATATATATTGATAGGATTTCTCTTCATGATCATGTAGCACTTTAAATCGTGTAATTTCGTTTCCTGATCAAAAGATATTAGCAAAATAAGTTGGACGGTTCTCGGATCCCGCAGGAAATGAAGAAGATGATCTTCGGACCATCTGATCCGTGTATTTGGATTGGACGGTCCAGATCTAGGCACACCATCGGATTAAATTCCTTAAGGACCGTGAGGATGATTCGGACCATCCGATCCACGATCGGATGGTCCAAATCTAGGGCACCATCGGATTAAATTCCTTAAGGACCGCAGGGGCAATCCTGGTGATCGAACGATCGAAGATCATCCCGCATTTTCAACCAACGCGTGACATGAGGTGGGTCCCTCCTGCATAAAAACTGTTAAAATTTGTTAATTAAGGGTTTAATTAATTAATTAAAAACCTGAAAATGTCAAAAAAAAATCATATAAAATCTAAGAAAAATATGAAAATTACAAATAAGAGCTCTACGGATTTGTCTTGATGAGCGGAATCCATAGAAATTAAAATCTCCAATTTTTATTGGGTACTTTTTCCTTAATTTGGTTTTAATTGAAAAATATTAAACCCTAATTACTTTCAAATTAATAATCTAATCAATTTGAAAATTTGGGGAAATGAAATTAAGCTTAAAATATACCTTAAGCAAATTTTTGGGGATTTAATTCTCTGAATTCAAGGGAAATTAAAATTTTATGTGAATATTTAATTAAATTAATTATCTTTTAATAAAATAATTAGAAAACTTTAATCTAATAATCTTAAATCAATATAATGACATCGAATATTAAGTAAACCTAATCAAGCTTATATGAACCTAATAAATCATTAATTAACTCAATTTGGTAATTAAAAGAATTAAATAATTCAATTAAATCACATAAAGTTAATTAAATCATAATAAATCAACCAGTTAACCAACAATTATGAATAAACTATCATTAAAAAGGTATTTCAGTGAAGAATAAGTGAAAGATAAAATCCATTAGTGAATCTTAATAAATTAGGCTTAATTGAGGTTTTAATGTAATAATTAAAATCTTAATTACACCCTAATTACATATCTAATCAAGTTGAAACTTTAGGAACATAAAATTGGCATGTAACCCCACTTGCCATAATTATCCCAAACCAAATTATTTTATAAATTTGGAATTCTTGATTTTCCAAATTTCTAGGTCAATATGAACTAAATAATAATTAAGAATAATCATTAATTCATTGAATCAACAAATAAATTGAACTAATCTAAAATAAACATCAGAAATATTTAGGGTAATTCATCAAAACTTTCTAAGTCAAAGAATTTAATCAAATATCTAAACTATAAGAAAATCAATACTTAATGAAATTCAAACATAATTAAACAACTTAAGTTAAGTTTAATGAAACCATTCATCCTTAATGAATTTAAATAATGAATCTAAAACCTAGTTAATTAAATTAGATTAAGAATAATCTACAAACAAACCTAAGGTATTAATTCATATTAATAAATTTAAACCTTAAGCTTACAAATTCATAATTTAATAACTTAAGTTAAAATGAAATAAATCAAACAAATTAAATCAAATAAAGTAATTTAAGCAAATGAAATAAATCAAATCCAAACAAAAATAAAATCAAAAGGATTAATTAAAATACTTAAGGATTTTAGTTAGACTTTTGGAAACCTCATTAGGATTTAGGATGTTGAATGGAAAGAGCTCCATCCAAAAATGGAATCATTCTATTCTTAATTCTTGAAAACCTATACAACTTTAACCAAATAAAATGAACATAAAAATGGGAATTAAATCATTAATTCATTTAAATTGAAACTAACCAATGGTAAAAATTAAACTAATTCAAATTTCAAACTTCAAAACTTAAACTTAAAGGCCTGGCAAAGACTTACCACACAAACCCCACTTCAAGACACACTAGCTTACTTAGGTCACGGACTTAGATCAAGGATCGTCGATTTTTTTTAATCTCCTGTGATATGTTATGATGTGCTTCATATGTCTGTGTGGTGTATTGCTTTAGACGGGATGCCTAGGCTTGTTTGTTCATTAAACTGGATGTTAGGGCATTCTTTCTAGACTTAACATCATTTTCTGTAGGGGACTGTGTTAAATGGATCACTGTAATAAATAAGTCATAAAATTATTATTTGCTTGCAGGTGTTAAAAATCCCTTAACATAGTCCATAGGACAGGTGGGCTTGGCAAGCAACTAATGCTAAGCCCATATGTTTGTGAAATGTAAACTACTTTGTGTGTTGTGTGTATTTCCTAACATATGTTTTGTAGGGCTTAGGATTTTCTTTGAATTTTCAATGTAAACTTGAGCTTAGAATTAGGTTAGGATCTATGGGGTCTAGGATTAGCAGGAGCTGACCCAACCAGGAGATGGTGCGGTGGTCTCCTGTGGAGCCCGATGGATGTTCTTGAAGAAGGAGACTTTCCTGGAAAGAAGACCCATAGATCTAACTTGTAGTTCTAGATATAGAACTCAACGCCCAATTTTCTTTCTTCTAGGGTGTACAGCAGTACCCAGCTGCATTGGTATTTTTCTTATATAATTTAATCTGGCTTGATTTATTTTTGGTGTGCAATAGAAATAGCATACTTTTCTTAGGTTTCTTTCTATGTTATGTTTATGCTGTGATGTATGCCTAGATGTAGGCTCATAGGATAAACTAAATTTTCTACCCAACTAAATCAATTGAAAAATAAAAATAAATACAACTCATAATCTTTATATAAAAGCCTAGGCCATTAAAGCAAGATAAATTATGTAGCAACCCCTTAGCAGGATGTTTTAATATCTTGCATAATCATATTATTTCACTCTTGATTAATGAAGGACTTCCATCCTTGATAGAGAACCTAGGCTTGACCTTTGAGAGCCTATGATGGAAGTACACCTTCTTCTATTCTGATTTCGCCCATAATTTTTTTGTAATTACATGCATTAGGCATAAATTGTATTCCTATGATCTAAAATGAATATTGAGTCAAAATTTATTAAAATTTGAAAAATGTGCATTAGTTAGGTGCATCTTCATACCCTACATGATCTTAGGGGTTAGGGAGCAAGTCTAGGTTCATAGATTTCTTTCCTATTGCAATAGCCTAACCATCTTGCATTCATATGACTTAGCCTCATGGTTTTAAAATGCACTTAGGTGGTGTTAGCTGGCAGCCTTCTCTAGGCATGTTGTAAGTCTAGAAGAGTCAGGGATAGGTTAGTTCCTTCAAGCGAGAGGAATGACCAATGATTCTCAGGGATAGAATTTGGCATCTGACATGTGTTAGAAGTACCTGTAGACTAGGTTCTGAAACATCCTTTTAGGAATAAGTCTTCAACCCTAGGCATTTTTGCAGTCTTGTGCTGCTAGAATCTAAGTCCTAGATTTCTAAGAAAATGATAACTTGAAATCTAAAATTAAATCCCAAATTTGAAGCCCAATCATAGGATTGATGAAATATCTACTAAGCATCCCAGTATCAGTAGACATTTCCTACTCTTTTCCATTTGACTCTTAAAAATAACTCTCTCCAATTGGAACCTCTCCCAATTGAATTTCTCAAAATCAATCCTTTGAAAGCTACCTTAGTAGTCTTTAAGAATAACCAATTATTTCTTTTATCAAGAGTCTTCGGAAGAGACCCTTCCTAAGATGTAATTAACTATAGAGGCTTGCCTTTATAGGGAACCATGATCCCAGGATAAAATTGACCCTGTTCTACTTTTCCATGTGGCTCAGGGGAAAATATTCTGGTACATGAAAGACCCATTAGCCTTAGGAGTCTTTTATTGAAATGATTGAATCTATTTTAGGAGAGCATGTTTATCTTTCAAGATAATATGTTTATTCTTTAATGTGTTATTTTATCATCTAAATAAAATATTCCTAAACTCTATGTGGTGTCATTTCTTTTCTCTATTCTAGAGAAAAAAAGAACCAACATATTTTTTTGGTGACTCCTTTGGGGAATGGTTCCTCTCTTCATCTTTAGAAATAGGTGGTTATTTCTATATATCGATAGTGTACTAGTGCCACTCACTGGTCAGGACTACCTTTCTTTCCATTGGATACCTCTCCATTTCATTCTTGGTTGAGTTTATCCAACATCTTGAATAGAGGTTCTAGAACTCTTCATTTATCATAGTTAAACGATTGGGTCCTAGAACCAAATTCCAAAATAAAAAGAGAGGTGAGAGAAATAAATAAAAATCAAGTCATCTCTACATGACCTAAATCGTCAAGAGGATTTGAAACCATTCCAATATGGAAAAGAGATATTAAATTTAAAAAAGTATGAAACGTACTTCAAGATTTGAAAAGCAAATCTCCAAAAATAAAGTATCAAAATCAAACATATCCTTGATCTTACTTTGTCTTTGTACTAGAGCTAAAGAGAATCAAGACAGGGTCCTTAAATAAACACCCTTTGTTCTACTGCATTCAAAAGATTTTAAAACACCTAAAGATATAAATTGAGATAAAGGAGTTCCTTCAAACCCTAAGGAAACTTAATTCAAAAGGAGGCATACTTGTACCTATTTCCCCTTTTCCCACTATGATTGAAGTTTGAATTGCATTTAGAAAAGAAGAATAAAAACAAAATCATCCCAAAAATAGAATGCCTTATTGATCTTAGGCGGAGGTTGATTAAGGAACTCAATGAAAATCTCCCATTCAGAAAATTATACATGAATGCAAATCACTTTAATCTTAATTTCCATAAGTCCACTAGAATATTGGAAAACCTAACTACTCAAGTTGATTGGCCAATTCTAAGGAGTGACTTGGAGGTAACCTTCTTTTAGACCTTTCCAAAATCTTAAATTCTTAAGTGCTTGGGAGAGAGAGTCAAAAGAGGAAGATGACATGACATAAAAAAATGATGATTTACATTTTCCTTCTAATCAAAGAAAAGAGAATAGTGAAAGAGAATTCTAATTCTCCTGATAAAGTTGAAATGAATAAAATTTAAACTAATAAATTTAAATCAACTTCCTTAATGAGTTTCCTCTCATTGAACGAAATGATATTCCATGATTGGCTTTAATTAATTTTACGGCTAAATTAAGAAAAGAAAATAAATGAAGAAGTTAATCCTTCTAAAGAAATCATGACCTTAGGATTGGGTCCTAAGGGTGATATATCTATCACTTAAATGAAGTTCCTATCTCTAGAAAGTTGATAGATAAATCACTTAGACTTTATCATCAAAAGAATGAAAAATGCCATAATTTTCAAGACTAAGGCATTATATGCTTTCAATACAAAATGAATCTAGGAGAATCCTTTTGTCTTATGATGGACATTGTCTTAATATTAAGTATGGTGGTCAAAGAGTCCATTGAAAGTTGAGATTACCTTTAATCTTATATGTGCTATAAAAGAATGCAAGTCAAAAGTTGACTTTCTATAGCACATCATCTACCCTAGAGGGTCATCTTTTAAATGATGATCCCCTAAATGAATATATCATGAGGTCTATTGATCTATTGAGGATAGAGTTAGACCTACCTTCCTTTCATATAAAAGGGGAAATTCTTGAAATCAAGTTCAAAATGGTAGAGTTATACCACCTCAAATGACATTATAAAGAAATGGCAAATAAATCATCTTCAAAATGTGATGTTTTCCTCATCTTAGAGAAGTTGCTTGCAAAATCAAGCATCATAATGCTCTGTTATAAAATAATATGAAATATGAAATAAAAAAATGATGAACAAAGAAACCAAAGTAAAGCAAGGCATTACATAATTATGTAATTTGCCTTACTTAACTATCAGCAACTTCCTGATGTGGCATTCCACTATAAAGAAGTTCTAGGGTTATCTTCTATGATGAAGATAGACTACTAAGAACTTACTAACATCTTAGTCAATGTAGAAAATTTTAAAAGAAGAAAATCTCTGAAATATATGTTAATCTGGGTGCATCGGTCAACATCAAATATAAACAAGAGAGTGAATTTATGTAAGCTTAATTCTAATCAAGCTTTGATAAGATAGTGCCATATAAATTTAATTAAATAAAGATAGTAGTTTTCAGCTTCATGAAAATTCAATCTTAAAAACTCAACCTAGAAAAAGAACTTAATTCCAATCACATTGTTGGTTGAAGCCAAAATTCAAACATAAAAAGAGCAACTTAGGAATTCATGAAACATCTTTAAATGCTCTTGGATGGTCCTATCCAATCCAAAATAAATAAATAAGAGAATAATAAGGAATCAAAATGAAAAGAAAAAGAAGAAATATATTGATTATTAAAGGATGTTCAAATTCATCCTAAAGTGTTGAGTCTTTAGGAATATCATTCAGCTACTCCTAAATGACCTCACTAAATATTTGATTCCAATAGAAAATTATGATTTCAAAAGTGTAAAGTTTTCAAGGAAGTCACGATGCCAATCTTAAATGACTAACTCCACTACATAATTTTGAATCCAGAAGTGTAACGTCTTTAGAAAGTCATTTTTTTGCCAATCTTAAATGACCTCACTAAATGATTTGTTGCTCCATGAAAAGATGAAAAATAAATAAAAATGTTGGATCATATTATATGATCAATCAAGCACAGACTTGAATCATATCAAAAAAAAAATCCAATCAATAAAATATTGTATTTGGACAAAACGTCAAATACATCAAATTTCCTAGCAAATCAATTACTATAGTCATTTCATAAAGAATGAAATTATATGGAAATTAGTCAAATATATTTATTTTCTTAGTGAATCTTGTATCTAGGAAAATTCCAAATGTAACCTTTCATAAAGAAATGAAATCAAAATATTAAAAAAAAGAAGGAAAAGTAAAGGGGTGGAAAGACTATATTCAAGAGCAAAAGGATGAAGTCTAGAATTTCTAAGCATGTAGACATTTTTGACTTTAAACTTCTCCACATCAAAATGAAGTGGTAAGGTTAAAAGTCAAAAATTATCCTTAAGCTAAACAAAAATAATCAGATATCTCATGCTTTGTCATTTTAGCCTTTGCCAAGATTGGGTGAGCTCGCTTGGCAGGTTAAATAAAAAGATAGTGGACCTTCTTTTTCAAGAAACCATATCTTTTGAATGGCAAAAATTCTATTGAAAGTATTCTGATTTTCAATGAAGCAAAAGACACCTAATGAAAATGGATATTTTAACTTTAAACTTCTCCACATCAAAATAAAGTGGTAGGGTTAGAAGTGAAAAATTGTTCCTACTTGAACAAAAATAAGCAGATATCTCATACTTTGTCATTTTAGCCTTTGCCATGATTTGGGTGAGCTTTGTGTTAAATAAAAAGATAGTGGATCTTCTTTCCGTGAGTTCATATCTTTGAATGGAAAAGATCTATTGAGTATACTCTGCTTCCATTGCAAGTGGTCTATAACCATAAACAAGAAAAGTTATGGAATTATAGAGCCATTGCAAGTTAAAAAGCTTAAGTAGTTTGGGTCCTTACTTTCTTTTCAAAAGGCACTCTAGCACATTACATCAATGTTGTTTAGATGTGTCTGGAGATTTATATAGTCTTCAAGTTCAAGATGCACCCTTAGAATTTGAAGAAAAATCCAATTCCATAATTGACAAGATGATATTAATGATCTAACTCTTTAATGAGTTAGCTATCGATGATTTGATCAAGCTATCTTTTGGGTTTAAGACTATTTATCTAGAAATAAATTGAAATGATCTCTAGATATAGCGGTCTATAAACCTAAGCTTGATATCATTTCCATAAACTAAGTCCCTTGATGACTGTGGTCAAATTCCAAAAGCACAAAATTGTGCTAAATTAAAAGTTAGAAAATGATGGCTGAACATAAGAAGAAAATATTCTTCTTGGTTAGCTAACATCATTATATGACCCACATCTTGGGACTAGGGTAGAATCTTTACTTTGAAATTGGGTTCATATTACCCATATTTCATTTTGAAAATAAAAAAATATTTTTCATTCATAAGATTATCCTTCTGAAGGATAACTTATCTAAAAATTATCAAATTAAAATAATTCTAAAAAAAAGAATTGAAAGCATATGATATGACATTCAGAATCTTTATAAGAATATTTTATTATAGTGTCATATCATTTAGTCTCAACATATTGGGGCAACTTAACAAAAAGGGTCATGATCAAGATTTCTTATAATCTCACTTTCAATTAGGTAGAGGGTTATATTGAAAATCTTGTCAAAGAAGAAAAGAAAAGAAAAGAAACTTCAATGTGACTTGAAGAATAGTCCTGTCACTATATATAGAGTCTTAAAATTTACTTTTGATGTAATTTCAAAGATTGTGTAGTAAAATGTAGATGGATCAAAAATGCAAAAAAAAAAAGAAATTAATCAAAGACAATTATAAGATTTCATTTCCTATAATATTAAATCAACTGAAGAAATTCAATTTCAAACTTATCAGGAGAATCTTAATTTCTCTAATAAATTAATCCTTTCAATTCCTGTATTGATTAGGGATAAGAATTTTGTATCTCTATGAGAATCCAAAAGATTATCTTGATTCACATTTACTTTAGAAAGCTTTAAAGGAATCTCTTGATCTTCATTGAATCCAAGAGAATGCCTTATAAGTTGTTGATTCATGTCAACAAAGTAAAAACAACATACATGTCCAAACAAAAAAAGAGAGAAATTCCATTTGAGAAGCACTAGTTGACTTTGGTTCTTACTGCCTAAAGAACTACACAGTAACATGCAAGCTCAAAGAGGTAGAATTCTCGTGTTAGTACCCTATGATGTCCTTCCTTAGAAATAGACATCTAGCATGGTTCATTGTAACTTTAAGATAAAAAAAAAAAGAAAGAAAGAAAAATGATGAACTTCTATGCTCATAGCATAATAAAGCATTGGGTCCAAAATATACCCAAGTCTTCCTTCAAAAATAAATTCCAACTCTTTGAAACCTCCTTCGCTAAACTTCTTCATGTGTAAGGAGTACTAGTGAAATCAAGAAATGGAAGGAAACCTTCCATTTCCCTTTCATCAAGTTAAACTAATCAAGTAAGGATTAAGGCCTTGAGACTTTTGCTTATCAGCCAAAACTTTTGAGGATTAGGAATAAGTCACTTTAACCCTTTTTCCTCCTCCATGTCACCTTTATAGGTTAGAAGCAAGCCCTTTGTGGCACCTTTCCTATACATGACTTGAGATGGAAGCAAGCCCTTTGTGGCACCTTTTTGATGTCTTTCTGGGTTTGGAGTATGCTTTTGTGTACCATTCCCACAAAAAACTACCTTTGTAGGTTAGGAGTAAGTCCCCAGTCGGCATCCTACCTTCGTGTACATGATTGGAATAAGCTATCAAGGCCCCTTTCATGCTACAAAGGCGAGTTACATTGGATAAAGTATTTATGACCCCTTTCTAATAGCCATAAAAATACGAGTCCCCAGTCGACCTTCTTTCTAATCATCAGGAGTAAGTCCCCAGTCGGCATCCTACCTTCGTGTACATGATTGGAACAAGGCATCAAGGCCCCTTTCATGCTACATGAAGATTGGATTAAGTCTTTATGACCCCTTTCCAATATTAAAGATATAAGTCCCTAGTCGCCTTCTTCTTTCTAATCATCAAGAGTAAGTCCCCACGGCATCCTACCTCTGTACATGATTGGAACAAGCCATCAAGGCCCTTTCATACTACACAAGAGTTAGATTAGATCAAGGCTTTATGAACCCTTTCTAATAGCTAGAAAGATATAAGTCCCCAGTCGGCCTTCTTTCTAATCATCAGGAGTAAGTCCCCAGTCGGCATCCTAACTTTGTGTACATGGATGGAACAAGCCATCAAGGCCCCTTTCATGCTACACAGGCAAGTTAGATTGGATTAAGTCTTTATGACCCCTTTCTAATAGCCAGAAAGATATAAGCCTTTTAGTCGGCATTCTTTCTAATCATATAGAAATAAGTCCCTAGTTGGCATCCTATTCAAACTTCTAAAGAATGGAATCAAGCCATCAAGGCCCCTTTCATGTTACATAGGTGAGTTAGATTGGATTAAGTCTTATGACCACTTTCTAATAGCCAGAAAGATATAAGTCCCATAGTCAGCATTCTTTCTAATCATATAGAAATACATCACCAACTAGCATCCTATTCGAACTTCTAAAGAATGGAATCAAGCCATTAAAGGCCCCATTTCTTTGAACTATCTAAATAGGATCAAGTCCATGTGACCCCTATTTAGTAGTCAAACTATTGTGGAGTAGGATCAAGCATTTAAAGTCTCTTCTCCCCAGCATAGTTTTTGAGGATTGGATCAAGTATTTAAAGACCCCTCTCCTCTCTTTAGCTAACTAGGATGGATCACATCCTTAACGACTCCATCTTATTAGCTAATCACATGAATCACCACTATTCTCAAGAAAGAGTAAGTCCCCTGAAGGCATTTTCCTTAAGCATAATGATTGCATTAGGGTTAGACCAATATTTGGGTCTAATCCTAATAGTTTTCTTCTTCATCCTAGAACTTAATGAAAAGTTAAGTTTCTAAGAATAAATCACACTCCAAAGTGAAGATAGATATACATATATTTATCTTTCACAACCAAAATCAAAAATAAAATTCAAATCAAAATCAAAGTCATGAATTGGAACCCCAAGCTTATACTGGTATGTTGATCAATCTAGTCAACACCAATATGGGGCAGTGTATTCTAGTTAATCCACTATGCATATTGGGGGTCCATTTGTTGACCTCATTTTTAGATGAGGTTATTTCAGCAATAAAATGATATCAAGTTCAAATAGGGATTTCATACTTCAAAATTCAAAGTCACTATGCTTAATAACTTAGGAAATACTTTTTTGAGCTAAATCCAATTTACTTGGTTTAATGCAAAAGCAAATCAAACATCCAACATAAATTAAATTAAGTGCATTAATACAAAAAAATGAAAATGTAAAGTCAAACCTAAAGTCAACTCTAGTCAACTTAGAGTTGACTTGTCCCACTTGGTCAAGGTCAACCCACAAAATTGACTAAATTAAATCATCAAAAATATTTTAAATAATCAAAATAATATGTATGACCATAATAACAAAATAATTTAAATCTATGAAGGCCTAGATTAGGTCAACTAAATCTCGTAAATTAAAATAACTTAATTAAACCACATTGAACTCAAATTCAAGAAAAAATAATATAACTTTAAATTGATTGTCCTAAATCATATGAGAATGATGATGTGACATAACCTAACTCCCTTTTGGATGTAGTTAGTTCAAATGGGTCATTTCACCCATAAAAAAATTATGTTTAAATCACTTAACACAATTTGAGTAAAGTTAGTTAAGCAAGATAAAAGAAATAAGGAAATATCAAACCACTTCAAACCAAGTCACATGAGATGGGGGTAACACTTCCTTAAACTCTTCTAATGAAGGTTTGCATCCTTAATCAAGCTACTTAGGGTTCTCTTGCATTATTATGTAAAATCCAAATAAGGAAAAATAATACAAGCATAGAGTCAAATTCCTTCCTTCTTCCCACCTCTTCACATGACCTGGGATGGAGAAGTGCATTAGCTTCCAAGGTCATTCATTAGCAAAATTGACCAAAATAGCTAAAAAAATATATATTTTTCTATAGGAAAACACACAAGAAAGACTTCCCAAAGAAAAACTGAATACACACACACCTTCAGACATCAAAACCAAACTAAAATGAAAATTTTCCCCTCCCCCAAAGTGCCCTTACTCACTACAAACCATCAAAATCAAAAAGAAGGTTCAAGGATTGGCCTAGGAGCAATCCTTAAAGAATTAACTTAATTCCTTTGGCAAGCAAACCTAGTTCAATCATACAAAGTTTTAGGATCAATTGCAAGGTCAATCGTCCAAGGAATTAAGGTATGCCATTATTAACCTCAAGATTTTTCTTCAAAAATATGATTGTGGTTTGTTTAATAGGAAACGTGGTTTTCAAGTTGATCCAACCATATAGATTGATAGGATTTCTCTTCACGATCGTGTAGCACTTTAAATCATGTAATTTCATTTCATGGATCAAAAGATATTAGCAAAGCAAGTTGGACGACTCTTGGATCCCGCATGAAATGAACAAGATGATCTCCGGACCATCCGATCCATGTATTTGAATCGGACGGTCTAGATCTCGGTGCACCATCGGATTAAATTCCTTAAGGACCGGAGATTTGTCGCGCGCCAATTAAATTCCTTAAGGACGCTGACGTACCATCCGATCGGATCTGAACGGTCGAGATCATCCCATTTTCAACCGACACGACATGTCCCTCCGATTTAAAAATCATTAAAATTTGTTAATTAACGATTTAATTAATTAATTAAAAACCTAAAAAGTTCAAAAAATCATATAAAATCAAAGCAAAATCTGAAAATTACAAATAAGAGCTCCATGGATTCGGCTTGATGAGTGAAATCCATAAAAATTAAAATCCCCAATTTTTATTGGGTATGTTTTTCTTAATTTGGGTTTAATTAAAAAATATTAAACCCTAATTACTTTCAAATTAATAATCTAATTAATTTAAAACTTTGGGGAAATTTAATTAAGCTTAAAATATACCTTAGGTAAATCTTTGGGGATTTAATTTTCTGAAGTCAAGGGAAATTGAAATTTTATGTGAATTAACCTTAAAGTTAATTAAATTAATTATCTTTTAAAAAAATAATAAGAAACCTTTAATCTAATAATCTTAAATCAATATAATGAGCATTATAATATTAAGTAAACCTAATCAAGATTATATGAACCTAATAGATCATTAATTAACTCAATTTGGCAATTAAAAGAATTAAATAATTCAATTAAATCACCTAAATTTAATTAAATCATAATAAATCAACCAGTTAACCAAAAATTATAAATAAACTCTCATTTCAATGAAGCATAAGTGAAAAATAAAATCCCTCAATGAATCTTAATAAATTAGGATTAATTTAGGTGTTAATGAAATAATTAAAACCTTAATTACACCCTAATTACAAATCTAATCAAGTTGAAACTTTAGAAACATAAAATTGGCATATAACCCCACTTGCCATAATTATCCTAAACCAAATTGGTCTATAAATTTGGAATTCTTGATTTTCCAAATCTCTAGGTCAATATGAACTAAATAATAATTAGGAATAATCATAAATTCATTTAATCAACAAATAAATTGAAGTAATCTAAAATAAACATCAGAAATATTTAGGCTAATTAATAAAAACTTTCTAAGTCAAAGAATTTAATCAAATATCTAAATTATAAGAAAATCAATACTTAATGAAATTCAAACATAATTAAATAACTTAAGTTAAGTTTAATGAAACCATTCATCCTTAATGAATTTAAATAATGAATCTAAAACCTACGTTAATTAAATTAGATTAAGAATAATCTATAAACATACCTAAGGTATTAATTCAAATTAATAAATTTAAACATTAAGCTTACAAATTCATAATTTAATAACTTAAGTTAAAATGAAATAAATCAAACAAATTAAATCAAATAAAGCAATTTAAACAAATGAAATAAATCAAATCCAAACATAAGTAAAATCAAAAAGATTAATTAAAATACTTAAGGATTTTAGTTAGACTTTTGGAAACCTCATTAGGATTTAGGATGTTGAATGAAAAGAGCTCCATCCAAAAATGGAATCATTCTATTCTTCATTCTTGAAAACCTATAAAACTTTAACCAAATAAAATGAACATAAAAATGGGAATTAAATCATTAAATCATTTGAATTGAAACCAACCAATGGTAAAAATTAAACTAATTTAAATTTCAAACTTCAAAACTTAAACTTAAAGGCCTAGCAAAGACTTACCACACAAACCCACTTCTACACACACTAGATTACTTAGGTCATGGACTCTAGATCTAGGTTAGATCGTTCTATGATTTTCTTTTAATCTCCTATGATATGTTGTGTTGTGCTTCACATGTCTGTGTGGTGTATTGCTTTAGGCTGGATGCTTGTTTATTCATTAGGCTGGATGTTTGGGCATTCTTTCTAGATTTAACATCATTTTATGCAGGAGACTTTGTTAAAGGGATCGCTGTAATAAATAAATCATAGAATTGTTGTTTGCTTGCAAGTGTTAAAAATCCCATAACTTAGTCCATAGGACAGGTGGGCTTGGCAAGCAACTAATGCTAAGCCCATACATTTGTGAAATATAAACGCTTTTATGTGTATGTGTGTTCTAACATTTTGGGGCTTAGGATTTTCTTGAATTTTAATGTAAACTTGAACTTAAAATTAGGTTAGGATCTATGGGGTCTAGGATTAGCGGTGTGAGATGGTGTGGTGGTCCCAGTGGACAATGGATGTCCCTAGAAGAGACTTTCAAGAAGACCCATAGATTGAACTTGTATAACTGTTTTATATAAGGCGAACTTCGATGCCCTTTCTTTCTTCGGTAGACTACATTAGCCTTTATCTTATATAATTTAATCTAGATTGATTTATTTTTGGTGCGCAATAGAAATAGCATACTTTTCTTAGGTTTCTTTCTGTGCTATGTTTATGCTGTGATGTATGCCTGAACGTAGGCTCATGGGATAAACTAAATTTTTGACCTAACTAAATCAATTGAAACATAAAATTAAATGCAACTCATAATCTTTATATAAAAGCCTAGGCCATTAAAGCAAGATAAAATATGTAGCAACCCCTTAGCTGGATGTTTTAATATCATGCATAATCATATTATTTCACTCTTGATTAATGAAGGACTTCCATCCTTACTAGAGAACCTAGGCTTGACCTTTGAGAGCCTAGGATGGAAATACACCTTCTTCTATTCTGATTTGGCCCATAATCTTTTTGTAATTACATGCAGTAGGCATAAATTGTATTTCTATGGCCTAAAATGAATATTGAGTCAAAATTTATTAAAATTTGAAAAATGTGCATTAGTTAGGTGCATCTTCATACCCTTAATGATCTTAGGGGTTAGGGAGTAAGTCTAGGTTCATAGATTTCTTTCCTAAAACTGCAACATCCTAGCCATCTTACATTCATATGACTTAGCCTCATGGTTTTAAAATGCACTAAGGTGGTGTTAGCTGGCAGCCTTCTCCGGTAGGTTTTAAGTCCAGAAGAGTCAGGGATAGGTTAGTTCCTTCAAGTGAGAGGAATGACCATTGATTCCCAAGGATAGAATTAGGTCGAGCATCTGACATGTGTCAGAAGTACTTGTATACTAGGTTTTGAAGCATCCTTTTAGGAATAAGTCTTCAACCCTAGGCATTTCTGCAGTTTTGTGTTGTTAGAATCTAAGTCCTAGATTTCTATGAAAATGATAACTTAAAATCTAAAATTAAATCCCAAATTTGAAGCCCAATCATAGGATAGATGAAATGTCTACTAGGCATCCTAGTATCAATAGACATTTCCTACTCTTTTCCATTTGACTCATAGAAATAACTCTCTCCAATTGGAACCTCTCTTAATTGAATTTTTCAAAATCAATCTGTTGAAAGCTACCTTAGTAGTCTTTAGGAATAACCACTTATTTCTTTAATCGAGAGTATTCTTAGGAAGAGACACTTCCAAAGATGTAATTAACTATAGAGACTTTCCTTTATAGGGAACCATGATCTTAGGATAAAATTGACCCTGTTCTACTTTTCATGGTTCGGGAAAATATTGGTACGAAAGACCCATTAGCCTTAGGAGTCTTTTATTGAAATGATTGAATCCATTTCAGTAGAGCATGTATATCTTTCGAGATAATATGTTTATTCCTTATTGTCGTATTTGATCATCTAAATAAAATATTCTTAAACTCTATGTGGTGTCATTTCTTTTCTCTATTCTAGAGAAATAAAAAACCAACAGATTTTTCTACCGACTCTGGGAATGGTTCCTCTCTCCATCTTTAGAAATAGGTGGTTATTTCTATATATTGGTAGTGTACTAGTGCCACTCATCGGTTAGGACTACCTTTCTTTCCGTTGGATACCTCTCCATTTCATTCTTGGTTGAGTCTATCCAACATCTTGAATAAGGTTCTAGAACACTTCATTTATCATAGTTAAATGATTGGGTCATAGAACCAAATCCCAAAATAAAATGAGAGGTGAGAGAAATAAATAAAAATCAAGTCATCTCTGTTATGTCCTAAATCTTATCAAGACAGATTTGAAACCATTCCAATATGGAAAATAGATATTAAATTTAAAAAAGTATGAAAAGTACTTCAAGATTTGAAAAGCAAATCTCCAAAAATAAAGTATCAAAATTAAACTTATCCTTGATCTCACTTTGGCTTTGTACTAGATCTAAAGAGAATCAGGATAGGGTCCTTGAATGAACACCTTTTGTTCTATTGCATTCAAAAGGTGTTAAAAAACCTAAAGTTATAAATTAAGATAAAGGAGTTCCTTCAAACCCTGAGGAAACTTAAATCAAAAGGAGGCATAGTTGTACCTATTGCCCCTTTTCCCACTATGATTGAAGTTTGAATTGCATTTAGAAAAGAAGAATAAAAACAAAATCATCCCAAAAATAGAATGCCTTATTGACCTTAGGTAGAGGTTGATTAAGGAACTCAATGAAAATCTCCTATTCATATAGAAGAAAATTATACATGAATGCAAATCAGCTTTAATCTTAATTTCAACAAGTCCACTAGAATATTGGAAATCCAACTACTCAAGTTCATTGGCCAATTCTAAGGAGTGACTTGGAGGTAACCTTCTTTTAGACCTTTCCAAAATCTTAAATTCTTAAGAGCTTGGGAGAAAGTCAAAGAGAAAGATGACATGACATAAAAAAATGATAGGATTTACTTTTGCTCCTAATCAATAGAAGATAAAAGAGAATAGCGAAAGAGAATTCTAATTCTCCTTATAAAGTTGAAATGAATAAAATTTAAACCAATAAATTTAAATCAACTTCCTTAATGAGAGTTTCCTCTCATTGAACGAAATGATATTCCATGATTGGCTTTAATTAATTTTATGGCTAGATTAAGAAAATAAAATAAATGAAGAAGTTAATCCTTCTAAAGAACTCATGACCTTAGGATTGGGTTCTAAGGGTGATATATCTATCGCTTAGAATGAAAGAATGAAGTTCCTATCTCTAGAAAGTTGATAGATAACTCACTTAGGACTTTATCAAAGAATGAAAAATGCCTTAATTTTAAGACTAAGGCATTATATGCTTTATAAAGTATCTTTGAGTCATTGACCTATTTCTTTTTAAGTATGTGGTCAAGCTCATGATTGAGTCCTGGGATGATGATCATTGTCTGAGGTCTATTGATGATAGAGTTAGACCTACCTTCCCTTCATATAAAAGGGGAAATTCTTGAAATCAAGTTCAAAATGGTAGAGTTATACCACCTCAAATGACATTGAAAAGAAATGGCAAATAAATCATCTTCAAAATTTGATGCCCATCTTAGAAAAGTTGCTTGCAAAATCAAGCATCATAATGCTTTGTTATAAAATAATATGAAATATAAAATAAAAAAATGATGAAGAAAGAAATGAAAGTAAAGAAATGCATTACATAATTATGTAATTTTCCTTACTTAACTATAAGCAACTTCTTGATGTGGCATTCCACTATAAAGAAGTTCTAGGGTTATCTTCTATGTTAAAGATAGACTGCTAAGAACTTATTAACATCTTAGTCGATGTAGAAAATTTTAAAAAAAGAAAATCTCTAAAATATATGTTGATCTGTTTGCATCGGTCAACATCAAATATAATCATGAGAGTAAATTTATATAGGCTTAATTCTAATCAAGCTTTGATAAGATAGTGCCATATAAATTCAATTAAATAAAGAAAGTAGTTTTCAACTTCATCAAAATTCAATCTTAAAAGCTCAACCTAGAAAAAGAACTTAATTCCAATCACATTGTTGGTTGAAGCCAAAATTCAAACATAAAAAGAGCAACTTAGGAATTCATGAAACATCTTTAAATGCTCTTGGATGGTCCTATCTAATCCTAAATAAATAAATAAATAAGAGAATAACAAGGAATCAAAATGAAAAGAAAAGAAGAAACATATTGTATTGAAGGATGTTCATATTCATCCTAAAGTGTTGAGTCTTTAAGAATATCATTCAGCTACTCCTAAATGACCTCACTAAATATTTGATTCCAATAGAAAATTCTGATTTCAAAAGTGTAAAGTTTTCAAGGAAGTCACGAGGCCAATCTTAAATTACTCACTCCACTAAATAATTATGAATCTAGAAGTGTAACATCTTTAGATAGTCATTTTTTTGCCAATCTTAAATGACCTCACTAAATAAATTGTTGCTCCATGAAAAGATGAAAAATAAATAAAAATGTTGGATCATATTACATGATCAATCAAGCATAGACTTGAATCATATCAAAAAAAAAAAAAAGCCAATCAATAAAATATTATATTTGGATGAAAGGTCAAATACATCAAATTTATTAGCAAATCATTTAGTGGAGTCATTTCATAATGAATGAAACGATATGGAAATGAGTCAAATATATTTATCTTCTTAGTTAATCTTGTAACTAGGAAAATTACCAAGTGTAACCTTTCATAAAGAAATGAAATCAGAATATTAAAAAATAAAAAAAGAAAAGTAAAGGGATGGAAACACCATATTCAAGAGAAAAAGGATGAAGTCTAAAATTTCTAAGCATGAGACATTTTGACTTTAAACTCTCCACATCAAAATGAAGTGGTAAGGTTAGAAGTCAAAAATTATCCTTAAGCTAAACAAAAATAATCAGATATCTCATGCTTTGTCATTTTAGCCTTTGCCAATATTGGGTGAGCTCACTTGGCAGGTCAAATAAAAACATAGTGGATCTTCTTTTTCAAGAAATATCTTTTGAATGGCAAAAAATTCTAATGAATGTATTTGGATTTTCAATGAAGCAAAAGACACCCAATGTAAATGGACATTTTAACTTTAAAATTCTCCACATCAAAATAAAGTGGTAGGGTTAGAAGTGAAAAATTTTTCCTAGCTGAACAAAAATAAGCAGATATCTCATGCTTTGTCATTTTAGCCTTTGCCATGATTTGGTGAGCTCGCTTGGCAAGTTATATAAAAAGATAGTGGATCTTCTTTTCCAGGAGTTCATATCTTTTGAATGGAAAAGATTCTATTGACTATACTCTGCTTCCATTGCAAGTGGTCTATAACCATAAACAAGAAAAGTTATGGAATTATAGAGCCACTGCAAGTTAAAAAGCTTAAGTAGTTTGGGTCCGTACTTTCTTTTCAAAAGGCACTCTAGCACATTACATCAATGTTGTTTAGATGTGTATAGAGATTTATATACTCTTCAAGTTCAAGATGCACCCTTAGAATTTGAAGAAAAATCCAATTCCATAATTGACAAGATGATATTAATGATCTAACTCTTTAATGAGTTAGCTATCGATGATTTGATCAAGCTATCTTTTGGGTTTAAGACTATTTTATCTAGAAATAACATGAAATGATCTCTAGATATAGCGGTCTATAAACTTAAGGTTGATATCATTTCCATAAACTAAGTCCCTTGATGACTGTGGTAAAATTCCAAAAGCAAAGCAAAATTGTGCTAAATTAAAAGTTAGAAAATGATGGATGAACATAAGAAGAAAATATTCTTCTTGGTTAGCTAACATCATTATATGACCCACATCTTGGGACTAGGGTAGAATCTTTACTTTGAAATTGGGTTCATATTACCCATATTTCTTTTTTAAAATCAAAAAATATTTTTCATGCATAAGATTATCCTTCTGAAAGATAACTTAGCTAAAAATTATCAAATTAAAATAATTCTAAAAAAAAGAATTGAAAGCATATGATATGACATTCAGAATCCTTATAAGAATATTCTATTATAGTGTCATATCATTTATCTCAACAAATTGGGGCAACTTAACAAAAAGGGCCATGATCAAGATTTCTTATAATCTCACTTTCAATTAGGTAGAGGGTTATATTGAAAATCTTATCAAAGAAGAAAAGAAAAGAAAAGAAACTTCAATATGACTTGAAGAATAGTCCTGTTACTATATATAGAGTCTTGAAATATACTTTTGAAGTAATTTCAAAGACTATGTAGTAAAATGTAGAAGGATCAAAAATGCAAAAATAAGAAATTAATTGAAGACAATTGTGAGACTTAATTTCCTATAATAATAAATCAACTGAGGAAACTCAATTTCAAACTTATCAGGAGAATCTTAATTTCTCTAATAAGTTAATCCTTTCAATTCCCTTATTGATTAGGGATATGAATTTTGAATCTCTGTGAGAATCCAATAGATTATCTTGATTCTCATTTACTTTAGAAAGCTTTAAAGGAATCTCTTGATCTTCAATGAATCTAAGAGAATGCCTTATAAGCTATTGATTCATGTCAACAAAGTAAAAATAACATACATGTCCAAACAAAAAAAAAGGAAATTCCATTTGATAAGCACTGGTTGACTTTGGTTCTTACTGCCTAAAGAACTACACAGTAACATGCAAGCTCAAAGTGGTAGAATTCTCAGGTTAGTACCCTATGATTTCCTTCCTTTAGTGAAATAGACATCTAGCATGGTTCATTGTAACTTTAAGAAAAAAAGAAGAAAGAAAGAAAAATGATGAATTTCTATGCTCATAGCACAATAAAGCATTGGGTCCAAAATATACCCAAGTCTTCCTCAAAAATAAATTCCAACTCTTTGAAACCTCCTTCGCTAAACTTCTTCAGGTGTAAGGAGTATTAGTGAAATCTAGAAATAGAAGTAAACCTTCCATTACCCTTTCATCAAGTTAAACTAATTAAGTAAGGATTAAGTCCTTGAGACTTTTGCTTATTAGCAAAACTTTTGAGGATTAGGAATAGGTCACTTTAACCCCTTTTCCTCATCCATGTGACCTTTATAGGTTCGGAGCAAGCCCTTTGTGGCACCTTTCCTATACATGACTTGAGATGGGAGCAAGCCCTTTAGGGCACCTTTCTGATGTCTTTCTGGGTTTGAAGTACGTCTTTGTGAACCATTCCCATGAAAAACTACCATTGTAGGTTAGGAGTAAGTCCCCAGTCGGCATCCTACCTTTGTGTACATGATTAGAATAAACCATCAAGACCCCTTTCATGCTACACGGGCGAGTTAGATTGGAAAAAGTCTTTATGACCCCTTTCTAATAGCCAGAAAGATATAAGTCCCTAGTCGGCCTTCTTTCTAATCATCAGGATTAAGTCCCTAGTCGGCATCCTACCTTCGTGTTCATGATTGGAACAAGCCATCAAGGCCCCTTTCATGCCACACAGGCGAGTTAGATTGGATTAAGTCTTTATGACCCCTTTTTAATAGCCAGAAAGATATAAGTCCCCAGTCAGCCTTCTTTCTAATCATTAGGAGTAAGTCCCAAGATCCTACCTTCATGATTGGAACAAGCCATCAAGGCCCCTTTCATGCTACACAGGCGAGTTAGATTGGATTAAGTCTTTATGACCCCTTTGTATTAGCCAAAAGATATAAGTTCCCAGTTGGCCTTGTTTCTAATCATCGAGTAAGTCCCCAGTAGGCATCCTACCTTTGTGTACATGATTGGAACAAGCCATCAAGGCTCCTTTCATGCTACACAGGTGAGTTAGATTGGATTAAGTCTTTATGATCCCTTTCTAATAGTCTAAAAGATATAAGTCCCCAGTTGACCTTCTTTCTAATCATCAAGAGTAAGTCCCCAGTCGGCATCCTATTTTCGTGTACATAATTGGAATAAGCCATCAAGGCCCCTTTCATGCTATATAGGTGAGTTAGATTGGATTAAGTCTTTATGAAACCTTTCTAATTTCCAGAAAGATATAAGTCTCCAATCGACCTTATTTCTAATCATCAGGAGTAAGTCCCCAGTCGGCATCCTACCTTCTCATACATGATTGGAACAAGCCATCAAGGCCCCTTTCATGCTACACAGGTGGGTTAGATTAGATTATGTCTTTACAACTCCTTTCTAATAGCCAGAAAGATATAAGTCCCTGGTCGGCCTTCTTTCTAATCATCAGAGTAAGTCCCCTCATCCTACCCTTGTACATGATTAGAACAAGCCATCAAGTCCCCTTTCATGCTACACAGGTGAGTTAGATTGGATTAAGTCTTTATGACCCCTTTCTAATAGCTAGAAAGATATAAGTCCCTAATTAACCTTCTTTCAAATCATCAAGAGTAAGTCCCCAGTCGATATCCTACCTTTGTGTTCATGATTGGAACAAGCCATCAAGGCCCCTTTTATGCTACACAGGTGAGTTAGATTGGATTAAGTCTTTACGATCTCTTTATAATAGCTAAATAGATATAAGTCCCTAGTCAACCTTCTTTCTAATCATCAGGAGTAAGGCCCCAGTAGACATCCTACCTTCGTGTACATGAATGGAACATGCCATCAAGGCCCCTTTCACGCTACACAGGCGAGTTAGATTGGATTAAGTCTTTATGACCCCTTTCTAATAAGATATAAGTCCCCTCGACCTTCTTTCTAATCATCGTAAGTCCCCAAGATCCTACCTTTGTACATGATTGGAATAAGCCATCAAGGCCCCTTTCATGCTACATGCGAGTTAGATTGGATTGTCTTTATGACTTTCTAATAGCAAAGATATAAGTCCCGTCGCCTTCTTTCTAATCATCAAGAGTAAGTCCCGGTGCATCCCTTGTACATGATTGGAATAAGCCATTAAGGCCCCTTTTATGCTACACAGGCGAGTTAAATTGGATTAAGTTTTTATGACCCCTTTCTAATAGCCAGAAAAATATAAGCCTTTTAGTCAGCATTCTTTCTAATCATATAGGAATAAGTCCCCAGTTTGCATCCTAATCAAACTTCTAAAGAATGGAGTCAAACCATCAAGGCCCCTTTCATGTTACATAGGTGAGTTATATTGGATTAAGTCTTTATGACCCCTTTCTAATAGCCAAAAAGATATAAGTCCCTTAGTCAGCATTCTTTCTAATCATATAGGAATAAGTCCCCAGCTGGCATCCTATTCAAACTTCTAAAGAATGGAATCAAGCCATTAAAGGCCCCATTTCTTTGAACTATGTAAATAGGATCAAGTCCATGTGACCCCAGTTTAGAAGTCAAACTATTGTGGAGTAGGATCAAGCATTTCAAGCCTCTTCTCCCCAGCATAGTTTTTTAGGATTGGGTCAAGTCTTTAAAGACCCTTCTCCTCTCTTTAGCTAATTAGGATGGATTACGCCCTTAATGGCCTCATCTTATTAGCTAATCACATGATTCACCACTATTCTTAAGAAAGAGTAAGTCCTCTGAAGGAATTTTCCTTAAGCATAATGATTGCATTAGGGTTAGACCAATCTTTGGGTCTACTCCTAATTGCTTTCTTCTTCATCCTATAACATAATGAAAAGTTAAGTTTCTAAGAATAAATCACACTCCAAAGCAAAGATAGATATACATATATTTATATTTCACAACCAAAATCAAAATAAAATTCAAATCAAATTCAAAGTCATGAATTGAATCCCCAAGCTTATACTGGTATGCAGATCAATCTGGTCAACACCAATATGGGCAGTGTATTCTAGTTAATCCACTACACATATTGGGGGGTCTATTTGTTGACCTCATTTTTAGAAGAGGTCATTTTAGCAATAAAATGATATCAAGTTCAAATAGGGATTTCCTACTTCAAAATTCATAGTCACTATGCTTAATAACTTAGGAAATACTTTTTTTGAGCTAAATCAAACATCCAACATAAATTAAATTAAGTGAATCAATAAAAAAAATGAAAATACAAAGTCAAACCTAAAGTCAACTCAAGTCAACTTAGATTTGACTTAAGTGGGCCCACTTGGTCAAAAAGTCAATGCATAAAAATAGACTAAATTAAATCATCAAAAATATTTTAAATAATCAAATGAATATGTTTGACTCTAATAACAGAAGAATTTAAATCTATGAAGGCCTACATTATGTCAACTAAATCTCTTAAATCAAAATAACTTAAATAAACCACATTGAACTCAAATTCAAGAAAAAACAAAATAACTTTAAATTGATTGCTCTAAATCATATGGGAATGATGATGGGGCATAACCTAACTTTCTATTGGGTAGTTACATCAAATGGGTCATTTCACCCATAAAATAATTATGTTTAAATCACTTAACACAATTTGGGTAAAGTGAGTTAAGCAAGATAAAAGAAATAAGGAAATATCAAACCACTTCCAACCAAGTCACATGGGATGGGGTGCAGGTTCCTTAAACTCTTCTAATGAAGCTTTGTCTAATCAAGCTACTTAGGCTTCTCTTGCATTATTACATAAAATCAAAATAAGGAAAAATAATACAAACAAAAGAATTGGAGAAGGAAAATTCCTTCTCCCTTCTTCCCACCTCTTCACATAGGATAGCTATGGGATGGAGAAGGAGTGCATTAGCTAGCTTCCAAGGTCATTCATTAGCAAAATTGACCAAGGAATATCTAAGAAAAAGCAAAATATAGCTTTAGGCCATATAAGAAATCACACAAGACAGACTTCCCAAAGAAAAATTGAATACACACACACCTTCAGACATCAAAACCAAACCAAAATGAAATTTTCCTCCCCAAGTGCCCTTAATCACTACAAACCATCAGAATTGTAAAGAAGATTCAAGGATTGGTCTAGGGAGCCATCCTTAAGGAATTAACTTAATTCCTTTGCAAGCAAACTTGGTTCAATCATACGAATTTCCATGATCAATTGCAAGGTCAATCGTCCAAGGAATTAAGGTATGCCATTGTTAACCCCAAGATTTTTCTTCAAAAATGTGGTTGTCATCAGTTTAATAGGAAATGTGGTTTTCAAGTTGATCCAACCATATAGATTGATAGGATTTCTCTTCACGATTGTGTAGAACTTTAAATTGTGTAATCTCGTTTCCTGGATCAAAAGATATTAGCAAAACAAGTTGGATGGTTCTCGGATCCCATAGGAAATGAAGAAGACAATCTTCAGATCGTCCGATCTGTGTATTTGGATCGAACGGTCCAAATTTAGGGGCACCATCGATTAAATTCTTAAGGATCAAGCGTCCGGACCATCCGATCGATCGGTCCAAGATCGCTCGATCTTCAACCAAAGATACACACGCCATGAGTCCATCTCGTTTAAAAACCGTTAAAATTTGTTAATTAACAGTTTAATTAATTAATTAAAAACCTGAAAACTTCAAAAAATCATATAAAATCAAAGAAAAATTGAAAAATTCCTAGTAAGAACTTTATGGATTCGTCTTGATGAGTGGAATACATAGAAATTAAAATCCCCAATTTTTATTGGATCTTTTTTCCTTAATTTGGGTTTAATTGAAAAACATTAAACCCTAATTACTTTCAAATTAGTAATCCAATTATTTTGAAACTTTGGAGAAATAAAATTAAGCTCAAAATAAACCTTATGTAAATTTTTGGGGATTTAATTCTCTGAATTCAAGGGAAATTGAAATTTTGTGTGAATTAACCTTTAAATTAATTAAATTAGTTATCTTTTAAAAAATAATTAGAAAACTTTAATCTAATAATCTTAAATCAATATAATGAACATCAGAATATTAAGTAAACCCAACTTTATATAAAACCTAATAGATTAATTAACTCATAATTAAAAGAATTAAATAATTCAATTAAATCAGCTGAATTTAATTAAATCATAATAAATCAACCAGTTAACCAAAAATTTTGAATAAACTTTCATTGGAAAGGTATTTTAGTGAAGCATAAGTGAAAAAAAAATACCTCAATGAATCTTAATAAATTAGGCTTAATTTATGTTTTAATGAAATAATTAAAACCTTAAATACACCTTAATTAGATATCTAATCAAGCTGAAACTTTACGAACATAAAATTGGCATGAAACCCCACTTTCCATAATTTATCCCAAACCAAATTAGTCTATAAATTTGGAATTCTTGATTTTCCAAATCTCTAGGTCAATATGAACTAAATAATAATAAGAATAATCATTAATTCATTGAATCAACAAATAAATTGAACTAATCTAAAAATAAACATTAGAAATACTTAGGTAATTCATCAAAACTTTCTAAGTCAAAGAATTTAATCAAATATCTAAATTATAAGAAAATCAATACTTAATGAAATTCAAACATAATTAAACAACATAAGTTAAGTTTAATGAACCATTCATCCTTAATGAATTTAAATAATGAATCTAAAACCAAGGTTAATTAAATCAGATAAAGAGTAATCTACAAACAAACCTAAGGTATTAATTCATATTAAAATATTTAAACCTTAAGCTTACAAATTCATAATTTAATAACTTAAGTTAAAATGAAATAAATCAAACAAATTAAATCAAATAAAGCAATTTAAACAAATGAAATAAATCAAATCTGAACATAAATAAAATGAAAAGGATTAATTAAAATACTTAAGGATTTTAGCTAGACTTTTGGAAACCTCATTAGGATTTAGGATGTTGATTGGAAAGAGCTCCATCCAAAAATGGAATCATTCTATTCTTCATTCTTGAAAACCTATACAACTTTAACCAAATAAAATGAACATAAAAATGGGAATTAAATCATTAAATCATTTGAATTGAAACCAACCAATGGTAAAAATTAAACTAATTCAAATTTCAAACTTCAAAACTTAAACTTAAAGGCCTAGCAAAGACTTACCACACAAACCCCACTTCTACACACACTAGATTACATAGATCATGGACTCTAGATCTAGGTTAGATCATTCTGTGATTTTCTTTTAATCTCCTATGATATGTTGTGTTGTGCTTCACATGTCTGTGTGGTGTATTACTTTAGACTGGATGCCTAGGCTTGTTTATTCATTAGACTGGATGTTAGGGCGTTCTTTCTAGATTTAACATCATTTTTTGCATGGGACTGTGTTAAAGGGATCACTGTAATAAATAAATTATAAAATTGTTGTTTGCTTGTGTGTTAAAATCCTTAACATAGTCCAGTGTGGGCTTGGCAAGCAACTAATGCTAAGCCCGTATGTTTGTTGAAATATAAGCTGTGTGTGTATTTCCTAACATCTTTGTGGCTTAAGATTTTCTTTGAATTTTAAATGTAAATTGAGCTTAGAATTAGTTAGATCTATGGGTCTAGGATTAGCAGGAGCTGACCCAACCAGGAGATGGTGCAGTGGTCCCTTGTGGAGCCCGATGGATGTCCCTGAAGAAGGAGACTTTCCTGGAAAGAAGACCCATAGATCTAAACTTGTAGTTCTAGGTTTGTATAAGGCGTAACTCACGCCTAATTTTCTTTCTTCGGGTGTACAGCATTCTAACATTGACCTTTCTCTTATATAATTTAATCTAGCTTGATTTATTTTTGGTGCGCAATAGAAATAGCATACTTTTCTTAGGTTTCTTTCTGTGCTATGTTTATGATGTGATGTATGCCTGGACGTAGGCTCATAGGATAAACTAAATTTTCTACCCAACTAATTCAATTGAAACATAAAAATAAATACAACTCATAATCTTTATATAAAAGCCTAGGCCATTAAAGCAAGATAAAATATGTAGTAACCCCTTAGCTGGATGTTTTAATATCATGCATAATCATATTGTTTCACTCTTGATTAATGAAGGATTTCCATCCTTGCTAGAGAACCTAGGCTTGACCTTTGAGAGCCTATGATGGAAGTACACCTTCTTCTATTCTGATTTGGCCCATAATATTTTTTGAATTACATGCATTAGGCATAAATTGTATTCCTATGGCTTAAAATGAATTTTGAGTCAAAATTTATTAAAATTTGAAAAATATGCATTAGTTAAGTGCATCTTCATACCCTACATGATCTTAGGGGTTAGGGAGTAAGTCTAGGTTCATAGATTTCTTTCCTAAAATTGCAACAACTTAGCCATCTTGCATTCATATGACTTAGCCTCATGGTTTTAAAATGCGCTTAGGTGGTGTTCAACCTTCTCCGTAGGTTGTAAGTCCGTAAGAGTCGTGGATAGGTTAGTTCCTTCAAGTGAGAGAATGAATGATTCCAAGGATAGAATTAAGCATCCAAGTACACCAGAGTAGGTTCTAAAGCATCCTTTTAGGAATAAGTCTTCAACCCTAGGCATTTCTGCAGTCTTGTGCTGCTAGAATCTAAGTCCTAGATTTCTAAGAAAATGATAACTTGAAATATAAAATTAAATCCCAAATTTGAAGCCCAATCATAGGATAGATGAAATGTCTACTGGGCATCCCAGTATCAATATACATTTCCTACTCTTTTCCATTTGACTCTTAAAAATAACTCTCTCCAATTGGAACCTCTCCCAATTGAATTTCTCAACATCAATCTTTTGAAAGCTACCTTAGTAGTATTTAGGAATAACCACTTATTTCTGTAATCGAGAGTATTCTTAGGAAGAGACTGTTCCTAAGATGTAATTAACTATAGAGACTTGCATTTATAAGAAACCATGATCCCAGGATAAAATTGACCCTATTCTACTTTTCCATGTAGCTCAGGGAAAAATATTCTGGTACACGAAAGACCCATTAGCCTTAGGAGTCTTTTATTGAAATGATTGAATCCATTTCAAGAGAGCATGTTTATCTTTTGAGATAATATGTTTATTCCTTAATGTCATATTTGATCATCTAAATAAAATATTCCTAAACTCTATGTGGTGTCATTTCTTTTCTCTATTCCATAGAAAAAAAACCAACACACCATGCTAGTGGTAAAAAGGTTCCAAGTTTATTCATCTCCTTTCATTAGTTAATTTATTTTTACTTATTGGGTGACTCAATAGGGGTTTTAAGACCTACATGGAGTGAGGTCCTAAGACCTAAAATATGTTGACTAGCTATGCTTAAGAATGAAATAAGCTATTTGCCAACGGAAAGAAAGATAGTCTTGGGCCTATATCAAATATAAGTCTGTTATCGATGCTTGGAGATAATAATTGTCTACTAAAGATGGAGAGAGGAACAGTCCCTAGCGAAGTCACCATAAAAATGGTGTTTATTTTTGGAAGTGTGAGGGGGGGGGGACACCACACGTGTGAGGGGGGGGGACACCACACAGATCATAAGGGGTACTTATTGAAGTGATCGAGCATGACATTGAGATATGATCTACTATCTCGTAAGATAGTGGCATCACCCTTCAATGGACTTAATCACCTAATAAAGAGTCCTAAGGCATGATGGGTCATTAAATATACCAAAGATTTTTCTCTTACTTTACATGGATGAGTAAAGTAGGGTTTATATTAAATCAGATTCTAAAGTTCCATATAGAGGCAAGCCTCCATAGTTAATTACATCTTAAAGAAAGTGAATCCATTAAGAATACTCTTGATTAAAGTAGACAATTTGGGTCTCGAAAGATTTCAAGGTTAGACTATCAAAGGATTTTCTATATTTGGACAATCAATCAGGATATATTAAATGGAAAGACTTATTTTGGAAGCCAAAGGAGATGAGTAGGGAATGCTCATGATACTAGGAAACCTAGTGAGCATTCTAATCTATCCTATAATTGGACTTTATATGTTCTATATTGAAGAGAATTATATGTTCGAGTGGAATTTTATTAGAATGCCAAGGCATATAATCTACCAGCATAAGATTATAGAAATGCCTAAGAGGTAAGAATTTATGCTTGTAGCTCCAAGAAAATGATAACCTCAGATCCTAAATTTAGGGAGCTTTAGCATGATGCCAAAGCATGACCTAAATCTAAGTGAAGATGTGCATAAGGTTTACCTCCATAAGAGATGATAAATCACCCTACTCTTGGACTTATAACCACCTAGATTGGCCACCAACTAACTCCTCCTCCACTTTAAATTCGTGTAGGAAAGTCTTATGAATTTGCAAGATGTTTGGGTTATTATTTATTTAGAAAGATACTAAAGTTCTTAAACCAACTCTCTAAGAGACTAGAGCATGAATGACATGGATAATAACTTAATCTAATGTAAAAATATTTTCAAATTTTATTTAAATTTTGACATTTCATTTTGACAAAGGCTTTATGAATTTTTAGATGCCTAAATGCATGATGAAAATAAGCTATGGGCCAAATCAACTAGAAGAAGGTGTTCTCTCTTATAAGGGTTGCTCTCACAAGTCAAGCATTCCCCCATTGTGCAAGGATGGAGATCCTTCATATTCAATAGGGAAAGAATATGCATACATGGTGTAAGACATACAACATTTAGCTAAGGTGTTGCTAAATATTTAAATTATCTTATTTAATGCCTAGGCTTTATGGTGAGGTTATGAGTTGTAGAAAATTTTAGTTATGAGTGGTTACTTGGGTAGAAAATAGATTTTATCCTAAGAGCCTAATCACATCCAGGCCACACATTAAAACATCAATCATAAGAAACTATGAAAAGCATGCCATTTCTAATGCACAATTTAAACATAATATAAATCAATTTTATAACTATTGCAAAAGAGTAAAAGTCCAGTGCGGTCTGGTACTGCCGTACAACCCAAAAAGAAAAGATGGGTAGCCAAGCTCTACCTTTATACAACCCAGGATTATAAATAAATAATTATAATTTATACTGAATGAATGCCATGGGAGTCTTCATTCTTCATGTCTTCATTTCTTTCCTCCTTGCTTCTTTGATTTGGTTTGTGCCCTAAGGCATTACAGGGCCTCTCAGGACTAAGCCATCTAGCCACTACTAATACTAATCTCCCATAAAACTAATCCTATTTCTTAATCCAAAATTACATTAAAAATAGATAAAGTAAATCTAACTACACCTGCAAAATAGAGGTTAGCTAAACATAAATATGATCCTAAGCAGTTATTTATATAATTTAGACTTAGCACCCTGCACATGGGTAACGAAGCCCATTTGTCCTAACTTGGATTATGCTTAGGGGTCTTAGCTACTTGCAATGAAAACATTTATCTTTTTTTAAGTACCCCTTAAGCAATAATCCCCTGTAGAAAATATGATTAGGCTAGGAACGGCCTAACATCTAGTTTATGAGACATACACCCTAACATCCAATCTAAACATTAAACCACAAAACAAAACATACACCATACATACGCCATCCTAACTTAGGACTTGAAGTGGTGACCTAATTCTAATGTGTGTGTTAAGGCTTGTGTGGTATGTCTCAACTAAGCATTAGTGTTGTATTTTATTAGTGTAGAAAGATTCAATTTAACCCAAAAGGTTGGTTTCACTTAAAGTTGTTTAATTGATTTGAGAATTTTAATTTGTGGTTTCTTTTTGTTTCATTTGATTACACTTAACAACTAAGTGTTGTAAAGAAAAGAAAAAGGATTGCCCTCTCTCATCCCTACCTTAAGCCACTTTCTAAAGCACATTAATTTGATTTAGTTCTCTTTAGTGAATGGCTTATTACACATTTTAAATTATTCCTAAGTTTAGGTCACTTTAAATAATTCTATCCAATGTGAAAGGCATCTTAAGATTAATCTAATTAGATTACTATCACATGACACATGCTAAATCATTCTTTTCCATCACATGTAACATGCATATGCTTTAATCCTAAATGTGTTTATACATGCAATATGTCTTAGCACACTCAAGTGAGAAATGCATACATGTATTTGAAGCTTATATCCTTTTATGTGATTGAATTATTTAATCATATTAGTTTAAAGCTGTATCTTAATTCTTATACAAAAATAAATAAGGATGAAATTAAATAGGTATTTGCTAACCGAGTGAGGTAATCAAATGACCTCCTTAGAGCTAACTAAAGCCTCATATTCTTAGGATGTCCAAACTATATACCCATTTGCATTTAAACATATGTAAATTTGTATTCATCAATGTATGAAAGAAAGCTCCAAATCACATGATCAACTAATTCAATCACTTAGTCAATTATGAATGCATGTATTCTTGATAAAAGAAAAGGGGTTTTAATTTCATAATTAAGTACACACACACATGCATAAGAGACATAAGATAGTACATGCCATTGTTAATTAGAAGTGAGGTAATCAAATGACCTCCTTGGGGCTACTTAAAGCCTCATAATCCAGGGCTGTCCAGACTAAACACTTTCTTTTCCCAAATACATATGGATGTACACATAAATAAAGGAAAGAAAACCATGCAAAAATTGTATTTTTATTTGATTGAAGCATTTATGCATGTGCATTAAAGTTATATCCAAATCCTGATGTAGGAACACATGTAAATGAAATTAAATAAGTATGTGTCACTTTTAACCAGGGAAGTGAGGTAATCAAATGACTTTCTTAGGGCTAGCTAAAGCCTCATTTTCTTGTGATGTCCAGACTATAAATTTATTAACATTCAAGTACATGCAAAACTATGTATGAATTAAGGAAAATAAAGCTTTACTTCACATGTCTTAGCTATAAACACATGAAAACCTATATATGTTCATAACTACTATCATTCTAATCAATGCAATTGATTTATAAACTTTGAAAAAATAATTTGAATTTATTAGTGATAATAGCCACACATATTATAAAGTAATCCAACACATGCAAGCTAACATAAAAGAAAACCATTTGATTCAATTAACTTTGAAAAAATGAGTGCATGATTTCAAATGACATACAACATTTAACATAATTGGAAAGGAATAAATAAACATAAACACATGATTTCATTCAATCATATTAATTTCTAAAAACAATAGTATCAAATAAAATTGTTTAAAATAAATCAAAATTTCTGTAATGCCCCTTTTAATTTTATGCTTTGATTTGATTTGAGGATGTGAGAAGTGGTTTTCTAATCTTAACCTATTCCCATATTTTTTAATTAATTTTTTTAATGAAATATGATTAAGTTTATTTTATGTGTTAATTAAGTTTTTATATGCATAACATCCAAGAATTATCCCTTCCCTATGTTATCGTAGCATAATTACTCAAATAATTATGAGCCAACATGATATGCACATACATTGGAAATTAAATTAGCAATGACCCTAAAAATGAAAGGGGACTAATGCATTAATAGTTAAGTTTGAAACTTAATTAAGTACTTTTATAACTCCCCCACACATATGAGCTAATTATAATTTCCTTAGGACCACTTTAGGTTATTTAACACCTAAAGATCTACCCAAGACTTACTTAATTAAGTTCAAATATGATTATGATTTCAATTTAATTAATTAAGTAATCTAATTAGTTTATTAAGCCTTAATTAATTTGATTAATGAAATGAACTTAGAAAAATACATTAAGGAGGAGGCCTTAATCCCATTCCATTAGTCCACTCACTGTTGGATTGTGATTGACCACTTAATTAACTAACATTTTACTGTTCATGTGATTAATTAATGATTAATTAACTTGGGAGGGTAATTAAAGCTTAATTAGTCAATTTCTCTAATTAATTAAACAACAAATCCCAAGAAATTATGGGAGGCAGAGGTCTTCCCAATTAACTGAGATTTGAGATACTCTAAGTAATTAAAGAGTAATTATGCTAATTAATTTTTTAAATTAAATCTTAATTAAGCTCTAATTACTATTCAAAATTAATTAAGTATATTTTTAATAAATTCTTCTCTAAAATAACTTTAAAATGAGTATTTATTGGTATTTTTATGATTTTTCTACAATTAGTTATAATTTTTGGAAGTTTCAACCATTAAATACATTAATTAAGCCTAATTAAATCTTAATCCCGTTAGCCACACATCGTCTTGATAAAATGCTTTCCATGTGGTGCCATGATTTATTATAATAAGAATAGATGATTCTGCAATTTAATCCTGCTTGTCCATCCATAAACAGGATGTGATCCCTGTCTATCGTCGATGGAAGAGCATCTACCTTCCTTCAATTAATTCATGCTCACCCGAGCTCAGATCGATCTCAAATTGATCTCACACCTTCGCAAGGAGGATCCAAAGAGATCCAATGGCCAAGATCATGTAAGATGCAAGTTTTCATTAAAAAGATCTAACTCATTTTCATAAAAGGATCAGTTTTGGCCACCTCACTAGAGCTCAAGACCGGTGCCACATTTAATTAAGGAAGCTTGGTCTAGTGGAGAAAGCTCTACTGATCAGCACGAGCTCCAATTTGAGGTGGTTTGCTCGGAAGGCCGACACCTGAAGCGTAGGTGGTCAGTTTTGATCAAAGTTGGTCGTCCGGTGGTTGGAAGGCTTGGGAGATGTTTCGTTCTTGCTTGACTAGCTCCAAGGAAGGTGTGTGTGACATTAATTGCACTTTGGTTAAGCCTTGAGAGAATGGGATTGAGTAAGGTTGTGGCATGTTTAAGCTTGAAGAAATTCGATAGTGGGGAAGTTAGGGAAGCCTGGGAACTCTCTAGGAAGCTCTTGGCGGCTCATTTTAGGGTTCTCTTGCTCAATGGAATGAATTCATGTGGGATTAAGTGGAAATGCGATTCGACCTTATTTGACTTCTTGTGGATGCTTGGCTGCTGGTGTTGGCTAGGAATGGTAGAGAATCTCTTTAGTTGGCTTGGTTTAAGTTACCAAGGCATGGGAGGTGGCTGCCAAGAGGGATTAGTGGGTGTCCTTGGTATTTCAAGTGCTCTAATATGGGAGGTGAGGTGATTTCACCTCCCCATGGTTCATGGCCAACCCAACCACCTTTTGGTCAGGTTGGGCAATGTCTAGGAGCCTAGGTGGACCAATGGGAGAGTGCCAAGGGGTCAAGGAATGAAAATGGACACTTACATGAGTGGTTTTCCTCATGTGATACCCCTAGCCCAAGGGTAGGATGGTCATTTTTCATTAAATTTGATTTTTACAGATTTGAAATGAGTTAAAAGTGGGTTGGAAAAAATTTCATGTCATTTGGAGTTGGTTATGTTTAATTTGGCTCAATTTGAACCATTTAGGTCAAATTGGGTAGGTTGGGTCAAGTTGACCAATTGGTCAAATTGGGTCAAACCAAGGGTTGGGTCAATTTCATATGATCATTTGGATGTATTGGTGCCATTGGTTTGGTTTAATTTGGTTTTGATTTGATTTTGGTTCATTTGAGTCCATTTGGGTCAAATGGGTCAAATTGACCAATTTGACCCAATTGACCAAATTAGCTTAGGTCATGGCTTGGTTTGAGTTTGGTTGATCAGTTGGAATATGTTGTGGGCTTTGGTTGAGTTCAAATTAGATTTTATTGGTTTTTAGATTAGTTTGACTCTTTAGGTCAAGTTAGGTTCAATAGGTCATTTGGGTCTAGTGGGTCAATTGGGCTCAATTGATGCTTTAGTCAAGTTCAATAGTCAATTTGGAATGAACTTGATCCATTGGTTGCAATCAATTTGGTTTAGGTTTTGATTTGACCCAATTTGGTATTTTAGATCAATTTGTGTCAACTTGGGTCAAGAGGGCCAATTGGGTTTGGTTTGGCTCAATTGAAGGCCAAGTCATGTTCATGTATTGATTTTGGATGGGTTTGAATCATTGGTTTTAAGGGATTTGGCTTAGGTTGCAATTTGGCTAGTTTAGGTTCATATGGGTTAAGGGATTGGGTTTGGTCAAAGGGCTAGGTTGACTTGGTTTGACCTAATTTATGATTATTGATCAACCTAGGATGACCAACAATCATGTTATGAATTTTGGATTGCTTAATTCACATTGATTTGGATTGAATTAGATTTTGGTTCAAATAGGTCAAATTTGTCACTTTTGGTCAAGTGAGCAAATTGGGTTTAGTTGGCTTGATTTTAGGATGAGTTTGATTTAGCTAAGTTTATATATGGATTTGGGATTGACATAAAAATTAAATTGCAATTAGTTTGAGTTCAAATGGGTCTTGGTTCATTTGAATATTTCAAGTCAAATAGGCTGAGTTAGGTTTGACTTGGGTTGATTTTGATTTGGCTTGATGATTGTAGATTTGATTTATATTTGGAGAGATGTTTGAAGAAATAATTGATTTATGAGAAAATCAATTGAATTTGGGTTTTGGAATGAGAGAATTTAGCTAAGTCCATGGTGTTTGGTCATGTGGCTAGGTTTGGATTTTGATTTAGTTTGATTTAGTTTTGATGATTTAAATGTATATTATATTTATATTTGTGAAGATGATTAAATATATGATTGATTTATGAGAAAATTAATTGAGTTTGAATTGATTTGGGTTAAGATTTGGCTAAGCTCATGGAGTTGATTCATATGGCTTAAGAAGGATTTTGATTTAATTTGATTTAGTTTGATTTAGTTTTGATCATTTGAATGTAGATTTGATTTATATTTGGGAAGGTAATTGAAGATATAAATTGTTTATGGGAAAATCAATTGATTTTGGATTGATTTAAATTGGATATTGGCTAAACTCATGAAGGTTGATTCATGGCTTAGGAAGGATCTTGATTTTATCATAGATTTTGTAAAATTAGATTTGGAATTGGGTTTGATTATAAGTTTGAGAGGTTTATTGAAAGGTTGAATTGATATTTAAGAAAATCACTTGAGTTTGGATTGATTTGACTTTGGCCAAGGCTAAGTCCACAAGATAAAATCATATGGCTTAAGTTGATTTTGGGTTTAGATTTGATAATGGGCTTTAATCATTTGACTTGGAGTTTAGATTTGGATTAGGATTTGGAATTTGAATTGAATTTGAGGTTTGTCTTGAGAAGGTGAACATGGATTGGGTTTAGGATATAGGGTAGGTGGATCTCCCTAAGTCCTAAGGCTTGGCCTAATCCTGTGGTTTACCCTTCTAAGTTTCTAGGCTTAAGTTAAATATTTACCTAATTTCTAGAAGTGTCTTATGATTAGGGAAGTTTTAGTGTCTAGATGACTTCTAAGCCTAAGATGAGAGATTGAAAACTCACTCCAAAAGTGAGGTTAACAGTGTTATAAAGAGAAGAAAGGGGATCATTCCCTTTCATCCCTACCTTAAGCCACTTTCTAAAGTTCATTAATTTGATTTAGTTCTCTTTAGTGATTCGCTTATTACACAATATTAATTTATCCTAAGTTTTGGTTCACTGTAAATGATTATATTCAATGTGAAAGGCTTCTCAATATTAATATAATTGAATTACTATCATATGATATATGTTCAATCATTCCTTTCCATCACATGTAACATGCATATGATTTTCTTTTCTGATCCTAGGTGTATCTATACATGCAACACATTTTAGCACACTTATATGATGAATGTAGATATGTATTTAAAGTTTATATTTTCATTTCTAATTTAATTATTTAATTATGTTGATTTAAAGCTCTATCCAATTTTTTATATAAAAATACATAAGAATGAAATTAATAAGGTATGTGACTTTGTTGACTAGAGAAGTGAGGTAATTAAATGGCCTTCTTGGGGCTAATAAAAGCCTCGTGTTCCCAGGATGTCCAAACTATATATCCATTTGCATTCAAACATATGTAAATTTATATACATCAATGTAAGAAAGAAAGCTCCAAATCACATGACTAATTAATTCAATCACTTAGCCAATTATGGATGCATGTATTCTTGTTATTTCTTTTAGTAGAAAAAGAAGAATTTTCTTCCTTTAGCCACACATACATAGTCATATAAAGAGAAATGAGCAAGTATGTGCCTTTGTTTACCAGGGAAGTGAGATAATTAAATGACCTCGTTGGGGATAGCTAAAGCCTCGTATTCCTCGGATGTCTAGACTATATACTTTGCTATCTTATTACACATGACTGTATATGTAAATTAGAGGAAGAAAATCATGCAAAAATTACATTTCTATTTGATCAAAACATTTATGTATGTGAAACAAAGTTCTAATCAAATTCTAATGTAGAAATACATATGAATGAAATCAAATAAGTACGTGTCGTTGTTAACTAGGGAAGTGAGGTAATCAAATGACCTTTTTGGGGATAGCTAAAGCCTCGTATTCCCGGGATGTCCAGGCTATATACTTATTAACATTCAAATACATGTAAAACCACATATGAGTTAAGGAAAAGAAATCTTTACTTAACATACCTAAGCTATAAGCACATGTAAAGCTTATATATATTCATAACTACTATCACTCTAATCAATGTAATTGATTTATAAACTTTGGAAAATATTTTGAATTTATTAGTGATAATAGTCACACATATTATAAATTGGTCCAACACAAGCAAGCTTACATAAAGGAAACTCATTTGATTTAATTAATTTTGAGAAGGTGAATGTATGATCTCAAATGACATACAACATTTAACAAGATTAGGAAGGAACGAATAAACAAAAACACATGATTCCATTCAATCAAATTAATTCCTAAGGACAATCATATTAGATAAAGCCATTTAAAGTAAACCAAAGCTTTTTAATATCATTTTTAATTTCATATTTTGATTTGACTAAAGGATGTGAGAAAAGGTTTGCAGATCCTAACCCATTCCCAAGTTTTTTAATTAATTTTGTTTAATGAAATGTAATTAAGTTGATTTTATGGGTTAATTAAGTTGTAATATGTATTAAATACATTACTTAACACTTTGTTATATTACCTTAATATAATTACCCAAATAATTATGAACCAACATGATATGCACATGAGTTGAGAATTAAATTAGCAATGATCCTAAGAAATAAAAGGGGCCTAATTCAATTGGCTCATGATTAATGGTTAATTAAATTAAGGAACTTAATTAGGTAGTTTCATGGTTTCCCCACACATCTGGGTTAACCATGATTTTCCTTAAATAGCTTTAGGTTATTGAACACCTAAAGGTCTACCCAAGGATTGATTAATTAAGTTTTGATGTGATTATCATTTTAATTTAATTAATCAAGCAATTTAATCGATTAATTAAGCTTTAATTAGTTTTCTTTTGAAAAATGAAGTGAACTTAGGGAAAGAGGTCCTAACCCCATTTCTTTAGTCCATTCACCATTGGATAGTGATTAATGAACTTACTTAATCAATTTATTACTATTCATAGGATTAATTGACCATTAATTAGATTAAGAGAGTAATTAGGGCTTAATTAGGTAATTCCCCTAATTAAGTAAGTATTTATTCCTAAGAAATTCATGGCAGGCAGAGATCATCCAATTAAATTAACCCAAAAAATTTGGAATTAATTACTCAAGTAATTAAAAAGTAATTAAGCTAAATAATTTTGTAATTAAACCCTAATTAAGCCTTAATTACTATTCAAATTAATTAGAATTATTTTTAATTAATTCTTTTCTGAAATACCTTTAAAATGAATATTAGTTTTCATTTTTATGATTTTTCTATGATTTGTTACGATTTTTAGAAGTTTCAACCATTAAAAATGATTAATTAAGCCTAATTAAAGCCTGATTCCATTGGCATCATGTGGCACACTGATGCGGCATGCTCTTCATGTGGCGCCATGGGATTGGTTATTTAAAGTTTATCCGACAAAGCAACTATGTGGCGATGACGGACACACTTTCTCGTCTTTCATCTGATCTAAGATCGGATGGCTATGATTAATCTTGTGGCTTAATAGAATTAAATCAGATTGATCTAGCAGATTTAATTACGACTGTCCATTACGATCATGTGGAACAAACAATGCATGATATATCATCACACGAGCGAGGGAGAATGGAATCCATTCACCATTGCTCACTTGATCCAAGCTCACCTAAGCTCAAAAAAAATCCAAACATATCCCACACCTTTACATGAAGGATCCAAATGGATCTAATGGCTAAGATCACACGACATGTAATTTTTCTTTGAAAGGCTCTAACAAATTTTTGCATAAGCCCAATTATAATGGCATACCTCACCGAAGCTCAAGATGGGTGACCTGAATGATTGAAGAAGCTTCGTCTAGTGGAGATAAAACCTTACTGATCAGCACAAGCCTTAATTTGGTGTAGCTTGCTTGAAAGACCAACACCCGAAGCTTGGGAGGCCAGTGTTGATCGAAGTCCTATCTTCGGTGGTTGGGGAGCTTTAGAGAAGATTTGTTCTTACTCGATGTGTATTGGAGATGGTGTGTGCATAGTTAATTTAATTTCTACAGAGGTTTGAGCAAGTTGGGATCAAAGAAGGGATGCCATATTTTATCTTAGATGAAACTGGCAATGGGGGAGCTCGGGATGCTTGGGCAACTTGGAAATGGCTTTGGGAAGGTCTCCTTAGGGTGCTAGGGTTCTCACTGAGGTCTCTTTCCTGGTTTGGAATGAATTGGAGGGGGGGGGGGGTATACCCCCTCCTTCCCTTAATCGAACGGTCGGATCGAGTTTGGCCTCTAGTGGATGTTCGGCTGTCGGTGGTGGCTGGGAATGGCAGAGAATCATCCTAGGTGGCTTAGTTTGGTTGGCCAAAGCTTGGGAGGTATCTTCCAAGAGGGATTGGTGGGTGTCCTTGAGTTTTCCAAGTGCACCAATGGGGAGGGTGAAGTGATTTAACTTTCCCTAGGTCATGGCTGACCCAACCACCCCTTGGGTCAGGTTGGGCAGTTTCCTAGGTACGTAGGTGGACCAATGGGAGAGTGCTAAGTGCCAATGAATGGAAATGACCATTTACATAGGTGATTTGTCTCATGTGATACCATTGACCCAAGGGTAGAATGGTCATTTGGCATTGAATTTGATTTGGATAGATTTGAAATGAGTCAAAAGTGGGTTAGCCTGAATTTTAAGTCAATTGGTGTTGATTTGATTTGATTTGACTCAATTTGACTCATTTAGTTAAATTGGGTTAGGTTGGGTCAAGTTGACCAATTATTCAAATTGGTTCAGACCAAGGGTTGGGTCAAGGTCATATGATCATTTGGGATGTATTGGTGTCATTGGTTTGTTTTTATTTAGCTTAGATTTGATTTTGACTCATTTGAATTCAAATAGGTCAAATGGGTTAGGTTGACCAATTTGTCTAAAATGGCCAAATTAGCTTGGGTTTAGTGTTGGTTTGGGTTTAGTTGATCCATTAAAGATGATTGTAGGCTTTTATTTTAATTAATTTGGATTCAATTTTGATTTAGCCAACTTGACCCTTTAGGTCAATTTGAGCTAAGTAGGTCAATTGAATCCAATAATGGCTTTGGTCAAGCTCAACAATCAATTGGAATGAACTTGAGCCATTAGTTGCAATCGATTTTGAATATATTTTGATTTGACACAATTTGGTCTTTTAGGTCAATTTGGGTCAACTTGGGTCAAGAGGGCAAATTGGGTTTGGTTTGGCTCAATTAAAGGTCAAGTCATGTTCAAATATTGATTTTGAGTTGGTATGAATCACTGGTTTCAAGGGATTTTGCCTAGGTTGCAATTTGGCTAGTTTGGGTTCATATGGGTTAAGAAGGTTAACTTGGTCAAAGGACCAAGTTGACTTGGTTTGACCCAATTTGTGATAATTGATCAACCTAGGGTGATCAACAATCATGATTGGAGGTTTAGGTAGGCATGGCTCAATCTAATTTGGGTAGAATTAGAACTTGGCTCAAATAAGTCAAATTGGCCACTTTAGGTCAAGTGGACCAATTGGGTTTAATTGGCTTGATTTTGGGTTGTGTTAGATTTAGTTGAGTTTATATATGGATTTAGGATTGATATATAAATTTAATTGCAATTGATTTGGGTTTGAATGAGTTTTGGTTCATTTGGATATTTCAAGTCAAAATGGTTAAGTTGGGTTTGACTTGGATTAGTTTTGGTTTGGCATGTTGATTGTAGATTTCATTTATATTTGGAATGATAATTGAAGGAATACTTGATTTATGAGGAAATCAATTGAATTTGGGTTTTAGAATGAAGGAATTTGGCTAAGTCCATGGATTTGGGTCATGTGTCTTAGGTTTGGATTTTGATTTAGTTTGATTTATTTTGATGATTTAAATGTATATTGTATTTATATTTATGAAGATAATTAAAGATATAAATTTATTATGAGAAAATAAATTGATGTTGGATTTATTTGGGTTAAGATTTGGCTAAGCCCATGGGATTAATTTATAGGGCTTAAAAAGGATCTTGATTTAATTTAATTTATCTTGAATTAGTTTAGATCATTTGAATGTATATTTGATTTATATTTAGAAAGATCATTGAAGATATAAATTGATTATGAGAGAATCAATTGATTTTGGATTGAGTTGGAAAGGGATTTTGGCTAAGTTCATGAAACTGATTCAAAGGACTTAGGAAAGATTTCAAGTTTGGATTTAGTAATGGGTTCCAATCATTTGGTTTTTGAAATTGGGTTTGAATTTGGATTTGTATTTGGTGTTTAAATTTAACTTGGGGTTTGGTTTGAGAAGGTGAACGTGGATTGGATTTGGGTTGTAGGGTAGGTGGAATATCCTAATCCCTAAGGCATAACCTAATCGTATGGTTAACCCTTCTAAGTCATTAGGCTTAGGTTAAGTGTTTACCTAGTTGCTAGACGTGTCTTATGACTAGGGAAGTATTAGTGTCTAGAAAAATTCTAAGTCTAAGATGGGAAGATTGATTTTCACTCCAAAAGTGAGGTCATGAAAAGGACCCCCAATAGGTGTGGTGTAATTAACAAGGCACACCACACCGATTAGCATTGATCGAGATGATTAATAACGTCCAAAAGAATGCAAGCACTAATAAAAATGGTCTATACCTAAACCCAAAAGGTAGATAGAATCATGATCTTAGTGCAATGCAGCTCAACTCATGCTAAGGGTAGAAGAGAAGAAAATCCATTGGGAATTAAGATTTGTTTTGTTTGATTTGAAAGGAGACTTGTGGGAAGAAGATCCACTGGGATAAGAATTTATAATCCATCGGGGATTAAGATCTTCAATTTGTTTTATTTTAATTGATGTGTAGGGATATGGGCTCAAATCTGCTAGGGATTGGGAATATGAACCTTTTACTAGGGAAGTAGGTTCGGGCTATCCGTTAGGGATAAGAGTTTGCTTTCATAGATTTGTTTGGGGATGTATCTGTTGGGGATAAGAGTTTGGTTGGATGTCTTTGATTAGCTCTGTTAGGGAGAGATGGGTTTGGATTATTTTAATTTAGACTCCACTGGAGGAGTTGGTTTAATTTAGCTCACTAGAGAGGTTGGTTTTAGTTTCTTTGTTTTATTTATTTATATATGATTCGGGGCTCCACTAGGGAGAAGAGTGTGATTTAACTCAACTAAGGAGAATCAATTGGGATTAATTTAATTTAGATTAATGCATGGACCCTGTTGGTGAGCGATAGACCCACTGAAAGGGGCTATATCGGCCTTGACCTATCTCAGGTTTACAAATCTAAAGGGATAGTCTACCGGCTATGGGGTAGAGCTTGCTAACCTAAGGGGTTGCCTTCCAGTGTGCAACGGTTGTGCTATGAAGAAGGCATAGCAGACTTATATCTTCCAAAGTAGGGAACAACCAATGGGCTGACCTGTTGGATGTGAAACAAATCAAACCCAACTTAGGGCGACTACTGAGAGAGTGTTGTTAGGGATCTTACCTCAACTCAAAAGTAGTCAAAATTAATTTCATTTTAATTTCATGTGATTTAATATGGTTTGTTTGAATTAATTTGATTTGATTTTGAATTGAGGGCATATCCGCTACGGATGTGAACTCGATCAAATTTAATAGATTTAATTTATGGACCCTGATGGTGTGCGATGGACTCACTTAGAAGGGGCTAAATCATCCTTGACCTATCTTAGATTTACAAATCCAAAGAGATAGTCTACCAGCTGTGGGGTAGAGCTAGCCAACTTAAGGGGTGCCTTTTGATGTGCAATGGCTATGCTTGGAAGAAGGCGTGTAGACTTACATCTTTCAAAGCAGGGAACAACCGTTGGGGTGACATGTTGGATGCGCAATAAATCAAACAGGACCTAAGATGACTACTAAGTGAGTGCCACTGAGGACTTATATCAACTCAAGAGTAGTCAGCCGATTCCTATAGAGAGTTTTGCTGACACTGCCCTATAGATAAGAAGCATACTTGGAAAAGGTTTCATTATGGGTGTTCTTCTAATATACAAGAGAATATATATATTGTTTATTTTTATGTTTGCTGAACCCTATTGGTGTGCGAGGGACCACACTGAGAAGGGGATATGTCAGTATCGACCTATATCAAATTTATTGGACCAAAGGAGAATCTATACATCTGCAGGATAGATTCTCCAACCACATGGGTGGTTACTAGAAAAGGGGAATTGTCCAAACTGGTAGTAACCTGGGTAGTGCCTAGATGGGGTTGCAAAGGACCTGATCCAAATAGAGTGCCCATAGGGGAGATGCCGCTAGGAGCATTATCTTGTGCCCTAAAAAATAAAGCCTATAAATGTACGGTGGCCAACTCGAGGAGAAAGTGCATTGACTTACATCTGCCAAGAGTGGTGCACCCACCTGGTGGGTCGCTGTCACCATAGCAAGAATTAAACAACTTAAGGTGCCCGTCAGTGTGCAACGATCAATCTAGAAAGAAAGCATGTAGACTTTATAACTTTCTAAGCGGAATTGATCACCAAGATACCTTATCTTCGGCTAGACAGGGACTATCCGACCTAGGGCGACTACCAAGAGGGGAGTCCCATGGGAGGACCAAACCCAAACTTGAAATAGTCAAGAGAAAAGAGCCACTCGGGGACTTACCCTAAGCCTCAAATATACTCTACCCAGTCAGCACACGATGGATAGTTCAAAAAGAAGGCATAGCAGATTGACATCTCCTTAAACTAAGCCACCATGAGGTAGCTTACTGGCCATGCAGTAAGGCCTAGCAAACTAACAGGGTGCTCGTCAGTGTACAACGATCAAGCTGGGAGGAAAGTGTAGCAGACTTAAATCCTCTAAAGAAAGAAGACCACTAGGGTGACACACTAGCAAGGTAGCACGTCAACTTGACCTAGAGCAGTTACTGAGTGAGTGCTGCTGGGGAGTTAACCCAACTCGAAGTAGTCCGAGAAAAAAGATATGTGTTTATTTTATATGTTTGTGTATAGTTTGTGTTTGTGTTGTGTTAATGAAGGATAAGATGGCGCTCGGGTTCTTTACACCTACCCTGATCACATCGTGGTGGATTCACAAACAAAATATGTTATCAATATGGAAGAGATTGAATTTTAAATGGAATTTTCATTGATGATTGTTTTCAAACATGATTTATGGATAATATTTCTTTAAGTAAAGCCTATTGATCGAAAGCATTGGGCGCTCTCCCTTATGATTAATGAGCTGATAAGATCCTCTATGGTAAAAGGGTCTTCCTAAGTGGGTTCAAACTTGCCTCCTATCTTGTGATGGACAACAAATGGTCTTCTTAGAACTAAAATAAGCTCTCTTACTTGAAAAGCTCTAGGATGGACCAACTTGTTGTGAGATTGAATCATTTTGGCTTTGTACAACTTGAGGTTCTGGCATGCTCGTAAGCGTCTCTCCTCCAAACCTTCGAGCTCTTCTAACCACAACTTAGATATTGACCTCCGTTTAGAGTGAGGATTCAATCTTCCCATCTTAGACTTAGGAGTATTCTAGACACTAAGACTTCCATAGTCATAAGACACTTCTAGTAATTAGGTAAACACTTAACCAAAGCCTAGAGACTTAGAAGGGTTAATCATAAGATTAGGTTATGCCATAAGACTTAGGGAGATCCACCTACCCTATAGCCTAAACCCAATCCATGTTCACCTTTTTATGCCATAACCAAACCTCAAATTCAATTCAAATTCAAATCCAAATCCAAACCCAAATTTCAAAACAAAATGATTGAAGCCCGTGATCAAATCCAAACTTTAAATCAAAAGCCAAGTCCTTTGAATCAATTTCATGAACTTAGACAAATCCCATCCAAATCAATACAAAATGAATTGATTTTCTCATAATCAATTTATATCTCCAATCACCTTCCTAAATATGAATTTAATCTACATTCAAATGATCAAAACTAAATCAAACTAAATCAAATTAAATCAAGATCCTTTTTAAGCCCTATGAATCAATCCCATGGGCTTAGCCAAATCTTAACCGAAATAACTTCAAACTCAATTGAATTTCTTAGAAATCAATCATATCTTCAATTATCTTCACAAATATAAATGGAATATACATCTAAATCATCAAAACTAAAGCAAAATAAATCAAAATCCAAACCTAAGCCACGTGACTCAACTCCATGGACTTAGCCAAATTCCTTAATTCCAAAACCAAAATTCAATTGATTTTCACATGAATCAATTATTCCTTCAATCATCTCTCAAAATATAAATGAAATCTACAATCATCAAGTCAAACCAAAATCAACCCAAGTCAAACCTAACCTAACCCATTTGACTTGAAATATTTAAATGAACGAAAACTCATCCAAACCCAAATCAATTGTAATTGAATTTATATATCAATCCCAAATCCATATATAAACTCAACTAAATCGAACTCAACCCAAAATTAAGCCAACTAAACCCAATTGGTCCACTTGACCCAAAGTGGCCAAATTTGACATATTTGAGCCAAGTTCCAATCCTACCCAAATTATTTTGAACCAAGCCCACCAAGACCTCTATCATGATTATTGATCACCCTAGGTCGACCAATTATCATAAATTAGGTCAAACGAAGTCAACTTGGTCCTTTGACCAAGTCAACCCCTTAACCCATATGAACCCAAACTAGCCAAATTGCAACCTAAGCCAAATCCATTGAAACCAATGATTCATACCAACTCAAAATCAATATTTGAACATGACTTGACCTTCAATTGAGCGAAACCAAACCCAATTGGCCCTCTTGACCTAGGTTGACCCAAATTGACTTAAAATGCCAAATTGGGTCAAATCAAAATTTACACCAAATTGTTTGCAACCAATGGCTCAAGTTCATTTCAAATTGATTGTTGAAATTGAACAAAGCCATGATTGGACCCAATTGACCCAATTGAACCCAATTGATCCACTTAGCCCAAGCTGACCTAAAGGATCAAATTGTCGTAAATCAAAATCGAACCCAAATTGATTGAAGCCAAAGCCTACAATCATCTTCAATGGGTCAACTAAACCCAAAACAACACCAAACCCAAGCCAATTTGGCCAATTTGGTCAAATTGTTCAATTTGACCCATTTGACCCATTTGAACTCAAATGAGTCAAAATCAAATCTTAGCAAAATTAAACCAAATCATTGACACATTTGAATCAATTTCATGAACTTAGCCAAAATTCCATCCAAATAAATCTAAAATCAATTGATTTAAATTCCATCTAAATAAATCTAAAATCAATTGATTTTCTCATAATCAATTTATATCTTCAATCACCTTCCTAAATATAAATCAAATCTACATTCAAATGATCAAAACTAAATCAAACTAAATCAAATTAAATCAAGATCCTTTCTAATCCCTATGAATCAATCTCATTGGTTTAGCCAAATCTTAACCCAAATCACTTTAAACTCAATTGATTTTCTCATAAATCAATCATATCTTTAATCATCTTCACAAATATAAATGAATTATACATCTAAATCATCAAAACTAAATCAAACTAAATCAAAATCCAATCCTAAGCTACATGACCCAACTCCATGGACTTAGCCAAATTCTTTAATTCCAAAACCCAAATTCAATTGATTTTCTCTTGAATCAATTATTCCTTCAATCATCTCCAAATATAAATGAAATCTACAATCATCAAGCCAAACTAAAATCAACCCAAGTCAAACCTAATCTAACCCATTAGACTTGAAATATTCAAATGAACCAAAACTCATCCAAACCCAAATAAATTGCAATTGAATTTATCTATCAATCCCAAATCCATATATAAACTCAACTAAATCAAACTCAACCCAAAATCAAGCCAAGTAAATCCAATTGGTCTACTTGACCCAAATGGCCAATTTGACCTATTTGATGCAAGTTCCTATCCTACCCAAATTAGATTGAACCAAGCCCACCAACACCTCCTATCAAAATTATTGATCACCCAAGGTTAATCAATTATCATAAATTAGGTCAAACCAAGTCAACTTGGTCCTTTGACCAAGTGAACCCTGTAACCCATATGAACCCAAACAAGCCAAATTGCAACCTGAGCCAAATCCATTAAAACCAATGATTCATACCAACTCAAAATCAATATTTGAACATGACTTGACCTTTAATTGAGCCAAACCAAACCCAATTGGCCCTCTTGACTCAAGTTGACCCAAATTGACCTAAAAGATCAAATTGGGTCAAATCAAAATATAAACCAAATTGATTGTAACCAATGGCCCAAGTTCATTCCAAATTGATTGTTGAACTTGACCAAAGTGATGATTGGACCTAATTGACCCACTTAGCCTAAGTTGACCTAAAGGATCAAACTGGCCTAAACCAAAACCAAACCAAAATTGATTGAAACCAAGGCTTATAATCATCTTCAATGGGTCAACTAAACCCATACCAACTCCTAACCCAAGCAAATTTGGCCAATTTGGCCAATTTGGTCAATTTGACCCACTTGACCCACTTGACCCATTTGAACTCAAATGAGTCAAAATCAAATTCAAGCCAAATTAAATTAAACCAATGACACTAGCACATCCCAAATGATCATATGAACTTGACTTAACCCTTGGTTTGACCCAATTTAACCAATTGGTCAAGTTGACCCAACCTAACCCAATTTGATCTATTTGAGTGAAATTGAGCCAAATTAAACCAAATGAACTCCAAATCACTTAAAATTTAGGCTAACCCACTTTTGACTCATTTTAAATCTATCTAAATCAAATCTAATGCTAAGTGACCATTCTACCCTTGGGTCAAGGGTATCACATTAGAAAAATCACCAATGTAGGTGATCATTTCCATTTCTTGGCCACTAGGCACTCTTCAATTGGTCCACCAAGGAACCTAGGACACTGCCCAACCTAACACATGAGGTGGTTGGGTCAGCCATGACCCATGGGAGGTAAAAACACCTCACCCTTCCCATTGGTGCATTTCAAACCCATAGGACACCCACTAATCCCTCTTGAAAGCCACCTCCCAAGCTTTGGCCAACCAAATCGAGCCCCATAAGATGATTCTCTACCATTCCTAGCTACCATTGGTGGTCGAACATCCACAAATTTCCAAACCCATCACCACCATCCGATCTTGGGAATGAGGGGGTATACCCCCCTCATTTAAATCCAAACTGAGGAGAGAACTTCAGTGAGCAAGAGAACCATAAAGAGAGTATCCCAGAGCTTCCTAAAGGTAGGTTCTAGCTCCCCAATCACCCCACTATCATTTTCCTTCAAGCCAAAATAGACCACCCCTCTTTCAATCCCAACTTGCTCTAACCTCCATAGAAATCAAATTAACTTTGTACATACCATCCCCACACTCCATCGAGTAAGAACAAATCACCTCCCGAGCCCTCCGACCATAGAACATAGGATTTCAATCAAAGCCAGCCTCCCAAGCTTTAGGTGTTAGTCATCTGAGCAAATTACATCAAATCAAGGTTTGTGCTGATCAGCAGGGCTTCGTTTTCACTAGATAAAGCTTCTTCAATCTAATTTTCCATCAATCTTGAGCTCTGGTGAGGTATGCCATTGAAACAAATCCTTAAGAAAAAATGGTTTGGAGCTTTTTGAAGAAAACTTTCATGCCATGTGATCTTAGTCATTGAATCCCTTTGGATCCTTCACAAAGGTGTGGGATCCTTTTGAAGTCGATCTAAGCTTAAGTGAGCTCGGATCAAGCCAGCAATGGTAGATGAATTCTATTCTCCCTCACTCGCATGATGATAGATCACACACCATCCATTCCGCATGATCAGAATGGATGTTCTTGATTAGATCCGATAGTTTAATCTAATTTAATCCTATTAAGCTGTGAGATTAATCGTAGTCATTCATGAGAAAGTGCGTCTGCCACCGCCACGTAGGCTCTGAGTCGAATGATTTTTAACCATGCAATCCCATTGTGCCATATGGAAAGCACGTCACATTAGCATGCCATGTGGCACCGATGGGATTAGGCTTTAATTAGGCTTAATTAATCCTTTTTTATGGCTAAAACTCCTAAAAATAATAACAAATCATAGAAAAATTATAAAAATGCAAATAAATACTCATTTTAAAGGTATTTCAAATGAGAATTAATTAAAAATGATTTTAATTAATTTTGAATAGTAATTAAGGCTTAATTATAGTTTAATTATAAAATTTATTAACTTGATTACTCCTTAATTACTTGAGCAATTAATCCCAAGTTTTATGGGTTAATTTAATGGGATGACCTCTACCTCACATGATTTTCTTGGGATTTATTGCTCACTTAATTAGGAAAATTGACTAATTAAACCTTAATTACTTTTTGAAGTTAATCCATGATTAATTAATTCTATGAATAATAATAATTTGATTAATTAAGTTTATTAATCATTTTTTAATAGTAAATGGACTAATGGAATAGGGTTGAGATCTCTTTCTTAGCTTCTATCCCTAAGTTCATTCCATCAATTAAAATCAAGTCAATTAAGGTATAATTAATTAATTAAATTAAATATATAATCACATTAAACCTCAATTAATCAACTTTTGGGGTAGACCTTTAGATGTTCAATAAACTAAAGCTATCTAAGAAGAATAATGGTTAATCCACATGTGTGGGGAAACCATGAAAGTACTTAATGAAGTCCCTTAATCTAATTAACTATTAATCATGAGCCAATTGTATTAGACCTCTTTTATATCCTAGGATCATTACAAGTTTACTTTCCATGCATATTATGTTAGTTCATGATTATTTAGTTAATTACTTTAAAGTGACATAAGTAAGGGTTAATTAATGTATGTAATGCATACTACAACTTAATTAACTCAAAAAATTAACTTAATTACATTTCATTAAACCAAATTAATTAACAAACATGTGAATGGTTTAGGATCAGCAAACCCCTTGCTCACATCCTTAAATAAAATCAAAACATGAAATTAAAAATGATACTAATAAAGCTTTTATTTACTTTAAATAATTTTATTTAATATGATTGTCCTTAAAAAAATTAATTTGATTGCATGAAATCATGTGTTTATGTTTATTTATTCCTTTCCAATCATGTTAAATATTGTCTGTCATTTGAAATCATACATTCATCTTTTAAAAATTAATTAAATCAAATGATTTTCTTTTTGTAAGCTTGCATGTGTTGGACTAATTCATAATATGTATTGTTATAATCACTAATAAATTCAAAACTATTTTTTAAAAGCTTATGAATCAATTTTAATACTTAGAATGATAATAGTTATGAATACATATAGGCTTTGCATGTGCTTATAGCTTAAGTAAGTGAAGTAAAGCTTTCTTTCTTTAATTAATATACGATTTTACATGTAATTGAATGTTAATAAGTATATAGTCTGGACATCCCAGAAATATGAGGCTTTAGCTAGCCCTGATGCATACTTAATTGATTTCATTTAGATGAATTTGTGCATTAGAATTTGAATGGGACTTTGTTTCACATACATAAATGTTTTAATCAAATAGAAATGTAATTTTTTTTTCATGATTTTCTTCCTCTTATTTACATATATATATATCATGTGTAGTGAGATAGCAAAATATATAGTCTAGGCATCCCGGGAATACAAGGCTTTAGCTAGCCCTAAGGAGGTCATTTGATTGCCTCGCTTCCCTAGTTAACAAAGGCATGTACTTGATCATTTCTCTTTACATGTGCATGTATGTGTGGCTAAAGGATGAAAATCCCCCTTTTCTACTAAAAATACATGCATTCATAATTAGTTAAGTGTTTGGATTAATTATGCATGTGAGTCAAAGCTTTCTTTCTTATATTCATGCATACAAATTTACATATATTTAAATGCAAATGGGTATATAGTTTGGACACCTCGGGAACACGGGACTTTAACTAGTCCCAAGGAGATTATTTGATTACCTCACTTCGCTGGTTAACAATGACACGTACCTATTTAATTTCATCCCTATGTATTTTTATATAAGAATTTAGATAGAGCTTTAAATTTACATAATTAAATAATTCAATCAAAAATGAAAATATAAAATTCAAATATATATCTACATTCATCATTTAAGTGTGCTAAAATAGGTTACATGTATAGATACACTTAGGATTAAATCATATGCATCTTATATGTGATGGAAAGGAATAATTTAATATATGTCATGTGGTAGTAATGGTGGTGTTTATTATTAGATGTATGGGGAGACACCACGTAGATCATAGGGGGTACTTATTGAAATGATCGGGTACAACATTGAGGTATTATGTACTATATCAAAAGATAGAGGCATCACCCATCAATGGACCTAGTCACCTAATAAGGACTCTTAAGGCACGATGGGTCTTTGAATGTACCAGAGACTTTTTCCCTACTTTACATGGATGAATAAATCAAGGTTTATATTAAACTAAGTTCTAAAGTTCCCTATGGAGGCAAGCAGCCATAGTTAATTATATCTTAGAAATGAAGTTTCCTAAGAATACTCTTGATTAAAGTAGACAATTATCATCTCCAAAGATTTCAAGGTTAGACTATCAAAAGATTAGTTATGTTTGAAAAATCAAGTAGGAAAGCTCAAGGAGAAGACTTATTTTTGGAATCCAAAAGGAGGAAGTAGGAAATGCTCATGTTACTAGGAAGCCTAGTGAGCATTCCAATATATCCTATGATTGGGCTTTATATAATTGAAATTGAAGAGAATTATATGCTCGAGTTGAATTTTATTATATTGCTAGAGCTTATAATCCACCAACATAAGATTGTAAAAATGCCTAAGAGGTGAGGATTTATGCTCGTAGCCTGAATGAAATAGCTACTTTGAATTATAAATCTAGGGAGCTTTAGTATGAGCTAAAGCATGACCTAAATCTAAGTGATAGGTGGACGTAATGGTTTACCTTCATAAGAGAGAGTAAACCTATCCAATTTCTACACTTAAAATTGCTTGGAGTGGTCGCCAATTAACTCCTAAGATTAAAAAATCATGTGGTCTAATCATATGAAATTGTAAGATAATTGGGTTGTTATTTATTTATAAAGAGACTAAAGTCCTTAAACCTACTCCCTAAGAGACTAGAGCATGAGTGGTATGAATAATGACTTAGTCTAATCCAAAATCTTTTTTAATTTTATTCTTATTTTTAACACATCATTTTCACAAAGGCTTTAGGATTCTGATGCCTACATGCATAATGAAATAAAGTTGTTGGCCAAATAAAAAGAGAAAGAGGGTGAATCAACGTCAGTAGGGTTTGCTCTCACAGGTCAAGCAGCCCCTATGTGTGTAAGGATGAAGGCCCTCATTTTGCAAGAGTGACTCAAGATGCATGCATGATGTGAGACATACAACCATACAACTAAGGGGCTGCTAAATCTTTTAATTATCTTGATTTAAATCCTAGGCTTTATGGTGAGGTTATGAGTTGTAGAAAATTTTAGTTATGAGTGATTAGTTGGGTAGAAATATTATTTTATCTTATGAGGCTAATCCTATCTAGGCCACACATTAAAGCATCAATCAATAAATCATAAGAAAATATGAAAAGGCATGTTATTTCTAGTGTGCAAACTAAATAAGTCATCAATCAATTTTATAAGCTAATGCAAAAGAATAAGAGGCTGGTGCGATCAGGTACCGCCGTACAACCTGAAAAGAAAAGATGGGTAATTGAGCTCTACCCTTATATAACTTGAAACATGAAAGGGTAATTACAAATTTATTAAATACAATGGGGGTCTTCATTCTTTACTCCTTCTTTGATTTAGATGTGCTTGCTTCAAAGGCATAATAGGGTACCCCAAGACAAAGCCTTCTGGACACTGCTCATCCTAATCCACTATATCACTAATCTTAATTCCTATCACAAAATTACATTGAAAATAGAAAAGGTAAATCTAACTACACTTGCAAAACAGAGAGTAGCTAAACATACATACATTCCAAAGTAGTTATGTTTATGATTTGGACTTAGTACCCTGCACATAGGTAACCAATCCCACATGTCCTAACTTGGATTACACTTGTGAGTTTAAGAAACCTGTGAAGAGAGTATTTATATTTATTTTTAAGCATCTCCTTAAGCATAATCCTCTACAAAGAACATGATTAAGCTAAGAACGACCTCACATCTAGGTTACAAAGAATACACCCTAACATCCAGTCTAAAACATTACATCACAAAATAAAACATACATCACATCATACACTGTCTTAACTTAGGACTAAAAGTGGTGACTTAATTCTAATGTGTGTGTTAAGGCTTGTGTGGTGTATCTTACTAAGCATTAGAGTTGTATTTTTTAAGTTTGGAAAGGTTCAATTTAACATAAAGGGGTTGGTTTCACTTTAAGTTGCTTAATTGATTTGAGAATTTTTAATTTGTGTTTTCTTTTGTTTCATATGATTACACTTAGCAATTAAGTGTTATAAAAAGAAGAAAGAGGATTGCCCTCTTTCATCCTTACCTTAAACCATTTTTCTAAAGCACATTAATTTGATTTAGTTCTCTTTAGTGAATGGCTTTTTACACATTTTAAATTAATCCTAAGTTTAGGTTCACTTTAAATAACCTCATTCAATACGAAATGTATCTTAAGATTAATTTGTTTGAATTACTATCACATTACATATATAAATAATTCCTTTCCATCACATATAACACACATATGATTCTATCCTAAGCATATCTATTCATGCAATATGTTTTAGCGCACTTATATGATGAATGTAGATATGTATTTGAAGTTTATATTTTTTTATTTGATTGAATTATTTAATCATATTAATATATAGCTCTATCTAAATTCTTATACAAAAATACATAGGGATGAAATTAAATAGGTACGTGTCATTATTAACTAGAGAAGTGAGGTAATCAAATAACCTCCTTGGGGCTAACTAAAGCCTCCTATTCTTGGGATGTCCAAACTATATACCCATTTGCATTCAAACATATGTAAATTTATATACATGAATATAAGAAAGAAAGATCCAAATCACATGACTAACTAATTCAATAACTTAGTCAATTATGAATGCATATATCCTTGATAAAAGAAAAGGGGTTCTAATTCCATAATTAAATACACATACGCATGTATAAGAAACATAAGCTAGTATGTGCCATTGTTAACCAAGTGAGGTAATCAAATGACCTCCTTGGGGCTAACTAAAGCCTCATATTTTCAGGATGAATAGACTAAACACTTGCTTTTATCAAATACATATGGATGAATACATAAATAAAAGAAGGAAAACCATGCAAATATTGTACTTTTATTTGATTGAAACATTTATGCATGTGGATTAAAGTCTTGTCCAAATTCTAATATAGAAACACTTGTAAATGAAATAAAATAAGTACGTGTCACTGTTAACCAGGGAAGTGAGATAATCAAATGACCTCCTTAAGGCTAGCTAAAGCCTCGTATTCCCAGGATGTTCGGACTATATACTTATCAACATTGAAATACATGTAAGACTACATATGAATTAAGGAAAAAAAAGCTTTACTCCACATATCTATGCTATAAGCACATGCAAACTATATGTTTCCATAACTACTATCACTCTAATCAATGTAATTATTTTATAGGCTTTGAAAATTAATTTGAGTTTATTAGCTATAATAACCACACATATTATAAATTAATCCAACACATTCAAGCTTACATTAAACAAAAAAAATTGATTTAATTAATTTTGAAAAGATGAATGCATGATTTCAAATGATATACAACATTTAACATGATTGAAAATGAATAAATAAATATAAACATTTTATTTCATTCAATTCAATTAATTCCTAAGGAAAATCATGTCAAATAAAACCATTTAAAGTAAAGCAAAGCTTCTTTAATGCCATTTTTAATTCCATGTTTTGATTTGATTTAAGGATGTGAGAAAGAGGTTTGTTGATCCTAACCCATTCCCATGTTTATTAATTAATTTGGTTTAACGAAATGTAATTATGTTGATTTTATGAGTTAATTAAGTTGTGGTATGCATTAAGTGCATTAATTAATCCTTTCTTATGTCACCTTAAAGTAATTAACCAAATAATTATGATCCAACATGATATGCACATGTATTGGAAATTAAATTAGCAATGATCCTAAGAAATGAAAGAGGCCTATTGCAATTGGCTCATGATTAATGGTAAATTACATTGAGGGACTTTATTAATTACTCTTATGATTTTTCCACACATGTGGACTAACCATAATTTCATTAAACTCTCTTAGGTTATTAAACACCTAAAGAGCTATCCCAAGATTTCATTAATTAAATTATGATGTGATTATGATTTTAATTTAATTAATTAAGTAGTTTAATTAATTAATTAAGCCTTGATTAATTTAATTAATGAAATGAAATTAGGGAAATAGATTAGGAAGGAGGCCCTAATCTTATCCCATGGGTTCATTCACTATTAGATAGTGATTAATGAACTTCATTAATTAATTTATTATTATTCATGGGATTAATTAATTATTAATTAACTTAAGAGAGTAATTAAAACTTGATTAGTTAATTTTTCTAATTAACTAAGTAATAAATCCCAAGAAAATCATGGGAGGCAAAGGTCATCCCATTAAAATTAACCAACAAAGTTTGGTATTAATTACTTAGGTAATTAAAGGGGTATACCACCTTTCTCTTGATCGGACGGCTCAGCCTAGTTTGGATTTTTGTGATCATCCGGCCACCTCAGATGATGAGCTGGCTCGGTTTGGTTGGATGAAGGTGTGGAGGTGGCTGCCAAGGAGGGTAGTGGGTGTCCTTGGTGTTTCAAGTACACCAATAGGGGAGGTGAGGTGATTTCACCTCCCCATGAGTCATGGCTGACTCAACCACCTTTGGGTCAGGTTGGGCAGTGTTCTAGGAGCCTAGATGGACTAATGGAAGAGTGTCAAGTGGCCAAGGAATGGAATGACCACTTACATGGGTGATTTGTCTCATGTGATGCACTTAGCCTAAGGGTATCTTGGTAATTTAGCATTGTATTTAATTTGGACAGATTTGAAATGAGCCAAAAGTGGGTTGGGTCAAATTTCAAGTAATTTGGAGTTGATTAAGTTCAATTTGACCTATTTAGGTCAAATTAGGTCAAATAAAGTTAGGTTGACTAATTGGTCAAATTGGGTCAAATCGAGGGTTGGGTCAAGTTCATATGATCATTTGGGATGTATTTGTGTCATTATTTTGGTTCAATTCGGTTTAGATTTGGTTTTGGTTCATTTGAGTTCATTTAGGTCAAATGGGTCAAGTTGACCAAATTGACTTTAGTCATGGCTTGGTTTGAGTTTGGTTGATCATTTGGAGTATGTTGTGGGCTTTGGTTGAGTTTAATTTGGATTTGATTGGGTTTTTGGTTGGTTTGATCCTTTAGGTCAAGTTCAGTTCAATAGGTCATTTGGGTATAGTGGGTCAATTGGTCTCAATTGAGGCTTTGGTCATGTTCAATAGTCAATTTGAAATAAACTTGAGCCATTGGTTGAAATTAATTTGGATTGTATCAAGATTTGACCCATTTTATCTATGTAGGTCAAATTAGGTGAACTTGGGTCAAGAGGGCTAATTGGGTTAAGTTTGGCTCAATTAAAGGTCAAGTCATGTTCAAATGTTGGCTTTGGATGGGTATGGGTCATTGGTTTCAATGGATTTTGCTTAGGTTCCAATTTGGCTAGTTTGGGATCATATGGGTTAAGAAGTTTAACTTGGTCAAAGGGCTAGGTTGACTGGGTTTGACCCAAGTTATGATAATTGATCAACCTAGGGTGATCAGCAATCATGTTATGAAGTTTGGATTGGCTTAATTCTCTTTGATTTGGATTGAATTGGAATTTGGTTCAAATAGGTCAAATTGGTCACTTTGGGTTAAGTGAACCAATTGAGTTTAGTTGGCTTGACTTTGGGTTGAGTTTGATTTAGTTGAGTTTATATATGGATTTGGGATTTGTATATAAACTCAATTGCAATTGATTTGGGTTTGAATGAGTTTTGGTTCACTTGAAAATCTAAGTCGAAAGGGCTAAGTTGGGTTTGACTGGGTTGATTTTGATTTGGCTTGATAATTATAGAGTTCATTTATATTTGGAATGGTGATTGATGGAATTATTGATTTATGAGAAAATTAATTAGTTTTGGTTTGAATTTGATTGGAATTTGGTTAAGTCCATGAAATTGGGTCATGTGGCTTAGGTTCAGATTTTGATTTAGTTTGATTTAATTTTGATGATTTAGATGTATATTTCATTTATATTTGTAAAGGTGGTTGAAGATATGATTGATTCATGAGAAAATCAATTGAGTTTGAAGTGATTTGGCTTAAGATTGGCTAAGCTCATGATGGTAGGTCACATGGCTTAGATTTGGATCTTGATTTAATTTGATTTAGTTTGATTTAGTTTTGATCATTTGAATGTAGATTTGATTTATATTTAGATAGATGATTGAAGATATGATTGATTCATGGCAAAATCAATTGATCTTGGGTTGATTTAGATGGGATTTTGGCTAAGTTCATGAAATTGATTCAAAGGACTTAGGAAAGATTTCAAGCTTGGATTTGATGATGGGCTTCAATCATTTGGTTTTGGAATTGAGTTTGATTGTAAGTTTGATAGATTGATTAAAGGGTTGAATTGATATTTGAGAAGGTCAATTGAGTTTGGATTAATTTGAATTTAATTGAGGCCAAGTCCAGAAGATAAAATCATAGGGCTTAGGTTGATTTTGAATTTGGATTTGATCATGAGCTTCAATCATTTGGCTTGGAGTTTGGATTCAAATTTGGATTTGAAATTGGTTTGAATTAGTTTATGAAGGTAATCTTGGATTGGGCTTAGGCTATAGGGTAGATGGATTTCCCTAAGTACTAAGGCATAGCCTAATCCTATAATTAATCCTTCTAAGTCTCTAGGCTTAGGTTAAGTGTTCACCTAAGTGCTAGAAGTGTCTTATGACTAATGAAGTCTTAGTGCCTAGAAGACTCCTAAATATAAGATGGGGAGATTAAGAACTCACTCCAAAAGTGAGGAAAATAAAAGGACCCCCAATAGTTATGGTGTAACTGACAAGGCATACTGCATGTATTGGCATTGATCGAGACAATCAACAACGTCCAAGGGCTTGTAAGTGCTAACAAAAATGATCTATACCTAAACTTGAAAGGTAGATATAATCATGATCATAGTGCAATGCAACTCATCTTATGACAAGGGAGTAAGAGAGTGAGACAGATTTGATTAGAATTTCATATCAAGGACATGAAGGAAGATCCGCTAGGGGATTACAAATGCATTGTACATGATATGTGAGAGGTTTATTGCGAGGGCATAAAAGGAGGAATCCGCTGGGGACTAAATATATGAACCCTCCACTAGGGAAGCAGGTTTGAGCTATCCACTAGGGATGTGGATTTGAGTTTGATTTAGAATATGATTTGTTGGAAGATGATCTATTAGGGATAAGAATCTATAATCCGTCGGGGGTCAAGATCAAATTAATTTTAATTTTTTTAGTCTTAATTGATGTAGAGGAATATCCTAGGGATATGGATTTGAATCTGCTGAGGATTGGGAATGTGAACCTTCCACTAGGGAAGCAGGTTTGGGTTATCCGTTGGGATAAGAGTTTGGTTGGATTTATTTGATTTATTTGATTGATTTATTATAACACCACTGGGGAGGATGGTTTTGAATTGAGGGCATATCTGCTGGAGATTTGAACTTGGTCAAATTTGATAGATTTAATTTATGGACCATATCAGTGTACGATGGACCCACTAAGAAAAGGATATGTTGGCCTTGGCCTACCTCAGATTAATAAGTCCAAAAGGGTAGTCTACTTGCCACAAGGTAAGACTATCTGACCTAAGGGGTGCCTTTTGATGTGCAATGGTTGTACTAAGAAGAAAGCGTAGCAGACTTACATCTTTTAAAGAAGGGGACAATCATTGGGGTGATCTATTGGATGTGCAACAAATTGATCCCGACCTAGGGTGACTACTAAGAGAGTGTCGTTGGGGATATTACCTCAACTCAAGAGTATTCAAGATTAATTTCATTTGATTTGTTTTAATTTGGTTTGATTTGTTTTTATTTATTATGATTTCATTTGATGGATCCTGTTGGTGTGGGATGGATCACACTAATAAGAGGCTATGTCGGCCTTGACCTATCTAAGATTTATTGATCCAAAGGGGTAGTCTACTGGCCGAAGGGTAGGACTATCTGACCTAAGGGGTGCCTTTTGATGATCAACAGCTGTACTAGGAAGAAAGCGTAGTAGACTTACATCTGCCAAAGCAAAGAGCAGCCATTGGGGTGACCTATTGGTAGCACAACAAATCAAACCTAACCTAAAGCTACCCGTCGGTGTGCAGCAGTCATGCTAGAAAGAATGTGTATTAGACTTACATCTTCCAAAGTAAAGAAAGACAACCGGGGTGACCTGTCGGTGGCACAACAAGTCAAATTTGACCTAAGGGCGACTACTGAGAGAGTGTCACTAAGGACTTATCTCAACTCAAGAGTAGTTAGGCGATTCCTATAAGGAGTTTTACTAACACCACCCTAAACATAGAATGCCTGCTTGGGCAAGGTTCCACTGGGGGAATTTTGCTAATCCACAAGCAAATATATATATTTTTTTGTTTGTTATCATGGACCCTATTAGTGTACGAAGGACCACACAAAGAACGGGATATGTCGGCCTTGACCTATCTCAGATTTGCTGGACCAAGGGAAAATCTACACATCTGCAGAACAGAATCTCTAACCACAAGGGTGGTTACTAGAAAAGGAGGACTGTCCAATCCAGTAGTAACCCAGGTAGTGTTGTGTTGACCTCACTTTTGGAGTGAGTTCTCAATCTCCTCATCTTAGACTTAGAAGTCTTCTAAACACTAAGACTTCCCTAGTCATAAGATACTTCTAGCAATTAGGTAAACACTTAACCTAATCCTAGAGACTTAGAAGGCTCAAACCAAACTTCAAATTCAATTCAAATTCAAATTCCAAGCCAAATGATTGAAGCTCATGATCAAATCCAAATTCAAAATCAACCTAAGCCCTATGATTTTATCTTATGGATTTAGCCTTAGCCAAATTCAAATCAATCCAAACTCAATTAATTTTCTTAAATATCAATTCAACCATTCAATCAATCTATCAAACTTATAATCAAACTCAATTCAAATTTAAATCCAAATCCAAATTCAAATTCTAAGCCAAATGATTGAAGCTCATGATCAAATCCAAACATGAAATCTTTCTTAAGCCAATTTCAAGGACTTAGTCTAAATCTCATTTAAGTAAATCCAAAATCAATTTATTTTCTTATGAATTAATCATATCTTCATTCATCTTTCTAAATATAAATCAAATCTACATCCAAATGATCAAAACTAAATTAAACTAAATCAAATTAAATTAAAACCCTTCCTAAGCCATATGAATCAACCCCCATGAGCTTAGCCAAATCTTAAACCAAATCACTTCAAATTCAATTGATTTTCTTATAAATCAATTATATCTTCAATCATCTTCATGAATATAAATGAGATATAAATTTAAATCATCAAAACTAAATCAAAATCCAAATCTCATCCTTTTAAGCCAATTTCATGGACTTAGCTAAATTCAATTAAAATTGAAACCAAAATAAATTGATTTTCTCATAAATCAATCATTCCATCAATCACCATTCTAAATATAAATGAAATCTACAATCATCAAGTCAAACCAAAATCAACCCAAGTCAAACCCCACTTTATCCATTTGACTTGAAACATTCAAATGATCCAAAACTCATTTGAACCCAAACCAATTGCAATTGAATTTATATATCAATTCCAAGTCCATATATAAACTTAACTAAATCAAGCTTAACCCAAAATCAAACCAACTAAACCCAATTGGTTCACTTGACCCAAAGTGACCAATTTGACCAATTTGAACCATAATCCAATTCTATCCAAATCAAAGTGAATTAAGCCAATCTAAAATTCTTAACATGATTGTTGATCATCCTAGGTTGATCAATTATCATAAATTAGGTCAAACCAAGTTAGCCTAGCCCTTTGACCAAGTCAACCTTCTTAACCCATATGAACCTAAACTAGCCAAATTGTAATCCAAGCAAAATTAATTAAAACCAATAATTCATACCCATTCAAAATCAATACTTGAACATGACTTAACCTTTAATTGAGCCAAACCGAACCCAATTGGCCCTCTTGACCCAAGTTGACCCAAATTGACCTAAAAGACCAAATTGGGCCAAGTCAAGATATAACCCAAATTAATTGTAATCAATGGCTCTACATCATTCCAAATTAACTATTAAACTTGACCAAAGCCTCAATTGAGCCCAATTGACCCACTAGACCCAAATGACATATTGACCCAACTTGACTTAAAGGTGAAACCAACATAAAACCCAATCAAATCCAAATTGAACTCAACCAAAGCCCACAACATATTCCAAATGATCAACCAAACCAAAACCAAGCCATGACCCAAGCCAATTTGGTCAATTGGGTCAAATTGGTCAACTTGACCCATTTGACCCAAATTAACTCAAATGAGCCAAAACTAAATCTAAACCAAATTGAACCAAACCAATAACACCAACACATCCCAAATGATTATATGAACTTGACCCAACCCTTGGTTTGACCCAATTTGACCAATTGGTCAACCTAACCTGATTTGACCCAATTTGACCTAAATGGGTCAAATTGAGCCAAATTGAACCAAATGAACTCCAAATGACATGAAATTTTGCCCAATCCACTTTGACTCATTTAAAATGTCCCCAAATCAAATCCACTACCAAATGATCATCCTACCCTTAGGCTAGGGGTATCACATGAGGCAAATCACCCATGTAAGTGGTTATTTCCATTCCTTGACCACTTGACACTCTCCCATTGGACCACCTAGGCTCCTAAGACACTGCCCAACCTGACCCAAAGGTGGTTGGGTCGGCCATTTCCCAAGGGGAGTTGAAATCACCTCACCTCCCCCATTGGAGCACTTAAAACACCAAGGACACCCACTACCCTGCTTGGCAGCCACCTCCACACCTTTACCCATCCTAACCGAGCTAACTCATCACCTTAAGGACACCCACGACCCTCTGAGGTGGTCAGATGATCACAAGGAGACAAATTAAGCCAAGCTATCTGATCCAAGGAAGGGGAGTATACATCCCTCATTTCTACTCGAACTCACACAATTGCATTCCTCAGAGCCCTAACTACCCAAGACGAGCCTCCAAGAGATTCCTAGTGAGTTCCCAAGCCTCCCCAAGTTCCCCACTCTCAATTTTCTTTCAAGCTGAAATAAGGCACTCCCCCATTGATTCCCATTTTCTTAACCAAAGTGCAATTAACTTTGCACACACCATCCTTGGAGGTAGTCGAGCAAGATCGAATTGCCTCCCAAGCCCTCTGACCACTGAATGATTGATTTTGATCAACACTGACCACCAACGCTTCAGGTATTAGCCTTATGAGCTATCCACCTCAAATTATCACTTCTGTTGATCAGGAAGGCCTCATCTCTACTAGAAGAAGCTTCTTCAATCAGATTTGCCACCTTTGAACTCCGGAGAGGTATTCCAATAAAACTGACCTTAGAGTAAAAAAGTGTTGGAGCTTTTTGAAGATAACTTTCATCCTGCACGATCTTAGCCATTGGATCCCTTTGGATCCTTCATGCAAATGTGTGGAATACATTTGGAGTTAATTTGAGTTCAGGTGAGCTCAGATCACGAAAGCAATAGCAGACGAAATCCATTCCCCCTCGCTCGAGTGATGATAGATCATGCCACGTGATTGGAATGGACGGTCGTGATTAGATCCATTAGAATTATACATTTTAATCCTTTAGTGCGGTGAGATTAATTGTGGTTGTTTGATCTTAGATCATATGGTGCACGAGAAAGCGCATATGGCACTGCCACACAAGCACTAACTAGGATTAAGTTTAAGTAACCAATCCCGAGGTGCCACGTGGAAAGCGCGTCGCGTTAGTGCGCCAAATGGCACTGACGGGATTAAGGGTTAATTAGGCCTAATTAATGTGTTTTAATTGCTAAAACTTGTAAAATCATAATAAATCATAGAAAATAAAAAAAATTAAATAAACACTTATTTTAAAGGTATTTTAGAAGAGAATTTTTTAAAAATATTTTTTTATTAATTTTAAATAGTAATTAGGGATTAATTAAAGTTTAATTGAATATTAACTAGCCTATTTATCTTCTAATTAATTAATTAATTAATCCCAAACTTCTTGAGATTGTTTAAGGGGATGACCTCTGCCTCCCCTAATTTTCTTGGGATTTATTTGTTAATTAATTAAGAACATTAGTTAATTAAGCTCTAATTACTTTGTTAATTTAATTAAGGGTTAATTAATCACATGAATAATAATAATCTAATTAATTAAGTTGTTAATCATTATTCAATAGTGAATGAACCCATGGGATAAGGTTAGGGCCTCCTTCTTAATTTTTTTCATTAAGTTCATTTCATCAATTAATACAATTAAGGTTTAATTAATTAATCAAATGGCTTAATTAATTAAAATTGAAATCATAACCACATCAAAACTTGATTAATTAAATCTTGGGTAGATCTTTAGGTGTTGAATAACTTAAAGGAGTTTAATGAAATTATGATTAGTCCACATGTGTGGAAAAATCATAGGAGTAATTAATTAAGTTCCTTAACTTAATTAACCATTTATTATAAGCCAATTACATTAGGCCCCTTTTACTTCTTAGGATCATTGCTAATTTTATTTCTAATGCATGTGCATACCATATTGGCTAATAATTATTTGGGTAATTATGTTAAGGAAACACAAGGAAGGGTTAATTAATGGATGCTATGCTAGTACAACTTAATCAACTCATAAAATCAGCTTAATTACTTTTCCTTAAACACATTAAGATTACCAACATGGGAATGGGTTAGGATCAAAAATATATCCTCACATCCTTAAATTAAATCAAAACTTGAAATTAAAAATGACATTAAAGAAACTTTGGTTTTCTTTAAATGGTTTTATTTGATATGATTGTCCTTAGAATTAATTTGATTGAATGAAATCATGTGTTTATGTATATTTATTCCTTTCCAATCATATTAAATGTTATATCTCATTTAAAATCATACATTCATCTTTTCAAAGTTAATTGAATCAAATGGTTTTTCTTTATGTAACATTGCATGTGTTGGATTAATTTACAATATGGGTGGCAATTTCACTAATAAATTCAAATTATTTTTTCAAAGTTTATGAATTGATTACATTAATTAGAGTGATAGTAATTATGAACCTATATGGGTATGCGTGTTCTTATAGCTTAGACATGTGAAGTTAAGCTTTCTTTTCCTTAATTCATATGTAGTTTTACATGTATTTGAATGTTAATAAGTATATAGTATGGACATACCAAGAACACAAGGCTTTAGCTAGCCCCAAGGAGGTCATTTAATTATCTCACTTTCTTGGTTAACAGTGACATGTACTTATTTGGTTTCATTTACATGTGTCCCTACATTAAGATTTGGATAGAAATTTAATCCACATGCATAAATGTTTCAATCAAATAAAAATACAATCTTTGTATGGTTTTCTTTCCTTTATTTATGTATGCATCCATATGTATTTGGGAAAAGCAAGTGTTTAGTCTGGACATCCCAAAAATATGAGGCTTTAAGTAGCCTCAAGGAGGTCATTTGATTACCTCACTTCCCTAGTTAATAATGGCATGTACTAGCTTATGTCACTTATACATGTGTCTGTGTATTTACTTATGGAATTCAAACCCCTTTTCTTTTATTAAAGATACATCCATTCATAATTGACTAAGTGATTGAATCAATTAGCCATATGATTTGGAGTTTTCTTTCTTATATTCATGCATATAAATTTACACATGTTTGAATGGAAATGGGTATATAGTTTGAACATCCTAGGAATGCACAGCTTTAGTTAGCCCCAATGAGGTCATTTGATGACCTCGCTTCCCTAGTTAACAATGACACGTTTCTATATAATTTCATCCCTATGTATTTTTGTATATAAGAATTTAGATAGAGCTTTAAATTAATATGATTAAATAATTCAATCAAATAAAAATATATATAAACTTTAAATACATGCATACATTCATCATATAAGTGTGCTAAAACATATTATATGTATAGATATTCTTAGAATTAAATCATATGCATGTTACATGTGATGGAAAGGAATGATTTAGCATGTGTCATGTGATAGTAATTCAATTAAATTAATTTTAAGATGTCTTTCACATTGGATAGGATTATTTAAAGTGAACCTAAACTTAGGATTAATTTAAAATGTGTAATAAGTCATTCACTAATGAAAACTAAGTCAAATTAATATGCTTTATAAAGTGGCTTAAGATAGAGATGAAAGAGGGCTATCCTATTTCTTCTCTGTATAACACTTAGTTGCTAAGTGTAATCATATGAAATAAAAGAGAACACAAATAAAAATTCTCAAATCAATTAAACAACTTCAAGTGAAACCAACCATTCATGTTAAATTGAACCATTTCAAACTTAGAAAATACAACTCTATTGCCTAGCAAGACACACCACATAAGCCTTAACACACACTTTAGAACTAAGTCACCACATTTAGTCCTAAGTTAGGATGGTGCGTGTTGTGTTGAATGTTTTATTTTAAGATGTATTATTTTAGACTGGATGTTAGGGTGTATGTTACATAAACTAGATGATAGGCCGTTCTTAGCCTAATCATATTTTCTGCAAGGGATTGTGATTTAAGGGTTGCTTGAAAATATATATAAATGCTCTTTTTGCAGGTTGCATAAACCCTTAAACATAATCCAAGTTAGGACAAGTAGACTTGGTTACCCATATATAGGGTGCTAAGTCCAAATCATATATATAACTACTTGGGATTATATGTGTCTTTAGCTAACACTTATTTGGTTGGTGTAGCTAGATTTACTTCTCCTATTTTTAATGAAATTTTACATTAGGAATTAAGATTGGTGCTATTGGGGATTAGGATGAGCATTGACTAGAAGGCTTTATTTTAGGGTGCCATGTGATGCCTTGAAACCAGCCAAATCAAAGAAGCAAGGAGGAAAGAAATGAAGACATGAGGAATGAAGAAAGAAGGCCCCCAATAGCATTTATAAATTGTAATTATTATTTTGTAATTTTGGGTTATACAAGTGTAGAGCTCGACACCATCTCTTTTTTTGGCACTTAACCAACCGCCGATTATTCTTTTGCATTAGTTCTATAAAAATGTTTGATGATTTGTTTAATTTGTGCACTAGAAATGACATGTTTTTCTTAGTTTCTTAAATGATTGATACTTTAATGTGTGGCCTCGATGTGATTAGGCTCTTAGGAAAAAATTAAATTTTCTACCCCAATTAATCACTTATAATTAAATTTTAAATAATTCATAACTTCACCATAAAGCCTATGTCTTAAATAAGATAATTAAAAGATTTAGCAACCCCTTAGCTGAATGATAGAATATTTCACAACATACATGCATATTGTTTCTCTCTTGAAAATAAAGTATTTCCATCCTTGCATGATAGGGAATGCTTGACTTATGAGGGCATCCCTTATGGTGGAAAACACCCCTTCTTATTGATTTAGCCAACAACCTACTTTCTTCATGCATATAGGCATCAAAATCCTAAAGCCTTTATCAAAATGGAGTGTCAAAATTTAAATAAAACTTAAAATGAATTTGCATTAGACTAAGCCATTATTCATACCACTCATGATCTAGTCTTTTAGAAAGTGGGTTTAAGGACTTTAGTCTCTTTCTAAATAGATAACAACCCAACTATCTTGCAATACATAAGACCAAACTACATGGTTTTAAAATCGTAGGAGGAGTTAGCTGGCGACCACTCCAGGTTATTATAATCCCAATAGTCAGGCAGTTTACCCTCTCTGGTGGAGGTAAATCTTATTCCCATCTTCACTTAGATTTAGGTCATGCTTTAGCTTTTACTAAAGCCCTCTAGATTTAAGATCTGAGGTTGTTGTTTTTATCAGGCTACAAGAATAAATCCTCACCTTTTAGTCATTTTCACAACCTTGTGTTGGCAAATTTTAAGCCTTAGTAATCTAATAAAATTTCATCTCAAAATATATAATTCTCTTCACTTTGAAAATTATAAAGTCAAACCATAGGATAGATTGGAAGGCTCATTAGGCTTCCTAGTATCAAGAGCATTCCCTACCTATTCTCTTTGGCTTCCAAAATAAGTCTTCCCCTTGAACTTTCCCAATTAACTTTCCAAATATAACCATTCCTTTGATAGTCTAACCTTGAAATCTTTGGAGATGATAATTATCTACTTTAGTCAAGAGTATTCTTAGGGAATTCCATTCCCTAAGATGTAATTAGCTATGTAAGCTTGCCTCCATAGGGAACTTTAGAACCTAATTTAATATAAACCCTGCAACATTCATCCATGTAAAGCAGAGAAAAAATCTCTAGTATATTTGAAGACCCATCATGCCTTAAGAGTCCTTATTAGGTGATTAGGTCCATTGAAGGGTGATGCCTCTATCTTTTAGGATAATACATCACACTTCACTGTCATACCTGATATCTTCAATAAGTTTCCTCTACGATCTACGTGGTGTCCCATCATACACATCCAAAAATAAACACCACAGATTTTTTTAGCGTCTCCGCTGGGGATGGTTCCTCTATCCATCTTTAGTAAATAATTATTGTCTCCAAGCATCGATAGTGGACTTATATTTTATGTAAGCCTGAGACTATCTTTCTTTCCATTAACACTTAGCTTATTTCAACCTTAAGCAAAGCTAGCCAATATCCTTTAGGTTTTAGGACCTCACTGCATGTAGGTCTTAAAACCCCATTGGATCCCCCAATCGGTAAAAATGAATTAACTAATTAAAGGAAATGACTACATTCAGAACCTCTTTACCACGAGCTTGGTGAGACAAGGTTCATCCCATATTCAAGAAAGTTCCAATAAAATTCAAAACTAAACAAATAAAGTCTTTTGCAAAATTTTTCAAAAGCACTCTTTCTAAATAAAATCATTTTTGAAATACACTTTACATAAGATAAAGTTTGCAAAATGTAAAACTTTCAAAACTCTTTTCAAATAATAAAGATAATCAAGCATCATGTAACTAAATTATATTTGTTAAATGAGGATCCTTTTCAAAAAATCAAAATCAAATATGCATCATCAAAATCCCTTTTCAATGAATTTTCAAAAGCACATTTCTCAAAATAAAATCAATCAATCAACAAACTACATTCAACATACCCAAATTTGTTAAATGAGAGTTCTTTAAAATATTCCAAACATATTTTTCAAAAATTAACCAACTCCCCTTAACATACCTAAATTTGTTAAATGAGGTTCTATTTTCAAAATAAAAATAAAATCAAAAATCAACATATCATTGAACCTCACTTAACATACCCAAATTTATCGAGTGAGAGTTCTCTCTTTTCAATAAGCAAACATCACACACAAAATCAAAACATATTTGAACTCCATTTGACATACACAAATTTTTCAAATGAGAGTTCCTTTTTGGAAAATCAAAACAAATTGAATTCTATTTAACATGCCTACATTTGTTGAGTAGAATTCCCCTTTTCAAAAATCATGAAAATTCAGAACACATTTGAATTCCATTTAACATACCTAAATTTGTTGAATAGGAATTCCATCATCAAATAACACACAAAATAAATTAAACTCTATTTAACAAACCCACATTTGTTAAATAAGAGTTTTCCTTTTTCAAATTAAAATAAAAATATCAAACACATTTGAACCCTACTTAACATAACTAAATTTGTTTAGTAAGGGTTTCATTTTTCAAATCAACAAAAAAATATCAAAGACATTTGGGCTTTACTTTGCATGCCTAAATTTGTTAAGTAAGGATCCCATTTTCAAATCAAAATCAAATCAAACAAATCAAACATACAACAAACATCACCACAATAAAAAATGCTTCCAAAAATTATTTTTGAATCTAATTTAGTATACATAAATTTGCTAAGTGAAGATTCCAAAATAAATTTTCAAACAAAGGATAAAACAAAAAAAATTCATCTCCAAAGTCTCTCTAAATGAATGAACCCCATCCAACATACCCAAATTTGTTGAATGTGGGATTCAAATTAAAATCAAATCTTATGGCAAAGTCTCTCCTCAAATATCAAAATCTCTTCAATTCAATGAACCCCACTTACCATACAAAAATTTGTTAAGTGTGGGTTCAAACACCAACATCAAGAATCAATTATTGATGGCAACTATTAAAGCAAGGGTTTGATTCAGTTCTATTTTCAATAAATCTAGATATAATAGTTCAGTCCTTCATTCTCTTCTTCAGTCAGTTTTTCACCATGTATGCTGGAAATATGATCTTTTCCTTCCCCTCTAGTGTAGATTTAGCCTTGGATCAGGCCATACTCACCAACACCACCACTCACATCATTCCGTTTGGGCATGGATTTGATGCTGTCCGAGTCACCTGGGAGGGGCCAGCCCTCATGACCATCAGTAAAGAGGAGGTGGCAGGGCAGAAGCCACTCATTCATTTCGACATTCCATCAGATTTTATGTTTATCTCACTGAAGAGGAAGGTCATGGAGGTTCCCACGATAGTGCCAGTATTAATTCCATTTATTTGGGTTTCAGTTCCAATTGTTATAGTGCCCATCATTTAGTATGTTGTCACCCCCGCTGTAGTCCCAGTGAGGGCTAGCACCTCCTCACTGGTTCCCCATTCTGAAGGGGAAAGCTATCTTGGCCTCCGAGATAGTCTCCCCTACCATTGAGGTAGGTTCTAATTCTCATTCTTCTCTACTCATTAGGATGCAATGCCACAACAAGAACTAAAAGGTTAAGCGGCACTACGAGCGAGTAGCTAAGGAGGTAGATGTTGCCTCTCATGTTGCTGATGAGGTTCCCCTCATGAAACCTCTCCACTCTTGAGTGGTAGCAGGCTTCATTCACTCTCAGCTTTAGATGGAGAGGAAGACTATAGAAGGGTCGCTGCATTACCTCCACCACTAGCACAGTTTGAGGTACCAGCTAGGGAGAGGAGGAAGCCTTATGTTGGTCTAAGATCAGTTCTTCGCCAAACCCATGGACGCTCAGAGTCTGGTATATTATTTGATTTGAGGACTCTGATTCCTAGGAGTGTTAGGGATTATTTACACAGAGAGAAAGCCTAAGAAACTAGAGTTGCAGCCCAAGCAAATAGAAAAAGAGAGAAGGAGGTACACTAGACAGCCAGCAGCCTTCCCGGATCGGCGAGCTACCTAAGCCGATCATACTAACAATGTAGTCCTTACAGACACTTCCAGTCGCAGGAGGAGAGCTCTGATGGAGAGGCAATTGGTGTCTCCACCATCACACCACTCCACTCATCGCCCATCATCACCTGTCCAAGTCCCTCCTTCCACAATCCCCAATAAAGTACAAAAACCTGCATCTGGAGAGAGGACATCACCATTAGTGATCTGACTATGGCCTAAGGATCTCACTTCATTTGGTCCACTGGTTGAGGTGAGGTCGAGCTCTCCCATTCGACCTTCCACATCAACAGTGGTGAAGGAGTGGCGACCCAAAAGCATCATAGTCACTCCACCACCACAGTCAGCAGTAGAGGAAGTACTGGATACTAGTGTAGTCCCTATGGAAGTTGATCCCCCTAAGGAGAGCACTCCATCAGTAGGCAATGTCTGGTATATAGATTCATATAAGCACAATCTTACGGGTGTTTATAGCCATGTGGGAGATCGATCTTTAGATGATATTCTAGAAGACTACTTTATCAAGAAAAAAAACTTCTTGGGAGTGATCATTCAAATCAAGAAGAGGGTGGAGTAGATTTTGACCTCGATGAGGATGACTTATTTGAGGATTCAAAATACACATGGTTGATACTCGAGGATCCCTCCATAGAGGTCATCAAAGTGAGGAAGGTGTTGTGATCAAGGAAGGCAACACCTCTCGTTTGACCAAGCACCTCCGTCAGCAACTAAAGAAAAAAGATGAATAGATCAATAGGATGGAGAGGAGGATTGAGGATTTATTAGTAGCAATTCTAGCACTCCAAAACTAAGCTCTAATTTTGCAGCCTAATCCCATGGAGGTTGATCGGCCTGAGCTCTTACATGTCTTAGATCCTCCCAAGAGTGCCTCTCCCATGGATTAGGATAATGGTAGTTTGCATAGGAAGGCCATAGAGTACCTCCGTGCATGAGAAAGGCATCAAGCAGATGGTGGAGCAATAAGAAAAAAAAGTATTGGCGCAAGCCCGGGGTAGTTCATCGTTTACAAAGGGTAGGCCTTACCTGAAGAAATTTGATGTAGTCCAATTCCCCAAGAGGTTTTTGCCATATTCCTTCAAGAGTTTTGATGGTAGTGGGAACCCATGGCAGCATATGGAACATTTCAGAGCTGGCTAATTCAACACTTGTGGCAGTGATGCACTTCTCTTTCACTTATTTATTAGCAGTCTGTTATGGGTTGCATTTGATTGGTACGCCAAACTTCCCAAAGGTTCAGTGAAGACTTTTGCTGAGTTAGAGTAATTCTTGTTAAGAGATTTGTTGGAGCCCAGCAAAGGGTAACTATGGGTGACCTCATTGTAGTAAAAAAAATCCCAACGAGTCCCCTATTGATTACATTCTCAAGTGGCATAACCTGAGTATGAAATATTAACCATAGTTCGAACATCATGCCATTGAAATTCTTCTCAAGAATATCTATGGCCCGATTGCTTTCATGCTCAAGGGCTTCACAATCAAAACCTTTGAAAAATTAATCAATAAGGCAGCCAGTCTACAAGAGGAAGATAAATAGTTGCCTTTCCAAGACCAATCATCTAAACCCAAGCCATATAAAATGTTTGAGAAGAGTCTGGGGATAGTGGTGTTAGTGGACAGAGGGAAGCAACCAGCTAGAGTGAAATTTGAGAGACCATGAACTCAGCAGCCTCCTTTGCCACCTCCTCTTCCACCACCTCGGCCTTCATACCGGTGACCACAACTACCACAGTGGTCGCCACCACCACCTCCACAGAAGTATGCACAGTAGTGAAACTCATATCCGCTGCCATGTAGCTACTATCCACTCACTCTTCTAGATAAATTAAATAAGCCCTATTCATTCAAGAGGGAAATATGCAAGAAGATCTTTAAGAATCAATTAAAGAAACTTAATTTCTAGCTATCAGAGCCTAGGAGGCCAAAGGAAGTGGGCAAGAGTGATGATCCTAACTTTTGCCTCTACCACCGCATGTTAGGCCATATCTTAGAGGATTGCATCATCTTCAGAGATTGGCTTGATGCCAACTACAAGTCCAGTGCCAATATTACCCCTAAGGAATACTTATTAGAATAACCATATAGTTCTATTAGAGTAATCCTTTAGGATACATGTGATCCTTTTAAGACAAAAGAAGGTTGGGACATCTCTTTATCTCAAACCTTTAAAATGATCATCTCAAAGTTCAAGAAACTTTTCTTACAGGTGCATGAGGCAGCTCAGACCTCCAACATCAAAGAAGGTTTGCAAGTTGCCAAAGACAACTCAGGGAGGGTGGGAGCTCAATAGTAGTAGTAGTAGTCCACACTTGGTCGGAATAGCCAAGTAATATAGCCACCATCCCAATCTAGCATCCCTTCCACTATTACAGCTACTACCACTTCATTTAGCTCTTCTTCTACTAGCAAAAACATTATATATATAAACCAGGGCACTAAACCCCTCGCTCTACTTACTTTACTTAATTTCTATCATATACCTCCACCTAAAAAGAAATCAATGAAGAAAGATGATTTCACTTATATCTTTTGTACTTTTGATAGTCTTGATGATCTCATTCTAGTTGAAAGCTCTCCAAGTTTAAATAAGAATAATAGCATAAATAATTTTGATCATTTTTTATGATTCAGAATCATATTTTCATTTTTTGAATCAATCGAGTTCACCAATTGAGATTAACTTGGAGTCGACTAACTCTGAGAGTTCATAGGAGAAGCTGAAGGTATGCCTGATAAGCAGGTAGAACTTTCCACCAACCTGCCACTTGAAGTCAACCTACATAGTTGTAAAGTTCTACCTCCTAGGGTAGCACCTCAAGATAAGGGTAAGCATGTCATTAGATCTAGTGAGTAGATAGCCCCTCCATAGGATGCTCCACTTATGAATATGCTTGTGGAGGATTAAGTTAGAGTTGATTACAATGTCCTAGCTCATCTTAGAAAGGTGCCAGCTAAGTTAAGTATATATGATGCTCTTATCTTATCCAAAGAGATGAGAGAATCTCTAATCAAAGCTTTACTTGATCCTGAGATATACTTAGCTTAGCTGACCACTACTAAAGAAAAGACATGCCACTCGAAGGACATCTTTGGAGTTACATTTAGAGTTGAAGACTAACTTTTATGGATGACCGTGCATAACTGTCCTCTTTACATTATAGTAGATATTGGCAGATACAGGCTCTCAAGAGTGTCAGTTGATCCAAGTGGATCAATAAATATCATGAGTCTAAGAACCTTTACCTACTTGAGGATCAACATCTACAAACTCCAAAATGAAAGGATGATCTTGAGAGGATTCAATGAACAAGGCGAGAGAGCTTTGGGCTCCATAGTGTTCCCTTTGGAGATAGATGATTGGAAGAATGAAGCTAAGTTTCACATTATAGACTTAGATACATCTTTCAACATTTGCTTAGGAGACCATGGATACATGAAAATAATATGGTCCCATCCTCTCTACATCAGTGTATGAAGTTTGTGAGAGGTGGGATAGCCTACTGTGTTAAAGGAGATCTCAAGCCATTTTTAGTTCACGATGTCAGCATATATGAGGATGCAGCCTACTACCTCCCTCAAAATCAACAATTTTATTCTCACAAACTTGGCCAAAGTTCAAAAATAAAATAAAAAGAAAATGAAAAAGAAAAGGAAAAAAGAAAATGAATAAGAAAATAAAAGGGAGTGAGAAATAGACTTGGAGGAGGAAGTGGAGTCTAACATTAGATTCCACCCACAGATCGTTACTCCATTTGAACATATGGGTAGGATGACTCGACCTCCACCAGGCAGAGGAAGAGGTCAATTCAGAGGCAGTCCAAGGGGTAGAAAACCTCATTATTGGCCACCCTATAGAAAATATGTCCCAGCTACCAGAAGTGCACCAACTATCCATATAGACTTAGAATCAAGTTCAAAGGATGAGTCTTATATGGTTAGCACACCAGCCAGCTCTTCTTAATAGCAGATTCCTTTGGAGGTGGCACTTGAGCTAGATAATGATGAAGATAGGGCAACAAAGAAAACAATTAGGCATTAGTTGGGAACCTTATCTCTAACCCCACTTTTCTCATAAAAAGTTGAGGGTTTAGTTGTTAAGGAAGCCCCTTATTCATCTACAAACATGAAGACTCAGAGGATCTTTCTGGGAGCATCATCCTCAAATCAAGAAGTCAATGTAGAACTTGAAGATGATTCATATAAAGATTTAATAAAATTACCTTTTGATTGGTACTCACCCTGTGTTCTAAATTTAGCAAAGAAAGGATTGATTCCACATGCTTGGTCTAAACACAAGTCAGATTACTTTAAGAGGTTATGAGATAATAAATGCAAACATTCTCAATTAAGATCGGGCTAGGATTCGACACTGTGGGTCTAGTCGATGATGACGATTACTGCCTCATCATCACCAATCATTTGGAATATGATAGGTTCTGAATCACATTAACTCATATAAGGAGGTATGCTTAGAAACTTCAGATGGCCTAGATGATTTTGAAGTCAAAGATGAATCGCTCGAGTTCAAAGAGAAAATCAGGTCAACCATCGATGAGCTTAAAGAAATCAACTTAATAACTGAAGATGATCCACACCCGACATACATCAGTTCTTTGTTGAACCAAACTGAAACCAATGACTTAGTTAAGCTATTGACTGAGTTTAAGGACTACTTCTCTTGGAGTTATGAAGAGATGCTTGATTTATCTCCTGACGTAGCAGTCCACAAACTAGCAATAGAGCCTAGTGCTAGCCTTATCAAGCAAGCTCCTAAATGCATGCGAATAGATATTGAATATCAGGTCATTTCTAAAGTCAAGAAACTGATCGATGCTAGTTTCATCCGAGAAGAAAAATACCCTACTTGGTTGGCCAATGTCATCCTAATTAAGAAAAAGAATGGACAAATTCACATATGTGTCGATTTTAGGGACTTAAAGAAGGCATGTCCAAAAGGCTAATTTTCACTACCGATACCAAAACTGATGGTGAACATTACCTCATCTCATGCAGTCTTCTCTTTCATGGATGGCTCATCTAGATGCAACTAAATAAATATGGCCACTGAATATGAGAAAAATACTATTTTTCAAAACCCGATCGGAATCTATTACTATAAGGTCATGCATTTCGGCCTTAAAAATGCCGGTGCTACATACCAGCGAGCCATGACTCAGATTTTTGATGAACTCATTCATCATCAAGTTGAATGTTACATCGATGATCTCGTAGTCAAAAGTAAAGAAAAGAAAGACCACCTCTTTGACTTGAGAGTAGTTTTTAGATGGTTAAGATAATTTAATCTCAAAATGAATCCCTTGAAGTGTGCATTCAGAGTAGTTTCAAGGAAATTCCTTAGGCTTGTTGTCCGACATCGTGGAATCAAAATTGATCTGGAGAAGATCAAGGAAATATTTGAAATGCCAGCCCCTGAAAGTCTAACTCAATTCAGATCATTCTAAGGGTGGTTGGCATATCTAAGATGCTTTATATCCAACATGTCGGGTAGATGCCAACCATTCTCAGTGTTTGTTAAAAAGGACACCAAGTTCAAGTGGGATGATAAGTGTCAGTATTCCTTTGAAGACATCAAGCACTACCTGATGATGTTGTCAGTTCTAGTAGCCCCTATCCTGGGTAAGTAGCTCATATTATACACTACTGCATTACATGACTTGCTTGGTACTTTGTTGGCCTAAGCCAACGATGAAGGGAAAGAGAATGCTCTCTACTATCTCAGCCATCATCTGATCCCTACTGAAGCAAACTATCGACCCAGTGAGAAGTTTTTCTTAGCTTTAGTCTTTGTTTCCCAAAAGCTATCTCATTACATGCTTTCTCATAAGGTGAACCTGATCTCTAGGATCAACCCACTACAACACCTCATGACATGGCTGACATTATTCGGACGGTTGGCACGTTGGTCCATGATTTGACATTACTTTTGTACCCCACCATGCGGTGAAAAAATAAGCACTTGTAGATTTCTTTGCAACACACCCACTTCATGCTGACTCTCTGCTTAGTGATGACCTCCCCGATGAACAAATCATGAACTTAGGAGATACCAACACTCACTACTGGGAGATGTATTTTGATGGTGTAGCTTCCTATTAGAGAGGAGAAGAACCATAATGTACTTTTTCAAGAAAGGTAGGGGTAGGAGTAGTTCTCCCAAGATGAAAGCCAAGATCAAGAGGCTAGCATACTACTGGTCGTTGATGATTACAGATTGCATGGATGTAGCTAGGCGATGCCACCAGTGTCAAGTAACGGTGTGGTCCTACACCAACCACCCAACATTCTACATCCTCCATTGGCCTCATGGCCATTCGAGTGTTGGGGTACCAACATAGTGGGTCTGATTGACCCTCCTTCTTCTAAAGGTCATCGATTGATCCTAGCTGCTATCAACTACTTTTCCAAGTGGGCGAAGGCAATCTAACTCAGAGAGGTCACAACTCAGCATATGCTCCAATTTTTTAGAAACCATATCGTATATAGGTTCGGGGTGCCTTGATGAATTATATTTGATAATGGTACTGCATTCAAGAGCACCAAGATCAACAACTTTGCCTGAAGACATAGCATAGAATGGAGATATTCTACCATCTACTACCCAAGGGAAAATGGCTTGGTAGAAGCCTTCAACAAAACTTTCATCCAAATACTGAAGAAGACACTCGATGATAACAAGCGATAGTGACATGAACAGTTAGTTGAAGCCTTGTGGGCTTACCATGTCACATACGGAACTCCAACTCAATCTACCCCCTTCTCTTTAGTGTATGGGTCTGAAGCTATTCTACCATTAAAAGTCCAACTCCCATCACTAAGGATAGCAGTGGGTTGCAAGATCACAATGGAGCAGAATGCCAAGTTGCAGTTAGAAGAGCTTGAAGGTTTGTAGGAGAGACGCCTATGGGCATGCTATAAGCTCGAGTTGTACAAAGCCAAAATGATTCAAGCTCATAACAAGTTGGTCCATCCTAGAGCATTTCATGTTGGAGAGCTTGTTTTAGTTCTAAGGAAACCAATTGTGGCACGTCGCATGGTGGGAAGCAAGTTTGAAACCACTTGGCAAGGCCTTTTTTCCATAGAAAAGGCTTACTAAGGAGGATCTTATCAGTTTATTAACCATAACGGAGAGCACTCGATGCTTCCAATCAATGAGCTTTACTTAAAGAAATATTATCCATAAATTCATGTTTGAAAATCTTTATCATCAATAAAAATTCCTCTTCAAATCAAATATTCTTTGCTTGTTTGTGAATCTACCACAATGTGTTTAGGATAGCTGTAAGAAAATCCAAGCAGCATTATATTTCCTTTAACATAACACAAACACAAATTACACACAAAAACATAAACAAACACATAGCTTTTGTCTCGGGCTACTTCGAGTTGGGATAACGCCCCCATCAGCACTCACTCAGTAGCTACTTTAGGTCAGCCTCACGTGCTACCCTACTAGTGTATCACCCTAGTGGTCTTCTTATTTTGGAAGATGTAAGTCTGCTACACTTTCCTTTCTTACTTTTCCACTACACACTGATAAGGGCCTTGTTAGTTTGGTAGACCTTACTGCACAGCCAGTAAACTATCTCATGTTGGATGCATTTAAGAAGATCTAAGTCTGCTACACCTTTTTTTAACTAGCCAGCGTGCACTGACTTGGTCGAGTATATTTGAAGATTAGGGTAATTCCCCTCATAGCTCCTTTCCTTCTAACTACTTCAAGTTTGGGTCCAGTCCTCCTTTGGGACTCCTTACTTAGTAGTCGCCCTTAGGTTGGGTTTGATCTGTTATGCCAATAATAGGTCACATCAACTATTATTTCTCTCTTTGGAAGATGTAAGTCTGCTACACTTTCTTCCTAACACAGTCGTTGCACACCGATGGGTAGCCTTAGGTTGGATAGCACTTGTCCAGCCGACTATAGACTATCCCGATGATCAGTTTCAAATTAGGGAGATGTAAGTCTACCCGCCTTCTTCCTAGATTGGCGGTTGCACATCGACAGGCACCTTAGGTTGGCTGGTTCTTATAATGCTGATAGTGAACCACCCGGTGGATACACCACTCATGGTAGATGTAAGTATGCTATGCTTTCTCTTTAAGTTGGCCACCGCATACTTACAGACATTATTTTCCTCAGGGATCAAGATAACACCACTAGTGGCACCTCCCTTGAGGGCACTCTACTTGGATCACGTCCTTTACGACCATGATTAGACTTTTCGGGTTCGGATTAGCCCCTTTCGGTAACCACCCCTGTGGTTGAAGATTTTGTTCCACGGATGCACAAATTCTTTCTTGGTCCAGTAAATCAGAGATAGATCAAGGTCGACATAGCCCCTTTCAGTGTGGTCCCTAGCACACCAAAAGGGTCTATGATAACAAACAAACACAATATATATTCACTTTTGGATTAGGAGAATTCCCCCAATGGTACCTTTCTAAGGTAAGCATCTTATCTTTAGGGTAGTGTCAGCAAAACTCTCTATAGGAATTTCCTGACTACCATTGAGTTGAGGTAAGTCTCCAACGACACTCTTCGTAGTCGCCCTTAGGTTAGATTCAACTTATTGTGCCACCAGAGGTCACCCTGATGATCATCCTTGCTTTGGAAGATGTAAGTTTGCTATGCATTCTTTCTAGCACGACCATTGCATACTGATGAGCAACCCTAGGTCAAGTTCGATTTGTTGTGCTACCAGCTAATAACTCTAATGACTATTCTTTGCTTTGCAAGATGTAATTCTACTACACTTTCTTCCTGGCATAACTGTTGCACACTGAAAGGCACCCCTTAAGTTAGATAGTCCTACCTTTCGGCCGGTAGACTACCCCTTTGGATCAGTAAATCTGAGATAGGCCTAAGTTAATATAGACCCTTCTTAGTGCAATCCATGGCACACCGATGAGATCTATTAAATGAAATTAAAACAAATGACAATAAACTAAATCAAATTAAAATAAATCTAATAAAATCAAATAAAATTAATCTTTACTACTCTTGAACTGAAGTAAGTTCTCCAGCGACACTCTCTCAGTAGTCACCCTAGGTCGGGTTTGATTTGTTGTGCTACTAACAAGTAACCCCAATGACTATTCTTCGCTTTAAAAGATGTAAGTCTGCTATGCCTTCTTCCTAACATAGTTGTTGCACATCAAAAGGCATCCCCATAGGTTAAATAGTCCTACCTTGTGGTTGGTGAACTATCCCTTTGGATTTGTAAACTTGAGATAGGTCAAGGCTGACATAGCCCCTTCTTAGTGGATCCATCACACACTAACAGGGTCCATGAATCAAATCCATCACATTTGATTAAGTTCACATCCTTAGGGAATATTCCCTCAGTTCAAAACCATCCTCCCCAGTAGAGCCATAACAAACTAATCAGACAAATAAAAGAATTGAAATCAAACCCTTATCCCCAGCGAATAACCCGAACCTCCTTTCCTAGTGGAAGGTTCACATTTCCAACCCCTAGCAGATTTGTGCCCATATCCCTAGCAGATATGCCTCCATATCAATTAAGATAAAACAAATTAAAATTAATTCAATCATAATCCCCAGAGGATTATAGACTCTTATCCCCAGTGGATCTTCTTCCTATAAATCACATTCAAAATTAAACCCAAACTCTTATCCCCTAGAGATTAGCTTCAACCTGCTTCCTTAGTGAAAGTTTCACATATTCAATCTCCTGTGGATTCCTCCTTTATGCCCTCGGCATAAACCTCTCTTATGCCCTCGACATAAACCTCTCACATGTCATGTCCAATGTATGTGTGATCCCCTAGTGGATCTTCCTTCATGTCCTTAACATGAAATTCCAACCAAATCCTTCTGGCACTCTTATGCCCTCGACATAAGTTAAGTTACATTGCACTAAGATCGTGATTCTATCTGCCTTTTGGGTTTAGGATTAAATGATTTTCATTAGCACTTGCAATCCTTGGACGTTGTTGATCATCTCAATCAATGCCAATTAGTGTTGTGTGCCTCATCAGTTACACCACACCTATTGGGGGTCTTTTTGTTGACCTCACTTTTAAAGTGAGTTCTCAATCTCCTCATCTTAAACCTAAGAGTCTTCTAGATACTAAGACTTCCCAAGTCATAAGACACTTCTAGCAATTAGGTAAATACTTTACTTAAGCTTAAAGACTTAGAAGGGTTAACCATAGGATTAGGTTATGCCTTAGGGATTAGGATAATCCTCCTACCACCCTACAACCCAAATCTGATCCATGTCCACCTCCTCAAACCAAACTTAAAATTCAATTCAAATTCAAATTCCAAGCCAAATGATTGAAGCTCATGATCAAATCCAAATTCAAAAACAACCTAAGCCCTATGATTTTATCTTATGGACTGAACCTTAGCCAAATTCAAATCAATCCAAACTCAATTAATTTTCTTAAATATCAATTCAACCCTTCAATCAATCTATCAAACTTATAATCAAACTCAATTCCAAATTCAAATCCAAATCTAAATCCAAATTCAAATTCCAAGCCAAATGATTAAAGCCCATGATCAAATCCAAACTTGAAATCTTTCTTAAGCCAATTTCATGGACTTAGCCAAAATCCCATCTAAATCAACCCAAAATCAATTGATTTTATAATGAATCAATCATATCTTCAATCATCTTCCTAAATATAAATCAAATCTACATCCCTATGATCAAAAATAAATCAAATTAAATCAAATTAAATCAAAACCCTTCCTAAACTATATGAATCAACCCCATGAGCTTAGCCAAATCTTAAGTCAAATCACTTCAAACTCAATTGATTTTCTCATAAATCAATCATATCTTCAATCATATTCATGAATATAAATGAAATATACATTTAAAGTATCAAAACAAAATCAAACTAAATCAAAATCCAAATCTAAACCCTTTAAGCCAATTTCATGGACTTAGCCAAACTCCATTCAAATTCAAACCAAAATCAATTGATTTTCTCATGAATCAATCATTCCATCAATCACCATTCTAAATATAAATAAAATCTACAATCATCAAGTCAAACCAAAATTAACCCAAGTCAAACTCCACTTATCCCATTTGACTTGAAATATTCAAATGAACCAAAACTCATTTGAACCCAAACCAATTGCAATTAAATTTATATATACATTCCAAATCCATATATAAACTCAACTAAATCAAACTCAATCCAAAATCAAGCCAACTAAAACCAATTGGTTCACTTGACCCAAAGTGACCAATTTGACCTATTTGAACCAATATCCAATTCAATCTAAATCAAAGTGAATTAAGCAAATCCAAACTTCATAACATGATTGTTGATCATCCTAGGTTAATCAATTATCATAATTGGGTCAAACCAAGTCATCCTAGCCCTTTGACCAAGTCAACCTTCTTAGCCCATATGAACCTAAACTAGCCAAATTGCAATCCAAGCCAAATTAATTGAAACCAATGATTCATACCCATTTAAAATCAATACTTGAACATGACTTAACCTTCAATTGAGCCAAACCAAACCCAATTGGCCCTCTTGACACAAGTTGACCCAAATTGACCTAAAAGAGCAAATTGGGTCAAATCAAAATCTAAAAAAAATTAATTGCAACCAATGGCTCAACTTCATTCCAAATTAACTATTAAACTTGACCAAAGCATTAATTGAGCCCAATTGACCCACTAGACCCAAATGACCTATTGAACCCAACTTGACCTAAAGGGTCAAACCTACCTAAAATCCAATCATATCCAAATTGAACTCAACCAAAGCCTACAACATATTCCAAATGATCAATTAAAACCAAACCAAACCATGACACAAGCCAGTTTGGTCAATTGGGTCAAATTGGTCAATATAACCCATTTGATCCAAATGAACTCAAATGAGCCAAAACAAAATCTAAGCCAACCCTTGGTTTGACCTAATTTGACCAATTGGTCAGCCTAACCTAATTTGACAAAATTTGGCCTAAATGGGTCAAATTCAGCCAAATTGAACTAAATGAACTCTAAATGACATGAAATTTGGCCCAAACCACTTTTGACTCATTTCAAATCTTCCCAAATCAAATCCAATGCCAAATGACCATCCTACCTTTGGGCTATAGATATCACATGATGTAAATCACCCTTGTAAGTGGTCATTTCCATTCCTTGACCACTTGACACTCTCCCATTGGTCCACCTAGGCTCTTAGGAAACTACCCAACTTGACCCAAAGGTGGTTGGGTCATCCATGACCCAAGGGGATGTGAAATCACCTCACCTCCACCATGGGAGCACTTGAAACACTAAGAACACCCACTACCCTTCTTGGCAGCCACCTCCACACCTTCACCCAACCAAACTGAGACAACTCATCACCTCAAGGATACCCACGACCCTCTAAGATAGTCGGATGATCACAAGGAGCCACATTAAGCTGAGCCATACGATCCAAGGGAGGGAGGGGGGGGGGGTATCCACCCCCTTATTTCCACTCAAACTCACACACTTGCATTCCTTAGAGCCCTTGCTACCCAAAATATACTGCCAAGAGCTTCCTAGAGAGTTCCCAAGCCTCCCTAAGTTCCCCACTCAATTTTCCTTCAAGCTGAAATAAGGGCACTCCCCCATTGATTCCCTTTTGCTCAAGGCTCAACCAAAGTGCAATTAACTTTGCACACACCATCCTTAGAGGTAGTCGAGCAAGAATGAATTGCCTCCTGAGCCCTCTAACCATCGAATAATTGTCAATCAACATCGACCACCAATGCTTCAAGTATTGGCCTTCCAAGCTATCCACCTCAAATTGGAGTTTATACTGATCAGCAGAGCCACAAAGCTTCCTCAATTAGATTTTCCACCGATCTTGAGCTCTAGTGAGGTATGTCATTGAAATTGACCTTAGAGTAAAAAAAGTGTTGGAGTTTTTAGAAGAAAACTTTCATCCCATGCAATCCTAACTATTGGATCCCTTGGATCCTTCGTGCGAAGGTGTGGGATCCGTTTAGAGTCGATCTGAGCTCGGGTGAGCTCGGATCATGCGAGCAATGGCAGACAGACTCTATTCCCCCTCATTCGCTTGATGACACAGTCCATTCCATGTGATCAGAATAGACAATCATGATTAGATCCATTAGAGTTATGCATTTTAATCCTTTAGCATCGCAGGATTAATCATCACTGTCCAATCTTAGATCGGACGGAGCACGAGAAAGTGCATCCACCACCATGCAAGCACTGACTAGAATTAAGTTTAAGTAACCAATCCCGTAACGCCATGTGGAAAGTACACCGCATCAGCGCGTCACGTGGCATAGACTGGATTAAGGGTTAACTAGGCCTAATTAATGTTTTTTAATGGCTAAAACTTGTAAAAATTATAACTAATTATAGATAAATCAAAAAATATAAATAAATACTTAATTTAAAGGTATTTCAGAGGATAATTTATTACAAATATTGTTAATTAATTTTGAACAAATTAGGGCTTAATTAGGGTTTAATTACAAAATTAATTAGCCTAATTACTTCTTAATTAATTAATTGGTTAACCACAAACTTTTTGGGATTATTTAAGGGGATGACCTCTACCTCCCCTAATTTTCTTGGGATTTATTTATTAATTAAATAAGAAAATTAGTTAATGAAGCCCTAACTACTTTCTTAATTTAATTAAGGGTTAATTAATCATATGAATAGTAATAATTTAATTTATTAAGTTGTTAATCATTATTCAATAGTGAATGAAGCCATGGGATAAGGTTAGGGCCTCCTTCCTAATTTTTTCCTTAAGTTCATTTCATCAATTAACTTAATTAAGGTTTAATTAATTCATTAAATGGCTTAATTAATTAAAATTAAAATCATAATCACATCAAATTTTGATTAATTAAATCATGGGTAGATCCTTAGGTGTTAAATAACTTAAAGGAATTTAATGAAATTATGATTAGTCCACATGCGTGGGAAAATCATAAGAGTAATTAACTAAGTTCCTTAACTTAATTAACCATTTATTGTGAGCCAATTGCATTAGGCCCATTTTACTTCATATGATCATTGCTAATTTTATTTCCAATGCATGTGCATAGCATGTTGGCTCATAATTATTTGGGTAATTATGTTAAGGCAACATAGGGAAGGGTTAATTAATGGATGTCATGCTAGTATAACTTAATCAACTCATAAAATCAACTTAATTACTTTTCCTTAAACACATTAAGATTGCCAACTTGGGATTGGGTTAGGATCAGCAAACCTTTCCTCACATCCTTAAGTCAAATCAAAACATGAAATTAAAAATGACATTAAAGAAACTTTGGTTTACTTTAAATGGTTTTATTTGATATGATTGTCCTTAGGAATTAATTTGATTGAATGAAATCATGTGTTTATGTTTATTCATCCCTTTCCAATCATGTTAAATGTTGTATGACATTTGAAATCATCCATTCATTTTTTCAAAGTTAATTGAATCAAATCATTTTCCTTTATGTAAGCTTGCATGTATTGGATTAATTTACAATATGTGTGGCTATTATCACTAATAAATTCAAATTATTTTTCCAAAGTTTATAAATCGATCACATTAATTAGAGTGATAGTAGTTATGAACATATATGGGTTTGCATGTGCTTATAGCTTAGACATGTGAAGTAAAGCTTTCTTTTCCTTAATTCATATGTAGTTTTACATGTATTTGAATGTTAATAAGTATATAGTCCAGACATCTCGATAACATAAGGCTTTAGCTAGCCCCAAGGTGGTCATTTGATTACCTCACTTTCCTGGTTAACAGTGACACGTACTTATTTGATTTCATTTACATGTGTCCCTACATTAGGATTTGGATAAAACTTTAATTCACATGCATAAATGTTTCAATCAAATAAAAATACAATCTTTGCATGATTTTCTTTCCTTTATCTATGTATACATCCATATGTATTTGGGAAATGCAAGTGTTTAGTCCGGACATCCTGGGAATATGAGGCTTTAATTAGCCCCAATGAAGTCATTTGATTACCTCACTTCCCTGGTTAACAATGGAATGTACTAGCTTATTTCTCTTATACATGTGTGTGTGTGTGTATTTACTTATTGAATTTGAACCTTTTTTCTTTTATCAAGGATACATGCATTCATAATTGTCTGAGTGATTGAATCAATTAGCCATATGATTTGGAGCTTTCATTCTTATATTCATGCATATAAATTTACATATGTTTGATTGCAAATGGGTATATAGTTTGGACATCCAGGGAATACGAGGCTTTAGTTAGCCCTAAGGATGTCATTTGATTACCGCACTTCCCTGGTTAATAATGACACATACCAATTTAGTTTCATCCCTATGTATTTTTATATAAGAATTTAAATAGAGCTTTAAATTAATATAATTAAATAGTTCAATAAAACAAAAAAATATAAACTTCAAATTCATGCATACATTCATCATATAAGTGTGCTAAAATATATTGTATGTATAGATATACTTAGAATTAAATCATATGCATGTTACATGTGATGGAAAGGAATAATTTAGCATGTGTCATGTGATAGAAATATAATTAGATTAACCTTAAGATGCCTTTCACATTGGATAGGATTATTGAAAGTGAACCTAAACTTAGGATTAATTTGAGATGTATAATAAGTCGCTAAAGAAAACTAAATCAAATTAATATGCTTTAGAAAGTGGATTAAGGTAAGGATGAATAAGGGTTATCTTCTTTCTTCTCTTTATAACACTTAGTTGCTAAGTGTAATCATATGAAACAAAAGAAAACATAAATTAAAATTCTCAAATCAATTAAACAACTTCAAGTGAAACCAACCTTTCATGTTAAATTGAACCTTTACAAACTTAGAAAATACTATTCTAATGCTTAGCATGACACACCACATAAGTCTTAAAACACACCATAGAACTAAGTCACCACTTCTGCTCCTAAGTTAGGATGATGCATGATGTGTTGAATGTTTTGTGATGTATTATTTTAGACTAGATGTTAGGGTGTATATTTCGAAGAATAGATGATAGGCCATTCTTAGCCTAATCATATTTTTTGTAGAGGATTGTGCTTAAGGGGATGCTTAAAAATAAATATAATTGCTCTCTTTGTAGGTTGCTTAAACCCTTAAGCATAATCTAGAATAGGACAGGTGGACTTGGTTACGCATGTGTAGGGTTCAAAGTCCAAATCATATATATAACTACTTGGGATTGTATGTGTGTTTAGCTAACACTTATTTTGTAGGTGTAGTTAGATTTACTTCTCCTATTTTCAATGTAAATTTGCATTAGGAATTAAAATTGATGCTATAGGGATTAGGATTAGCATTGGCTAGAAGGCTTTATCCTGGGTGCCATGTGATGCCTCGAAACCTACCAATCAAAGAGGCAAGGAGGAAAGCAATGAATATATGAGGAATGAAGAAAGAAGACCCCCATAGAATTTATAAATTGTAATTATTATTTTGTAATTTCAGGTTGTATAAGTGCAGGGCTCAGCTACCCATCTCTTCTTTTTGAGTTGTGCGATGGTACCCGATCACACCAGCCTATTATTCTTTTGCATTAGTTTTATAAAAAATGTTTGATGATTTGTTTAGTTTACACACTAGAAATTGCATACTTTTCTTAGTTTCTTAAATGATTGATGCTTTAATCTGTGGCTTGGATGCGATTAGGACCTTAAGGAAAAATTACTTTTTCTACCTCAATTAATCACTCATAACTAAATTTTAAATAATTTATAACTTCACCATGAAGCTTAAGTCTTAAATAAGATAATTAAAAAATTTAGCAACCCAATAGTTGAATGGTTGAATGTTTTACAACATACTTGCATATTGTTTCACTCTTGAAAATAGAAGATTTCCATCCTTGCATGATAGGAGAATGCTTGACCTGTGAAGTCATCCATTATGGTGGAAAACACCCCTTCTTGTTGATTTAGCCAACAACCTACTTTCTTCATGCATATAGGCATCAAAATCTTAAAGCCATTATCAAAATGGAGTGTTAAAATTTAAATAAAATTTGAAATGATTTTACATTAGACCAAGCCATTATTCATACCACTCATGCTCTACTCTCTTAAGGAGTGGGTTCATAGACTTTAGTCTCTTTCTAAATAAATAATAGCCCAACTATCTTGCAATCCATAAGATCAGACTCCATAGTTTTAAAATCAAAGGAGGAGTTAGCTGGTGGCCACTCCAGACTGTTATAAGCCCAACAGTCGGGCGGTTTACCCTCTCTTATGGAGGTGAACCTTATGCCCATCTTCACTTAGATTTAGATCACGCTTTAGATTATGCTAAAGCCCCATAGATTTGGGATCTGAGGTTACAATTTCCTTTAGGCTATAAACATAAATCCTCACCTCTTAGACATTTTCACAACCTTGTGTTGACAGATTATAAGCCCTAGTAATATAATAAAATTTCAACTCAAAACATATAAATCTCTTCACTTTCAAAATTATAAAGCTTAATCATAGGATAGATTGGAATGTTCATTAGTTTTTCAAGAGCATTCCCTACCTATTCTCTTTTGCTTCCAAAATAAGTCTTCTCCTTGAACTTTCCCAGTTGACTTTCTAAATGTAACCAATACTTTGATAGTCTAATCTTGAAATCTTTGGAGATGATAATTGTTTACTTTAATCTAGAGTATTATTTTGGAATTCCATTTCTTAAGATGTAATTAACTATGGAGGCTTGCCTCTATAGGAAACTTTAGAATCTGGTTTAATATAAATCCTACTTTATTCGTCCATGTAAAGTAGAGGAAAAATCTCTAGTATATTCTAAGATCCATCATGTCTTAAGATTCCTTATTAGGTGATTAGGTCCATTGAAGGGTGATGCCTCATTCTTTTAGGATAGTACATCATACCTCAATGTTGTACCCGATCACCTCAATAAGTACCCCCATATGATCTGCGTGGTGTCCCCCCGCCCCATACACATCCAAAAATAAACACCACATGTCTAAATGGGGTCGCAAAGGTCATGATCCAAATGGACTGCCCACAAGGGAGGTGCCACTAGCGGCATTATCCTTATACCTAAAGAAAATAATGCCTATAGCTATATGGTGGCCAACTCAAGGAGAGAGCATAGCAGACTTACATCTACCATGAGTGGTGTATCCATCGGGTGGGTCGCTATTAGAATAACAAGAACCAATGAACATAAGGTTCCCATCGATGTGCGACGATCAGTCTAGGAAGAAGGTGTGTAGACTTACATCTCCCTAAAGTGAAATTGATCACCGGGATAGTCTATAGCCAGCTCGATAGGTGCTATCCAACCTAAGGCTATCCACCGATGTGTAACGGCTGTGCTAAGAATAATGCATAGTAGAATTACATCTTTCAAAGTAAGGAACAACCACTAGGGTGAGCCATTGTTGGCACAACAAGTCGACCTGACCTAAGGGCAACTACTAAGTAGGGAGTCACGAAGAAGGACTAGACCCAGACTTGAAGTGGCTAGAAGGAAAGGACCCACTACGAGACTTACCCTAATCCTCGAATATACTCGACCAAGTTAGTGCACAATGTCTAGTTTAAAAAAAGGCATAACAGACTTACATCCTCTTAAACTAAGCCATCATGAGGAAGCTTACCAGCTGCTCAGTAAGTCCTACCGTGCTAATAAGGCCCTCATCAATGTGCAATGATTGAGTCATGAGGTAATCGTAGCAGAGTTACATCCTCCCAAATAAAGGACCACTAGGGTGACACACTAGAAGAGTAGCATGTTAGCCCGACCTAGAGCAGCTAATAAGCGAGGGTCACAGAGAGCGTTATCTCACATCAACATAGCCCAAGATAAAAGATATGTATTTATTTATTGCAATTTTGTGTGTTAAAGAAATGCTGCAAAGAAAGAATGCTTTAAGAATATTTGTAGAATTCTTATTGATGATGAAGATTTTTAAACATGATTTTATGGATAATATTTCTTTAAGTAGAGCCTATTGATTGGAAGCATCAGGCGCTCTCCTTTATGATTAATAAGATGATAAGATCCTCCTTGGTAGGCCTTCTCTATGGCAAAATGTTCTTCCCAAATGGGTTCAAACTTGCCTCCCATCTTGTGATAGACAATAATTAGTTTCTTTAGAACAAAAACTAAGCTCTCCTACTTGAAAAGATCTAGGATGGATGAACTTGTTGTGATCTTGAATCATTTTGGTCTTGTACAACTCAAGGTTTTGGCATACCCGTAGGCATCTCTCCTCCAAAAATTTGAGCTATTCTAACCTCAACTTGGCATTCTACTCCATTGTGATCTAGCTACCCATAGCCATCCTTAGTAATGGGAGTTGGACTTCTAATGGTAGAACCACTTTAGACCCATACACTAAGAAAAAAAGAGTAGATTCAGTTGGAGTTCTGTATGCGGTACAGTAGGCCCATAAGGCTTCAACTAACTGCTCATGTCACTATCATTTATTGCTATCAAGTATTTTTTTTAGTATTTTGATTAGAGTTTTGTTGAAGGCTTCTGCCAAGTCATTTGCCCTTGGGTAGTAGATGGTGGAATATCTTCAATCTATCCTATGTCTTTGAGCAAAGTTGTTGATCTTGGTGCTCTTGAATGTAGTACCATTATCGGATATAATTTATCAAGGCACCCTGAGACTACATATGATATGGTTCCTAAAAAACTAGAGCACATGCTGAGTTGTGACCTCTCTGAGCGGAATCCCCTCCATCCATTTGGAAAAGTAGTCAATAGCAGCTAGGATAAACTGATGACCTTTGGAAGAAGGAGGGTCAATCAGACCCATTATGTCGGTACCCCAACACTCGAATGGCCATGAGGCCAATATAGGATGTATAATATTGGGTGGTTATTGTAGGACCAGACCATGTACCTGACACTAGTGGCTTCATCTAACTACATCCATGCAGTCTGTAATCATCGACACCAGTAGAATCCTTATCTCTTGATCTTGGCTTTCATATTCAGACTGGATTAGTAAGCTTTGCATAATCTTGAGTGTACATCAATCATAATCTTATGAGCTTCATGTTTATCTAAACAATGTAACCACATATGATTAAAGGACTTCCAGTACAAGGTGCCATCCATGACAGTGAAGGAAAGTGCTCTTTGCTTCGCCTGATGTGCTAGTGACTTCTCTTGAGGTAATTTACCTTTATTTAGATAATCCATGAATGGTTTCCTCTAATCTAACTCATCATCCTTTTTTGCAATGGAAACCTCCCATCAAAGAGAGTACCTTTCAATAAGTTCAGTATCAATAAAGGATAAGACTTGTCTATTTTGTACCCTTATTGATATGGACTCATCTTCCATGCCAACTTCTTAGCAAGTTTGGCTAAAGCATCTGTTATAGTATTTTCTCCTCAAGGAATCTTGTAATTGGTAATCTCTGGGATTTATGCCAACAACTTTATTGTGTACTTATGGTAGTGATTGAGTTAGGCTTTAGAACCTCGTAGAACTCAGTGATCTGATTGATGACTAATTGAGAATCCATGAAGATGTTGATGTTCTGGATGCTTAGAGTAACGACTAACTCTAAACTGACAATCAAAACTCATATTTGGCTTTATTGTTGGTGCAAAGATTGGATAGATAATATGAAAATCTCATCACATCGTGGTCTAGAGTTAGGAGAACTACTCCTATCCTTGCCTTTTATGGAAGAGTAGATTGTGGGTCTTCTCCTCTTTGAGAGGAAGCTGTACCATCAAAGTACATCTCCCAGTGGTGACTGCTAGTGTCCCCTAAGTTTATGATTTGTTCATTGGGGAGTTCATCACTAAGAAGAGAGTCAGTAGGAAGTGGGTGTGCTTCTAAGAAATCCACTAGTGCTTGTCCTTTCACCGTATAGAGGGGTACAAAAGTAATGTCAAACTGTGATAAAATCATGGACTAACATACCAACTGTCCATATAGCATTGACTGTGTCATGAGATATTACAGTGGATTGATCTTAGAGATCAAGTTCACCTTATGAGAAAGCATGTATGTCGTAGCTTTTGGGATGCAAAGATTAAAGCTAGGCAATGCTTCTCAATGGGTAGATAGTTTTCTTTAGCATGGATTAGATGACAGCTGAGGTAGTAGAGTGCATTTTCCTTCCCTTTGTCATTTGTTTGAGCCAAAAAAAGTGCAAAGGGAGTCTTCTAATGTAATAGTGTACAGTATGAATGGATTTCCCTGAATAAGGGCTACTAAAATTGGCAGCATCATTAGGTAGTGCTTGGTGTCTTTGAAGGTATGTTGACACTTGTCATCCTATTTAAACTTGGCATCCTTTTTGACAAGTGCTAAGAATGACTGGAAACTTCTAGATAAGTTGGATATAAAGAATATTAAATGTGCCAATCACCTTTGAAATGATCTGAGTTGAGTTAAACTTTTAGGAGGTGGCATTTTTAATATCACCTTGATCTTCTTCAGATCGATTTTGATTTCACAATGTTAGACAACTAACCCAAGAAATTTCCCTGAAGCTACTCTGAATGTACACTTCATGGGTTTCATTTTGAAGTTTAATTATCATAACCATTCAAAACTACTCTCAAGTCAAAAAGATGATCTTCCTTTTCTTTACTTCAGACCATGAGATCATCAACATAACACTCTGCTTGATGATAAATGAGTTCATCAAAGATTCGAGTCGTAGCCCGCTGGTATGTAGCAATGATATTTTTAAGGCCAAAAGGCATGACCTTATAGCAATAAATTCAAATCGAGGTTCAAAAAGTAGTATTTTTCTCATGTTTAGGGGCCATCTTTATTTGGTTATATCCAGATGAATCATCTATGAAAGAGAAGACTACATGAGATGAGGAAATAACCACCAACAGTTCTGGTATTGGTAGTGAAAATTCATCTTCTGGACATGCCATATCAAGTCCTTAAAATCGATGTATATGTGAATTTGTCCATTCTTCTTCTTAACTGGGATGACACTGGCCAATCAGGTAAGGTATTTTTCTTCCTGGATGAAACCATCATTGATCAATTTCTTGACTTCAGAAATGACCTATTATTTAATGTCTAATTTCGTGTGTCTAGGAGCTTGCTTGATAGGGCTAGCACTAGGCTCTATTGTTAGTTTATGGATTGCTACATCCAAAGATAAATCGAGAATCTTCAGTTCCATGCAACTCCTTAAACTCGGTCAATTCTAAGTCATTGGTTTCAATTACATTCAACAAAAGAATGTCTTATGTCTTCTCGATTCTTTAATTTCTTTGAACTATGGATTTGATTCTCTTCTTTGAGTAGTGATCATCTTAAAATCGCCAACTTAAATCCTTTTTAAGCTTTTGCATTTGTTCTTCCATATTCTTTCAAAATAGTTTGACCTATGCTTTGACCAAGTATATGGGATTAACCTTTTCTTTTCTAAATTATGAATACAAGGTAGTATCAATCAAAAGGTAATTTTATTAAATCTTTATATGAGTCATCCTCAAGTTCTACATCAACTTCTTGACTTGAGGATGATCCTCCCAAAAAGAAACTCTGAGTCTTCACATATGTGGATAACTTAAGGGATTCCTTAATTACCTAACCCTCAACTTTTTGTGAGAAAAGTGGGGTTAGAGCTAAAGTTCCCTATTGATGCCTAACTGTTTCACATATAGACTTGGATACACTTATGCTTTGCTTTGGATTCTAGTCTTCATCGCTATCTAGCTCAAGTATCACCTCCAAGGGAATCTGCTACTGAGAAGAGCTAGCTAGTGTGCTAACCATATAAGACTTATCCTCTAAACTAGATTCTAAGTCTATATGGAGCAAGTGTACTCCTAGTAGCTGAGATATATCTCTTAGGTGGTATAAGGAGGTTTTCCCAGGGCCTCAGGCGCCTCTTCTTCTCTGGTGGAGGTCGGGTCACCTTACCTATATGTCTGAATAGAATAATGAATTATTCGTGGAATATAATGTTGGGCTCCACTTCCTTCTCCAAGTCTATTTCTCACTCCCTTTTATTTTCTTATTCTTATTCTTTTTTCTCTTTCATTTTCTTTTTCTTTTTCTTTTTTTTCTTTTATTTTTAAACTTTGGCCAAGTTCACAAGAATAGACTTGTTGGTTTTGAGGAAGGTAGTAAGTCATCCTCGTTATCTAGTCGTGGAACAAATGGCTTGAGATCTCCTTTGACATAGCAGACGATCCCACCTCTCACAAACTTCATACACTTATGTAGAGAGGAAGGAACCTTATTTTTTTTCATGCATCCATGGTCTCCCAAGGAAAGCATTTAAAATTGTATCTAAGTCTATAATGTGAAACTTAGCTTTAGTCTTCCAATCATTTATTTCCAAGGGCAACACTTTGTTGCTTTAGGCCCTCTCGCCTTCTTTATTGAATCCTCTCAACATCATCCTTTCTTTTTGGAGTTTGGAGATCTTGATCCTCAAGTAACCAAGGTTTCTTAGACTCATAATATTGACGATGCAACTAGATCAACCAACACTTTGGATAGCCTGTATCTGCCAACATCCACTGTAATGTATAGAGGATGTTTATGCTCAGTCATCCCTAGAAGCAAGTCTTCATCGTTGAATGTAACTTCTAAGATGTCCTTTGAGTGGCATGCTTCTTCTTCAGTAGTGGTCAGTTGATCCAAGCATATCTCAGGATCAAGTAAAGCCTTGATTAGAGATTCCCTCATCTCTTTGGATAAGGCTAGGGTGCCATATATGCTTAACTTAGCTGGCAACATTATAAGATAAGCTAGGACATTGTAATCAACTCTAGCTTGGTCCTCCATAAGCATATCTATAGGTGGAGCATCCTGTAGTGGGGCAATCTGCTCACTAAAATAAATGACTTGCTTACCCTTATCCTAAGGTGCTACCTTAAGAGGTAGAACTTTGCCACTACAGAGGTTGACTTTGGTGACTTTATGTTACGGATTACTGGAAAGTTCTACCTGCTTGTTGGGCATACCTATCGCTTCTCCTATGGGACCCTCAGAGTCGGTTGACTCCAAGTCAATCTCAATGGGTGAACATGATTGATTCAGAAAAGGAAAGTCTGATTCTAAATCAGAAAAGAAAGGATTGGAATTACTATAGCTATTATTATTTTTTAGACTTGGAGAGTTTTCAATTGAAATAAAATCAAGAGTATTAGAAGTAGATAAGATATGAGTAGAATCTGCTTTCTTCATTGATTTCTTTCTAGGTGGAGGTACATGATAGAAATCAAGTAAAGTAAATAGAGTGAGGGTTTTAGTGCCCTCATCCATAGATACAATGCTCCTACTAATAGAAGAAAACTTGGATGAAGTGGTAGTAGCTGCAATGGTGGAAGAAGTGCTGGACTTGGACGGTGGTTGCAATACTAGACTATCCCAAGCAAGTATGAACTGTTGCTGCTGCTGTTGAGCTTCCACCTTCCCTGAGTTATCCTTGGTAACTTGCAAACCCTCCTTGGTGTTGGAGGTTTGAGCTACCTCAGGGTCAAATGGGAAAAAGTAGGAAATGCCTATTGATAATAGGATACCCAATATACATTTCAACTATCCTATGATTGGGCTTCAAATTTGGAATTTAATTTTAGATTTCAAGTAATCATTTTTTTTAAAATTTGGGGCTTAGATTCTAGCAACACAAGATTGCAAAAATTCCTAGGGTTGAAGACTTATTCCTAAAAAGGATGCTTCAGAACCTAGTCTACAGACGCTTCTGACACATGTCAGATGCTCAACCTAGTTCTATCCTTTGGAATCATTGGCTATTCTCCTCAACTGAGGGAACTAACCTATCCCTAACTCTTCTAAACTTACAACCTATCTAGAGAAGGCTGGTAGCTAACACCACCTATTCGCATTTTAAATTCTTGAAGTCAAGTCACATGAATGTAGGATGGCTGGGCTGTTGCATTTTTAAGAAAGAAATCTATGAACCTAGACTCACTCCCTAATCCCTAATATTATGTATGGTATGAAGATGCATTTAAGTAATGCATATTTTTTAGATTTTTATAATTTTTGATTCAGGATTAAGTTTAGGGCTTAGGTACATAATGTATGCCTAATGCATGCAATTAGAAAAAGATTATGGCCAAATCAGAAGACAAGAATGTGTTCTTCTATCATAGGCTCTCAAAGATCAAGCCCAGGTTCTTTGCTAAAGATAGAAGCCCTTTCTTAATCAAGAGTGAAACAATATGATTTATGCATGATGTTAAAACATCCAACTAAGGGGTTGCTACGTATTTTATCATGCTTTAATACCTAGGCTTTTATATGAAGATTATGAGTTGTATTTATTTTTATGTTTTGATTGATTTAATTGGGTAAAAAATTTAGCTTATCCTATTAGCCTACGTCCAAACATTCATCATAGTACAAACATAACATAGAAAGAAACCTAGAAAAAGCATATTATTTCTATTGCACACCAAAAATAAATCAAACAAAATTAAATTATATAAGAAAAAGGCCAATCGATTGGTAACTGCAGTATACGCCGGAAGAAAGAAAAATGTGCAGCTGAGTTCTGCCCTTATACAATCCGGCCTAGAACTACAAGTTTAGATCTATGGGTCTTCTTTTCAAGAAAGTCTCCTTTTTCAGTGACATCCATCAGGCTCCACAGGGACCACCGCACCATCTTTTGGTTGGGTCAGCTCCTATTAATCCTAGACCCCATAGATCTTAACCTAATTCTAAGCTCAAATTTATATTTAAAATTTAAAAGAAATCCTGAGCCCTACAAAACAGATGTTAGGAAATACGCATAGCACATAAAATAGTTTATATTTCACAAACATATGGGCTTAGCATTAGTTGCTTGCCAAGCCCACCTATCCTATGGACTATGTTAAGGGATTTTTAGCACCTTCAAGCAAATAATAATTTTATGATTTATTTATTATTGCGATCCCTTTAACACAGTTCCCTGCAAAAAATAGTGTTAATTCTAAAAAGAATGCCCTAACATCCAGTCTAACGAACAAACAAGCCTAGGCATCCAGTCTAAAGCAATACACCACACAGACATGTGAAGCATAGTACAACATATCACAGGAGATTAAATGGAAATCACAGAATGATCTAACCTAGATCTAGAGTCCATGACCTAGTAATCTAGTGTGTGTAAAAGAGAGGTTTGTGTGGTAAAGTTTTGCTAGGCTCTTTTAAGTTCAAGTCTAAATTTGAAGTTTGATTTTGTTTAATTTTAACCTTTGGTTGGTTTCAATTCAAATGTTTTAGTTATTTAATTCCCATTTTTATTCCATTTTATTTGGTTAAAGTAATATTTAAGTCTTCAAGAATGAGAAATAGAATGAATTTAATTTTTTAGGTGAAACTCACTTTATTCCACATCCTAAATCCTAATGAAATTTCCAAAAGTTTAACTAAGATCCTTAAGTATCTTAATTAGTCCTTTTGATGTTTTTTTATGTTTGGATTGGTTTTATGTTTCTTTTCTTTTTAGATTTGATTTGAATTATTTCATTTGACTGAATTACTTTGTTTGATTTAGTTTGTTAGATTTGTTTTATTTTAATTTAAGCTATGTGGGTTTCATTTGATTTGGCTTATGTTAATTTAAAGAGTTTGATTTTATTCAATTTAACTTAAGTTATTAAATTATGGATTTATAAGCTTAAGGTTTAAGTTCATTAATATGAATTAGTACCTTAGGCTTATTCATGGATTATGCTTAACCTAAAGTACTTAGGTTAATTATTTGATCTGATTTAATTGAGCTAAGTTTTAGATTCATTCTTAAATTCATTAGAGATGAATGATTTTTATTAAATTTTATTAATTCAAAATTTAAGGTTTAAGTTAATTAATAGTTTTATTAGCCTGAGGTTTTATTTCATTATCCTAAGATTAAATTTGATAACTTTAATTGACTTAGGATATTTAGATAAGTTCTTTAATAGTTTTCTGATGTTTGATTGAAATTGATTTGAATCACCATTTATTTTAATGGATTAATCAATTTCCTTAACCTAATATTTGATTAACATTGACCTAAGGATTTAGAAATTTAACAACTCCTAATCCAGAGATTAATTAGGATTGAAAATTTTCTGGCAAGTGGGCCAATTTCAAATGTTCAAAGTTTCATCTTGATTAGATTTGTAATTAAGGAGTAATTAGGGTTTACATTATTTCATTAAAGCTTAAATTATGCCTAATATATTGAGATTTAGTTAAGGGTTTTATTTTTCATAAATTCTTCACTAAAATGCATTTCTAATGAGGTTTATTCATAATTTTTGGATAATTGGTTGATTTACTATGATTTAATTAAATTCAAGTTATTTAATTGAATTATTTAATTTATTTAATTGCCTAATTAGGTCAATTTAAGGATTTTTAGGTTTAATTGAGTTTAAGTGATGTTTTAATGTTCACTGAAGTTCATTAGGGTGATTTAAGGTTGTTAGATTAAAATTCCCAAATTATTTCATTAAGGATTAATTAATTTAATTAACTTAATGGTTAAGCAAATGAAATTTCAATTTCCTTTGAATTCACAGAATTATATCCCAAAAATATCATCTAAGGTGTGCTTTATGCTTAATTTTGTTTCCCCAAAGTTTCAAACGAATTGGATTATTAATTTGAGAGTAATTAGGATTTAAAATTTTTAATTAAATACAAATTAAGGCTAAAATACCTAATAGAAATTGGGGATTTTAATTTTCATGGATTCCTCTCATCAAGACAAATCTGTAGAGCCTTTATTTGTATTTTTCTGATTTGTATTTATTTTTCTATGAATTTTTAAAGTTTATGTCATTTTTAAATAATTTTAATACTATTATTTAACTAATTTTAATGGAATTTAAGTGACGACGTGGATCCATCTTTGCATGATGCCTTGGTTGTGTGGTGTCTGTATGGCTCATCGGGTTGCGAATGATCTGGACCGTCCGGATCGATCCTCCGATTCCTTAAGGGTGAAAACCGATATGGTCTACTTAGATCTAGACTGTCTGATCCAAATACACTGATCGGATGATGGAGAGCTCATCTCCTTCATTTCCTGCAGGAGCTGAGAGCCGTCCATCTTGTTTTGCTAATATATTTTGATCTAGGCAATGAAATCATATGATTTCAAAGTGCTACAAAATCGTTGAAGGATATCCTATAATTCTATGGGGTTTGATCTTATTGAAGATCAGGTTTCCTATGAAAATGTCCACATTATAAACTTCAAGGAAAAAGCTCAAGTTCATTAATGGCATACCTCAATTCGTTGGACGATTGGCCTTGGAATTGATCCTAGAGCTACGAAACCTTGACTCGAACTTGCTTGCTAAAGGAATTAGGTTAATTCCTTATGGATGGTTCCCTATACCAACCCTTGCCTTGAAAATTTCAACTTTGGTGGTTTGCAATGGTTAAGGACACTTGGAAGGGGGAAGAACATTTGTTTGGCTTCAGTTTTGATGTATGAAGGTGAAAGAAAGTTCAATTCTCCTTGAGGAAGTGTGTGTGTGTGTGGTTTGCCATATGGACAAGAGCTTTAAAGCTCTTTTTGGCTATTCCTTGGTTGACTAAAGAGCATGAAGAGAGCTTGGAAGCTTGCTAGGATCCCCCTCTTTGCCTTACATGTGTTTAGGCTGAAGAAGTGGGGAGATAGCGAAGGAAAAATGGATTTTAGCTTCCCTTAGTGAATTTTTTAGTTCATTTTTGGGTTTTGTCATTTAGTTCCTCGAATGGCTTAGTTAGGGAGGATGATTAGCACTTAATTCCTTTATTAGCAAGGCTTAAGAGGATTTGTCTTCATCCCATATGCATTAGTTGAAAGTGTTTTGAATTTTCCATGGGTTTGAGTTCAAGGTAGCCTATTTAGGTCATTTTGATTTAAGGGATTTAATTTACCTAATCTAGGCTCAATGGACTCAAATTTCTTTGTCATTATGATCAAACATGTTTATTTTATCATTTGAAATATTTTTTATAATTTGATTTGGTCAAATTTTATTGGGTTGACTTTTTGACCAAGTGGACCCACTTAAGTCAATCTTAGGTTGGCTAGAGTTGACTTTAGGTTTGACTTTGAATTTCTATTTTATTTTCATTGATTTACTTGATTTAATTTATGTTGGATATTTGACTTGATTTTGCATCAAACCAAGTAGATTAGATTTAGCTCAAAATGCATTTCCTAAGTCACTAAGCATGGTGACCTAAATATTGAATTTGAAAATCCCTATTTGAACTTGAGCTCTTCTCATTGAAAAAATGACTTCTTCCAAAAATGAGGTAATAAATGGACCCCCAATAGGTGTAATGGATTACTCAGAATACACTGCACATATGGTGTTAACCAGATTGATCAACATACAATCATAAACTTGGGGTTCCAATTCAGAATTTTGATTTTTGATTTGAAATTTTATTTTAATTTTGATTGTGTAAGATAGGTATATATATACCTATCTTTGTTTTGGAGGTGTGACTCATTACTAGAAACTTAACTTCATTAAGTTCTAGGATGAAGAAGAATGCTATTAGGAATGGACCCAAAGAATGGTCTAACCCTAATGCAATCATTATGCTCAAAGAAGATGCCTTTAGGCGACTTACTCTTACTTGAGAATAGTGGTGATCCATGTGATTAGCTAATAAGATGGGGCTGTTAAGGGCATGATCCATCCTAGTTAGCTAAAAAAAGAGGAGAGGGGTCTTTAAAGACATGATCCAATCCTCAAAAGCTATGCTGGGGAAAAGAGGCTTGAAATGCTTAATCCTAATCTGCATCACTTTGACTACTAAACAAGGGTCATATGGACTTGATCCTATTTGAGTAGTCCAAAGAAATGGGGCCTTCAATAGCTTGATTCCATTCCTTAGAAATTTGAATAGGATGCCAACTGGGGACTTACTCCAATGTGATTAGCTAATAAGATGGGGACATTAAGGGCATGATACATCCTAATTAGCTAAAAAGATGAAAGGGGTCCTTAAAGACATAATCCAATCCTCAAAATAGGATGCAAACTGGGGACTTACGCTTATATAATTAGCTAATAAGATAGGGTCGTTAAGGGCATGATCCATCCTAATTAGCTGAAAGGAGGAGAGGGGTCCTTAAAGACATAATCCAATCCTCAAAATAGGATGCCAACTAAGGACTTACGCCTATGTAATTAGCTAATAAGATGGGGTCGTTAAGGGCATGATCCAACCAAATTTGCTGAAAAGAGGAGAGGGGTCCTTAAAGACATGATCCAATCCTCAAAATAAGATGCCAACTAGGGACTTACACTTATGTAATTAGCTAATAGGATGGGGCTATTAAGGGCATGATCCATTCTAATTAGCTAAAAAGAAGAAAAGGGTCATTAAAGAAATGATCCAATCCTCAAAATAGGATGCCAACTGGGGACTTACTCCTATGAGGTTAGCTAATAAGATGGGCCATTAAGGGCATGATCCATCCTAAATAGCTGAAAAGAGGAAAGGGGTCCTTAAAGACATGATCCAATCTTCAGAATAGGGTGTCAACTGGGGACTTACTCCTATGTGATTAGCTAATAAGATGGGGTCGTTAAGGGCATGATCCATCCTAATTAGCTGAAAAGAGGAAAGGCATCCTTAAAGACATAATCCAATCCTCAAAATAGGATGCCAACTGGGGACTTACTTCTATCTGATTAGCTAATAAGATGGGGCCGTTAAGGGCATGATCTATCCTAATTAGCTAAAAAGAGGAAGGGGTCCTTAAAGACATGATCCAATCTTCAAAGTAGGATGCCAACTAGGGACTTACACTTATGTGATTAGCTAATAAGATGGGGCTGTTAAGGGCATGATCCATCCTAATTAGCTAAAAAGAGGAAAGGGGTTCTTAAAGACATGATCTGATCCTCAAAATAGGAATAGGATGTCAACTAGGGGACTTACTCCTAACCCATTTGAATGGTGCACAAAGGCTTACTCCAATCCTAAAATACATGAGAAAGCTGTCACAAAGGCCTTGCTCCTTACTCAAGATATGTATAGGAAAGGTGCCACAAAGGGTATGGGTGAGGAAAAGGGGTCAAAGAGACTTATTCCTAATCCCTAAAAGTTTTAATTAAAAAGCAAGAGTCTCATGAACTTGATCTTTACTGGATTAGTCTAACTTGATGAAGGGTAATGAAAGGTTTGCTTCCATTTTCAAATACATTTACAAATGAGTTTCCAACATTCCAGATAAATGATACAAGTCAATAAAGAGAAATAAGCTTTTATTTTATTGATCTTTATTTGGCAACAAGTTACAAGTTACACATAATATTTCTTTAGGTAACATCCATTAATAGGTGGTATTGGACGTTCACCATCATAGGTAATAAGTTGGTAAGAACCTCCTTCATAGGTTTTTCCACTTCAAATGGTCCATCCCATGTTGGCTCAAATTTGCTACCGATTCTTCGATGAGCTAGGATTGGTCATCTAAGAACCAAGACCAAGTCTCATACTTGGAAAGTTCTAGGATGAACCAATCTATCATGTGCCTGAACCATATGTGATTGGTACAGTTCAAGGTCTTGTTGAGCTTTCAACCATTTTCCTTCAAGATTATCAAGTTCTTCCAAGCGAATCTTATGATTTTGATCTACCGTAACATTATTATTAACACCTATTCTTAATGAAGGCAGTTGCACTTCTAATGGAAGAACCACTTTAGTCCCAAAAACTAAAGCATATGGTGAAGACTGAGTTGGTGTCCTATATGTGATCCGATAGGCCCATAAGCTTCAACCATTTTTTCATGCCATTAGCACTTGTTTTCATTAAGTATCTTTTTTAGAATTCTTACCGATATTTTATTAAATCCCTGAGCCAATCCATTCCCCCTAGGGTAATAGATGGTCGAGTATCTCCAATTAATTTTATGTCTAACTACAAAGTGATTTATTTTCGTGGACCTAAAGGATGGACCACTATCAGATATGATTCAGCAAGGAATGCCAAATCGATATACAACATTTTTCTGAAAGAATTTCAACACATGATATGCTTTAACCTCTTTCAGTGGTACCTCTTCAACCCATTTGGAGAAATAATTCATTGCAGCTAAAATAAAATGATGTCCTTTCAATGAAGGAGGGTCAATGGGCCCTATGATGTCGGTACCGCAACTCTCAAAAGGCCAGGAGGCAACTATAGGGAGTAATACATTGGGTGGTTGATGTAATACCACACCATGTACTTGGCACTAATGACAACGATGTGCAACCTTCATGCAGTCATTCAGTCTTGATGGCCATTAATACCCAAGTCTCTTGATTTTTAATTTCATTTTGGGCCTAGATTGGTGTGCTCCACACAATCCAAAGTGTATCTCAGTCACAACCTTATGGGCTTTCGATTTGTCTAAACAATGGAGCCACATTTGGTCGTATGACCTATGATACAAAGCATTATTAATTAATGTGCAAGATAAAGCACATTTTTTTATTTGATTTACTAATGATTTATTTTCATGAAGCCTCCCCTTATTTAAATAGTCAATAAACGGTTGCCTCCAATCACATTCTATTTGACCTTCAGTAAGAGTGGCTATTCTTTGCATTTCTTTTTGCCTATTAATGTAGTCTAAATCTATAGGAGACAAAACTTGTTGATTTTGAACTTCTATAGAAATTGATTCTTTTTCTAGGCATGTGATTTCTTTGGCTAGTTTAGCCAAAGGATTTGCTATTGAATTCTCTAGGAGAGATATTCTACACAACGTTACATATGGAATCTTTTTAAGGAATTTCATTGTATATTAATGATAATTGAAAAGCTTTGGATGCAAAACCTTATAGAACCCGCTTGGTTTATAACCAGCTGGGAATTCTCAAAAATTTTATATTTTTAATTTCCATAAGGATTTCCAACTCTAAACCAGTAATAAAAGCTTCATTATTTATACAAGGCTCAGCCAAATGATATGAATATCTGATCATTCCTTTTTCTAGGGTTATAAAAATTAACCCAATTTCTGCCTTCCCTGGGATAGATGAGTTTGATTCTTTATGTCTTCTTGATGATGATGCACCATCAAAGTATAATTCTCAGGTGGCATTAGGTTCACCTTCCAATGATATGATCTATTTATCTAGGAGATCATTATTTAAAGGAGACCCTTCAAGGATAGGGTGTGCTGTTAGGAAATTTGCCACCATTTATCCTTTTACAGTACAAAGAGGAATATAAGTGATCTCAAATTGTAATAAAATCATTGACCATTATGTTAAACGCCCAGACATCATTGGATGGGTCATGAGATATTGCAAATGATTCACCCTTGAAATCAGGTTGACTTTATGAGAAAGCATATAATGCCTCAATTTCTGAACGGCAAAAACTAAGGCTAAGTAATGTTTCTTAATAGGAGGATAATTCTTTTCCATTGGGATAAGCATGAAACTTAGACAATAAAGGGCATTTTACTTCCCTTCTTCATTTGTTTAAGCCAATAAAGCCCCAAGAGATTCATCCATAGGCGCAGTATAGAGAATTAATGGCTTTCCCGAAATCGGGGAAGCCAAAATAGGAGGATTCATTAAATATTGATTTAGATTTTTAAAGGCACCCAAGCATTTTTCATCCCAAATAAATTTGGAATCTTTCTTTAGTAATGTTGCAAAGGGTTGACACCTTCTAGATAAATTTGATATGAATCTCCTTAGATATGCAAGCCTTCCCTGGAATGATCTAAATGTGTATGATTTCTAGGCGGTGGCATTTCTATAATAGATTTTATCTTTTCTAGATCAATTTCTATCCCACAATGCTGCACTACGAACCCTAGGAATTTCCTTGAAGTCACTCCATAGGCACACTTCAGAGGATTCACCTTTAAGTTATGGTGGCGCAATAACTGAAAAATGACCCGTAAATCATAGAAATGATCTTATTTTATCTTACTTTTAATGACTAGATCATCAATATAGCATTCAACTTGATTATGAATCAAGTCATCGAATTTTCTAGTCATAGCTCTTTGATAAGTAGCTTCAACATTTTTTTGACCAAATGGCATGATCGTGTAACAGAAAATCCCAATTGGAGTTCTGAATGTCGTATGCTTTTCATCTTCTTGGGACATCTTAATTTGATTATAACCAGATGATCCATCCATAAATGAAAAGATCTCATGCGAGGAGGCTATGTCGACCATGGGTTCGGCAATAGGCAAAGGGAACTAATCTTTGGGACAAGCCTTGTTTAGGTCTTTAAAGTCAACACAGATGCGTATTTGACCATTCTTCCTTTTTACTGGAACTATGATGGCTACCCAATCAGGGTATTATTCCTCTCGTATAAAGCCCACTTCAATTAGTTTCTTTATTTCAATGATCACTTGTTGTTCTACTTCTAGGCTCATTTTCCTAGGAGCCTGCTTTACTGGGATGATATTAGGTTTAATTCCTAGTTTGTGCACACCACTTCCTGAGATAAACCTGGCATTTCATCATAACTCTAGGCAAAGCAATCTTTATACTCAAAGAGTAAAGTGATTAACCTTTAATCTTCTAGAACCAGAAAAGAGCTTATAAAAGTCAATTTTGGGTTCTCAGGAGTTCCTAGGTTAACCTCCTTTAATTCATTTATAATAGATTTTATCTCTTCCTCATATTCAGGAGGTGCACTCTGAAGTAAATCATCTTTGGATTCCTTCATAGTTTTTATGAATGAGTCTTCTAGAAGAGTAGAAGAGACTTCAAAGAGTTGATCTACTTGACGATTACTTATCATTAAACAATGCTCTGTATCATCAAATGATTCAATAGTACCAAACCCAATGCCAGCTTTGGAATGGAAATTTCTATGTTTTCATTCCATAAGCTCTCCATGCATTGGGCTTTATCTTTGGGCCAAACATTTGTGATAAAACCATGTTTCACAGAATTCTTTACACAAGTTGAATACTAGTCAAAAGGAAGTTTTATTATTTCATTGAAAGATGGTTCTTCAAGCTTTACATCTCCTTTTGAGCTTGAAGGACCGGGTACAGAATAAAATTTTGCTGACCTCCCACTTCTCCTAATAAGTTAGGGGCTACTTTGACCTCTAATTGAGATATTTTATTTTGATTTAGAGGAGTCAAAGTTAAAGTATCCACATAATTTTTCAATTTTTCATATGTGGATAGCTCAGACTCTTCCTTTAATATTTTAATTTCTTTCTCATCAGTGTCTGATTCTAGAGAAATTGAAAACTTTATTGAAGCATTTCTACGATAGGGTTCTTCATCTAAGATGGATTCCAAATCAATATGAATTATTGGAGGTTATTTTTCTTTTTCTTTTTCTTTTTCCTCCTTTTCTTTCTTTTATCTTTCTTGATTATTGCATTTTGTGCTTAAACAAGGATGGATTTCATAGAATCAAATCTAGGTTTCTTAGACATGTTGTAAATAGCATCTTCATAGAGCTCAATCTCATGAATAGAGAATGGTTGTATATCTCCTTTTATAACATATTCCACTCCATCCCTACTGTACTTAATACACTGGTGGAGTGAAGATGGAACCATTCTATACTCATGGATCCAAGGCCTACCTAAGAGAGCACTAAAGGAAGTTTCTAAATATATAATGTGAAATTTAGCTTCAATTTTCAATCCTTCTATTTATAATAATATAGTGATTGAACCTAAAGCTTTTTCACCTATTTCGTTAAAGCCCTTTAACAACATCTTATTAGAGCTAAGTCTTCTACTATCAATCTTTAAGAATGCCAATGTTCTAGAGTTCATGATGTTAATTGATGCGCCAAGATCTACCAGAACTCTTGATAATCTTGTATTTTCAATTTTTATAGCAATATAGAGAGGACGATTATGGTCACTGGTTCCCAAAAGTAGATCCTCATCGGAGAAATGAACTCATGGAATCTCCTTAAAGTAACAAGCCGCTTCTGAGGAAGTAGCTGCTAGTTGAATCAGGCATACCTCTGGATCAAGTAATGCATGTACTAATGACTCTCTCATTTCTTTTCAAAGAATGAGAGCATCATAAATGCTTAATCTAGTAGGAAGCTTCCTAAGATGGGCTAGAATATTATAATCTACTTTGGGAATCTTTATTTCTACTGGTGTTTCTTTAAGTAAGGAAACTGAACTTAGGTTTTCATCCAAGATTTGCTCACCTTTTTCTTGAAGAGTAGGATATAAATGAGGCGGTAAGACTCTTCCACTACAACAATTTACTTTAGCAATATCTCCAAGGTTTGAATCAACCTGTTCCTCATTTTCACCATCCTTTTCTGATGAATGATCAGAGTCTGACACTTCTATATCTATGATAAGTGGGTCACCATGCAAATCTTCCATGAGATTTGTCTTTTTTGATGTTTAATTTTTCAATATTTTCATTCTCATTTTCATCAGAAATAGCATGAATGTAAGAAATGTCATTAGAGACAGACTTTTTATTCATTCTTTTGAAATAAGTACATAAAGATAAAGCTTATATGGTACCACCTTTCCATCTTTATCATATATAGTTCTATCCCTAGATATAGATGTCCCTCCCTCACCACACTTTTTGATTTTCTGTAGTTGAAAATGCAGAACTGGGCTGAGGTGGAACTTGTATGCTAGACTTTAGTGGATCAACTTGGGTGACACCTCCAGGGTCTGACTATGATCTTGCATGACATGTTTTAAATTTTTCATCATATGTTTCTTTGTAGAATGGGATAAAGCTATATCCCATTCCTTTTGAAATGAAGAATTGGAAGAAGAACTACCTATTATAACCTTAATGGACCCTTGTCCAAGGTCCATAAGGTACTCCTTTGGAATAGTCACTAATCCCATCTTAAAATTTCTTTCAAGCTAGTTCTTGAATAAAAAGCAATCCTCAATGATATGCCCCAACATTTCTTTTCCTACCTCTTTTGGCCTTTTCGGGTCAAGGAGTTTGAAGTATGGCTTTTTCATCAGATTTTTGAAAATTTTCCTCACTGCCTCTTTCTTAAAGGAATAAGTCTAGTTCATCCTTTTGAGAAAGTGCTAGTTGGAAAATTCCTATGGAATGATGACTTCTGCTATGATGGTTCGTAAGATGAAGCTAGCTATGGTTGTACATTCATAGCTTTCCCTCTATCAACTATAGAGACATTGTCTACTCTTTTTTCTAAAGGCTTCCTAGGCTTAGATGACTCAGATTGGTCTTTTAAGAAAGACATCCTAGGAGCTTCCTCTTGTAAATTAGAGGCTTTATTCAGAAGTTTTTTGAAGGTTTTAATAGTAAAGCCTTTGAGTAGGAAGGCTATAGGGCCATGTATGTTTCTGAGGAGGATCTCTATAGCATGCTGCTCTTGTAATTGAGCCTCGCATTTTAAGCTGAGGAATCTCCATCTAAGGATATAATCTACCAGAGACTTTCCAGGCTTCTGATGTGCTACCACTAGGTCTCCTACAGTAACTTGATGCTGAACATCTGTGAATATCTTCACAAAAATTTTTTCTAATTCATTGAAAGTGTGCACCAAATCATTTGGAAAATCAACATACCAGTCGAAAGAAACTCCACTCAAGCTGCTAATGAACTGTCTAAATAAAAGAGCATAGCTCCCTCTGGCATTACATCAGCTTGCACGAAAGTGAGCCAAATGCTGCTTGGGATTTCCAGCCCCATCAAATACTTTGAAAGATGGGGACACAAACCCTTAGGATAAGGAATGGAATCAAACTCCCCAGGGTATGGTCTACCCTTTGGAGTCAGTGTTGTGATGTGAGTCTGTGCAAATGCTTCTTTCACCTATTGTTCTACCAATGCCTTTAGTTCAGTGTTGAAGGTACTACAATTGCAGGTTTTGACTCCTGCCAGTACTCTTCCAAACTGGACCTCAAATCATCAGCAGGGCGTAGTGAATGTGAATGCTCAATCTAATGGGGTTGAGAAGAGGATGGAATCATACTTTGGAGTGATTACATGATAGCAATCATCTCTTCCATCTTCTTACTCATAGAATTAATTTGCTCATCCTTCTTTTGAAGCTGAAGGATAAGCTGCTGGGTTGAAGCTAAAGTAGGATTTTCTTGTGTCTCTTCCTGCTCTTTCTTAGATGATCTGGTGTCAAACACATAGATATGTGCTACTGGCAACCCTAAATCATCATCCAACAGGTCATCTTGCTCATGATCAAAATATTCAGAACTTGTTTTCAATTTTTCTTTTTCTTCATCTTCTTTAATAATGTTTTCTATCTCTTCTTTGGATAAAGATAGTGAAACACCATTACTATCAAAGATGACATCCATTGTTTCACCAATTTCCATTGGCCTTAATTCAAATGATTGATTCACATTCCCCTGAGATGTAGGGATACTCTCGAGGAAGGCTCCCAGGCCTAAGTGACTATAATCAGTAATTTCCTTAACATAAGGAGATAGATGAGAAGAATCCATTCCCTTATTGGGAATATCTAATGAATGTACATTAGCCTGAGGCCCTAGTGATGAAAATAAAAGCACATCTGAACTGGGCCTAACAAAAGATCTCTCTAAAGGTGAAGGATTCCTATGCTCAAAAGTAGAAGGGACTTTCTTAATATAAATCCTTTTTATTCTTTTTCTTAGGGAAAGTCCTATCATTTTCTAATCTAGTAGATTGATCTCTATGCCATGTAAGTGAGTGCACAGGATGAGGATATCACCCTGATATTATAGGCATAGGGTAAGAAGGTTTCTACCTATTAGACATGACCACCTTCCCTTCCCTTAGATGATTGAAGGTGGTAGGTCTTCCTGAAATTTCTCTAACTAAATTTTGAGAATCCTGATGCTTCATGGGTCTTAATAGATCTTCTTTAGTGTAGGAAGAAGATCTAGGAATCCTATGTAAGGTTTGGTGAAGTTGACCTTGGGATTCCCTATTTACTTGCTTAAAGCATTTCCTTTGAGGATGCATGAAAGGATGAGGTGGAGAACTAGAAATCCTCATCACGTCCTCCTCCTCTAGGGCAATTGACAAAGGGTAGAATCTACTTCCACCTAAGAGTGGGGAAGTGTCAGGAAGGGTATATCCATCCCTCTGCATAGCTAGCTTCATGTCTAGCATATCTCTCTACTTCCTCTCCCTAAGAGCTATCCTTTTGAGTCTCCTTCCTCTATTTTTCTTCTGACTTTTGGTCATTTCAGATGTTTTAGAGGTGTAACCTACTTTAAAGGTGCTAAAGTGGACTAGAGCAGGAAATGCTTCTAAAGTGGGCAGCTTTGATTCTTTTAAACATGTCCCTATTGGACCCTTTCAATAATCTAGTAAGCATCCTATCCTCAACAGAATCAAGAAAAGAAACACTAGAAAACTCCAGAATAGGTTGCTTATTTTTTAGAGTTGCCTCAGCAATAGGAGCAAGAGTTACTCCATTGGCAGTAATGTTGAGGTTTTCAAATCCATCCCCAAATTTGATGATGGAGCCATCACGTAAGCGGCTACTATCAACATAAAAGCTAATGCTAGAAGTGGTAACAAAGATCAACTGGCCAACCATTTTCCTATTTTTAGAAAAAAAATTAATTTTATTAAAAATGTAAAATAACTAGAATATGGTCAAAATAAGTTTTTTGACCTATCAGGAATATTTTAGCCAATAATATGGACAAGATTCTCTCTCTCTCTCTCTCTTTATTTTCTTTCAGATTTTGTTTCTAGATGTTGGATAAATTCAACCAAGGATGAAATGGAGAAGTATCCAATAGAAAGAAAGGCAGTCATGACCGGTGACTCACACTAGTACACTACCGATATATAAAAATAACCCTTTATTTCTAAAGATGGAGAGAGGAACCATTCCCCAGCAGAGTCGCCAGAAATATGTTGGTGTTTTCTCTAGAATAGAGAAAAGAAATGACACCACATAGAGTTTAGGAATATTTTATTTAGATGACCAAATATGACATTAAGAAATAAACATATTATCTCGAGAGATAAACACGCTCTTCTGTAATGAATTTGATCATTTCAATAAAAGACTCCTAAGTCTAATCGATCTTTCATGTACCAGAATATTTTCCCCTGAACTACATGAAAAAGTAGAATAGGGTTTATTATATCCTGGGATGATGGTTCCTAATAAAGGCAAGCCTCTATAGTGAATTACAACTTAGGAAGGGTCTCTTCCTAAGAATTCTCTTGATTAAAGAAATAAATGGCTATTCCTAAAGACTGGTAAGGTAGCTTTCAAAGGATTTATTTTTGGAAATTTAATTAGGAGAGGTCCAAATTAGAGAGAGTTATTTTCAAGAGTAAATGAGAAAAAGTAGGAAATTCCTATTGATATTGGGATGCCTAGTAGACATTTCAACTATCCAATGATTGGGCTTCAAATTTGGGATTTAATTTTAGATTTCAAGTTATCATTTTCTTAAAAATCTAAGGCTTAGATTCTAGCAGCACAAGACTAAAAATGCCTAGGGTTGAAGACTTATTCCTAAAAGGGATGCTTCAAAACCTAGTTTACAAGCGCTTTTAACACATGTCAGATGCTCGACCTAATTCTATCCTTAAGAATCATTGGTCATTCTCCTTACTTGAGGGAACTAATCTATCCTGACACTTCTGGACTTACAACCTATTTGGAGAAGGCTACCAGCTAACACCACCTATGCGCAATTTAAATTCATGAAGTCAAGTCATAAATGCAAAATGGTTGGGCTATTTCCTTTATAGGAAAGAAATCTATGAATCTAGACTCACTCCCTAATCCCTAAGATTATGTATGGTATGAAGATGCATCTAACTAAATATTTTTTAGATTTTATAATTTTGACTGGGATTCATTTTAGGACATAGGTACATAATTTATGCCTAATGCATGCAATTAGAAAAAGATTATGGGCCAAATTAGAAGAGCAAAAGATGTTCCTCCATCATAGGCTCTCAAAGGTCAAGCCCAGGTTCTCTGCCAAAGATGGAAGCCCTTTCTTAATCAAGAGTGAAACAATATGATTTATGCATGATGTTAAAACATCCAGTTAAAGGGTTACTACATATTTTATCTTGCTTAATGCCTAGGCTTTTATATGAAGATTATGAGTTGTATTTATTTTTATGTTTTAATTGATTTAATTGGGTAGAAAATTTAGTTTATCTTATGAGCCTATGTCTAGGCATTCATCACAGCACAAATATAACATAGAAAGAAACCTAGAAAAATCATGTTGTTTCTATTGTGCACCCAAAATAAATCAAACCAAATTAAATTATATAAGAAAAATGCCAATGTGGCCGGGTACCTCTGTACACCCCGGAAGAAAGAAAAATGACCATCCAAGTTCTGCCCTTATACAACCAAGCCTAGAACTACAAGTTTAGATCTATAGGTCTTCTTTCCAGGAAAGTCTCCTTCTTCAGGGACATCCATCGAGCTCCACAAGGGACCACCGTACTATCTCATGGTTGGGGCAGCTCCTGCTAATCCTAGACGCCATAGATCCTAATCTAATTCTAAGCTCAAATTTACATTTAAAATTCAAAAGAAATCCTAAACCCTACAAAAGAGATGCTAGGAAATACACACATCACACAAAGCAGTTTATTTTTCATGAACATAAGGGCTTAGCATTAGTTGCTTGCCAAGCCCACCTGTCCTATTGACTATGTTAAGGGATTTTCAGCACCTGCAAGTGTGGTGAAAATTTTATACATTCCTACCTTCATCTATCCCCCTTTTGAAAAAGAGGATAAATGAAAATAAAAATATATAAAATACGCCTTGTTGGGATACCACATAGATCCAGAGATGTTCTTATTAAGGTGATTGAGTACGACATTGAGGAGAGGTGTACTGTCTTGAAAGATAGAAGTAACTACCCTACAATGGACCAAATCACCCGAATAAGAGCTCCTAAGGATAATGAGTCCGCATATGTACCAAAGATTCTTCCCTTACTTTAAATGGAAAAGTAAAGTAAGGTTTATTTTAAACTAGGTTTGTTAAGTTCCTTATAGGGGCAAGCCCCCATAGTTAATTACATTCGAAAGGATGGGATAGCTTAGAAATACTCTCGATTAAGGTAAATGATCATTATCTTCAAAGATTTCAATAGAAAGGATTATCAATCTATTAGTTCATTTTTGAAGATCAAATGAGATTGATCAAAGAGAGGGAGTTATTATCGAACCCAAAAGAAAGATAAGTAGGAGATGCCCACGAAGCAAGGAAACTTAGCGAGCATCTCAAACTATCCTATGGTTGGGCTTTACATTTTTTAAATTGATTTAATTTTTTTGAGTTGCATTTTTCACTAAAAATTTAGCACTTATAATTTCATAACACAAGATTAAAGAAATGCCTAAAAGGTGAGGATTTAAGTTTATGGCCTATAAAGGGGAGAAGCAACCTCAGAACCTAAATCTAGAGAGCTTTGGTGAGGGCCGAAAGCACAACCTAAATCTAAAGAGAAAATGGGTATTTGGTTTACCTCCATAAGAGAGGACAAACCACCCGACTGCTTGGACTTACAACTACCTGGGGGTGTCTGCAAACTAAGTCCTCCTACTGTTTTAAATTCATGTAGGCAAGTCATATGCTTTATGCAAGATAACTAAGCTATTATTTATTTAGAAAGAGACTAAGTCCTTAAACTCACTCCCTAAATAGACTAGATCATGTAAGGGTGTGCTTCAAATGACCTAAATCTAATGCAATTCAAATTTCAATTTATTTTCATTTTTGGATAATTATTTTGACTCACGCTAATAGGATTCATATGCCTAATGCATGAGAAATAAAGTTATTGGCCAAAATCAGTGAGAAGGGCCATGGCTCTCAAAGGTCAAGCCAAGTTTCTCTGGCAAAGATGGAAGCCCTCCAATCAAGAGTGAAATAAGATGCATTTGTGCATGATGCCATAAAAGAAGTACTCATCTAAGCGGTTGCAAATTCTTTTATCTTAATTTTAAACCTAAGATTTAGGTGAAATTATGAATTCTTTATTTTAGTTTTGAGTTATTAGATTTGGTAAAAGATTTATTTTTCCCTAAGAGACTATTTCACATCCAGGCCATACATAAAGCAAGGAGGAAACTAGGAAAAGATGCCACTTGATGCACAAGCTAAATAAATAATCAATCATTTTATAAAGCTAATCACAAAAAAGAAGAGACCATTGTGGTCGGGTACCACTGCACAAACCCAAAAACAAATTTGGTAGCCAAGCTCTTCATTATACAACCTGGATTACAAATGAATTAAATAAAATTAAGCAAGGAAGTCATTGTTATGGGGGTCTTCAAGCTTCATTTCTTCATTCTTCTTCTCTTCTTTCTTCTTCTTTTCTTCTTTCCTCTTTGGTTCCTACTTTTGGATGGTTAGGAGGTGGATGCTCCAAAGGCTTCACATGGTACATAAGATAGGATCTTATGACCAATGCTCATCCTAATCCCCATAACAATCATTCCAAAATCTTAATTGCAAAGTTTACATGAGAAGGAAAAGTAAATCTAGCTAACACCTGCAAAATAAAGGTTAGCTAAACAAACCACCAAATCCCAAGCATTTATATTGGACTTATCACCCCACACATGGGTGACTAAGTCCACCTGGCCTATTGGATTATGCTTAGGGGTACACGCACTTGCTCAACACAAGTATTTATATTTTTATTTATTACAACACCCCTTAAGCACAATCCCCTGCAGAAGATAATGGTTAGACTAAGATCACCCTACTATTCATTCTACACACATAAATCCTAACATCTAGTCTGAAACATATATCACAAAACAAAAGAAAGCATCAAACCATGCACCGCCCTAACCTAAAGCTAGAAGTGGTGAGTTAGGCTAATGTGTGTGCTTTAGAGGTTTCTGTGGTATGCTTAGCTATGGCTTTAAGTTAGAATTTTCTAAGTGTGAAGCATGTTAAACTTAGAGGAGGGTTTCATTTAAGTGATTTATCTTTTTGGGTTGATTTTATTTCATGTTTTGATTAGGTTCAATTGAATCCTACAATTAATTACTAAGTTATAAAGAGAGGGAAAGAGAAGAGAACTTCTCTTTCCTTCCCTAACCTAAGTAATCTCTAAAGTGGATACATATTTTCATTTTATTTAGTGAATGTTTTGATTAAGTGTTTTAATTAGTCCAAAGTTTAGATGAACTCTAAACAAACCCATTCAAAAAGAAAAGCATTTTAAGATTAAATAAAATGAACAAAATTCACAAAATATACATCACTTCATTTCTTTCCCAACATGCATAACATGCATATGAATGAGTCCTAAGCATATCTATATACACATATGAGGATGTTTAACACACTTTATGATGCATGCTATGTAATTCATTTAAGAAAATTTAAAAGTTTATGATGCATGATTTTCATTAAGTAGAAAAGGGATTTTTTATCCAATTTTCACATGCACATACGAAAATAAGAAAGGCATAAGTGAATAAAGCACCATTGTTAACCAGAGGTGTAAGGTACAAGACCTACTTAGGGCTACTTAAAGCCTTGAAACCTCAGGGTTGTCCAGACTAATATACCACTTTCTTTAAATACAAACATGTGTACAAAAGAGATGAATGGAAAAGAAAGAATGCAAAACTTTGTATAAGTTGATTTATTTTTGTTTATGCAATTTATATGTGCAAGCATGGGTATCCTTCTTAAGTGATAGTATAGGAATGAATAGAATATGGAATTAGGCAAGTGTTAGGTTTTTTTCAAATGAACCATACACCTTACCAAATCCTATTCAAAACTATACTAAAAGAGAAAGAAAGGAAGACCTACCTTAAGCACATCTTTATATTTTACTCACATGCAAACTTATAATGAAGATATAAGTAACACACTTTCAATTTCTATAATTATTTCATATATTTTGAAAATAATTTGAATTTTAATAGTGATATTAGCCACTCATATTCTTACTTTAGCCAACACATGCAATTTGACATAAAGTAAACATTTTCCTTTTAATTTAAATTTTTGAAAAGCATGGATGCATGAAACCACATGACATACATATTTAACATTTTGGGGGAAAGAACTAAATCAATGAAAGCATGTAAACACAATCACTTTAATTAAATTATGAAGATAATTTTATGAAATAAGAAAGCTTAAAGTAAATCAAAGTTCATTTAGTATGATTTTTGTTTGATCTTGAATTTGATTGAATTTTAAAATTGTGGATTGAGTTTGCTATTCCTAACCCATTCCCACATGTGTTTGACATCTTTGTTTAATTTTTAGATGATTAGATTCATTTTATATTTTGATTAGGTTAAGGTATGAATTAAACATGTTAATTAACCCTTACCTACACCACCTTAGCATAGTTAACCAAGTAAATATGAGCCAATGAGATGACATAAAACCTCATAAGGAATTTAAATTTGTAATGCACCTAGGAATAAAAGGGCCTAATGAAATTTGGCTCATGATTAATGGTTAATTAAGCTAAGGTGTTTAACTTAAGTAATTTCAAAACACCCCTCACACATATGAGTCAGGTTTTGATTTCCTTAATTGAACTTAGGCTCTTGAAGACCTAAGAATCTACCCAAAGTAGATTAATTAAGTTTTGGAAAGTATTATAAGTTTTAGAAAATTAATTAAGAGGGTAATTAGTGAATTAATCCTTAATTAAGAGAAGATTACAAAAGAAAAAGGTGGTTTAGGGAATAACTTAGGGGAAATACCCTCAAAATTATTCCGTAAACCTTCTATTCACTGGATTAAGCCTTAATCAACTTTAATAAGGGATAAAACACTAATCAAACCCCTAATTATCCTTAATTACATTAAGGGGGTAATTAGCAAATGCATTTGCAATTCTCCTAATTAATACATCAATAAATAACAAGAAAATTAGGAGCGGCAGAAGTCATCCCCCAAAATATACATAAGAAATTTGACATTAATCAAAGGATTAATTAAGAAGTAATTATCAAATTAAGATTTCCATTAAAACCAAAAATCAGAGAAAGATACAATTTAAAATCCATCAAAACTAATTTTAGAATATTCTAGATTGAATTATCATTTAGTGGCAATTTACCTCATATTTTTCTTATTTTTCTTTGAAGAGATATGAATTTTTAGAAGTTTAGAGGGTTAATTATGATTATTTAAAACCTAATTAAATATTTTAATCCATGACTTGACACACAGTGGTTAAGTTAAATGCACTTTCCACGCGTCTAGTGGGGAGCCGCCACTTAAACGTCCTATCACCGCATGCGTGGCGACGACAGTATGTAGTTTGATATTCGTCGTTCGATCAAGGATTGAACAGCCAGGAATTAACCTACTATTTTAAAAGGATAAATATAATTTAAAACGTGTGTTTAATCTCAACCGTCCATTCAAAATGTGCTGTTGGATGACTAGAGATCCACCCCTACCAAGCTTTATGAATCATGGAGGTCGTCCATGTTCTAGAGCAAGATCCGAGCTCGATTGAGCTTGGATTATGCTAAAATTTTGGATACACCATCATCAAGCAATGTAGATCACATCTAATGGTTAAAACTTCATTCCATTAACATTTCTTTCACAAAGGACCAACACCCCTTAAGTCTAGTGATCAAAAAATGCCATACCTCATCGGAGGTGATCACCGGTAATCGATTCCCTTGGAGGAGCTTCATCTGGTTGAGACAAAGCTGTGGTGAAAGAATTAGCTCCTGAGGTTGAGTAGATTGCTCTATGGACCAACCCCTCCTTACCTCCTTTGTAGTTTTGATCTAGGTAAGCCTTTCCTTGCCATTGGAACTTGAGGGAGAGCTTAGGCAAGCTCAACTTAGCCCTCTGGTGGAGTGTGCAAAGGCAATTTGATTGAATTGTAGTGTGGAGGAAGTTTCAAAATCAATGGAACTCCCCTATTTTCTCTTGAAAGAGAATGGTAATTTCAAATCTCTAGGAAGCAAGAACACTCAAGAATGCTTCCTTGAATCCCAACACTCATCAAAGTGAGCATCTAATTTGAAGTGAATTGATTATATCTCCCCATGGCAATCGGATGGTCAAGCTCTCTTTGCTATTTTGATCCAATTGCCCAATTGGAAGGGTTGTTTGATCATTGGTTAGAACATGTTGGTTTGTTTGAGTGGATTGGTAACCTCCCATGTGCTTCAAATTGAGTGGAGGGAGGTTTCACACATGGCCAATTTTAGCCATGTTGTCGATTTTGGCCTTGGGTCCATTTGGGCTGACACAAACCCATTGGGTTGGGTGCACCACTCTCCATAGGGTCTACTTGACCTATTAGGAAGGTATCAAGTTGATCTGAAGAGGGCTTGACCAAATTCCCCATGGATTTGACCAAAATTTTCTCTATGGCCTAGGGGTAGAATGGTCATTGGATGATTTTTGAATTTGAATATGTTGGGTATGTTGTTAAAATGGGTTTGGCCAAGTTTCATTAGATTTGGAGTTCATTTGATATGGTTTGGCTCATGTTGACCCATTTAGGTTAAAATGGGTCAACTTGGGTCAAGTTGTCTAATTGGTCAAATTGGGTCAAAACAAGGGTTGGGTCAAGTTCATATGGCCATTTGAAATATTTTGGTGGCTTTGGTTTGATTCAATTTGGTTTAGTTTTGAGTTTGGCACATATGATTTCATTTAGGTCAAGTGGGTCAAGTTGACCAATTTAACCCATTTGACCTATTTGAGCTAGGTCATGGGTAGGTTTATGTATGGTTAGTCACATGAAGTGGATTGTATCTTTATTTTCAATCAATTTTGGTTAAGTTTGAATTTGGCTCAACATGACCGTTTAAGTCATGTTGGGTTCTAGGTCAATTGGGCTAGGTTAAGTCTAGTTGGCCAATTGAGGGTTTGGTCAAGTTCAACAAGTGATTTGTTTCAATCAATTTGGCTTAGATCATGCTTTGACATATTTTTGACTTTTTAGGTCAAGTTGGGTCAACTTGGTTCAAGTGGCCAATTGGGCTAGGTTAGGCTCAAATGTTGACTTGGTCAAGTTCAAACATAGTTCATGAATGAACTTAGATTAATGGTTTCAATCAATTTGGTCTATCATGGATTTTGGCTATGTTTAGGTTTCATTTTGGGCTAAGTGTTGACTTGGTCAACCTTAGGTTTGACTTGGTTTGACCCAATTTTTGATTGATCATCCCATGATGATTGTTGATCATGATGAAAGACATAGGTGAGTTTGATTCAATCCAATTTGGTTAGGATTAAAATTTGGCTCATAAGAGTACTTTAGGCCACTTTGGATCAAGTGAGCCTAAGTGGGTCAAATAGTTTGGTCAAACCTTGATTTGAGTTTGATTTGACTTGTATATGGACTTATGATTGAAATATAAATCCATTTTGCAAGTGGTTTGAAGTCAAATGGGTTTTGATTCATTTAACAATTCCATATTCAAAGGAAGAACATGAATGGATTTGGGTTTGATTTTTGAATTGAGTTTTGATTTGGTGATGTAAGTTTGCATTTATATTTGGATTCACGATTGTAGGATAGATTGAATCATGAAGGAAAATCAAGAGTTCGGCTTGATTTGAAGTTGATTTGGCTAAGTTCAAGATTTTGACTTGAAAGGCTTAGGTTGGATTTTGAATGGATTTGAGTTTGATCTTTGGAATTGGTTTTGATTGTTTGAATTTATATTTCATTTATATATGTGAATATAAATAAGAATATAAATGGGCAGTGAGAAAATTTCATGAATTTGGAATGATTTGATCATGATCTAGGCTAAAAGGGAATTTAAAGGACTTAAGGAAATATTTAGAGTTTGAAGCTTGATTTTTTGAATTTGATTTGATTGATTTATATTTATATTTAATTTATATATGTGAATATAAATGAGAATATAAATGAGTTATGAGAAAATCCCATGAATTTGAATTGATTTGAACATGATTTAGGCTAAGTCCTTAAGAGAGAAATTAAGGACTTAAGAAGGATTTTAAATTTAGAATTTAATTTTTGGTTTTGAGTTGATTGATTTGTATTTATATTTCATTTATATATGTGAATATAAATGAGAATATAAGTAAGTCATGAGAAAATACCATGAATTTGAATTGATTTAGATTTGATTTTGGCTAAGTCCTTTAAGGAAAATTTAAAGGGTTTATAAAATTTTATGAATTGATTTTGAATTTTGAGTTTAGTTTGGTTGGTTTGAATTTATGTTTCATTTATATATGTGAATATAAATGAATTATGAGAAAATCTCATGAGTTTGAATTGGTTTGATCATGATTTAGGCTTAAGTCCTTAAAAGAAGATTAAGGAGTTAGGAAAGATTTGGACTTAGGAATTTCATTCATGGGTTTCAATCATGGATTTCAATTATGGATTTCAATCACATGGAGTTGATTGGAGTTTGAAAAAACTCAAATAAGATTGATTTGGGGGTTTGACTTGAAGGAAGGAAGGTGAGGAATGGTTCAAGCTAAGGGTAGGAAAGTTTTCCTGACACCCCTAAGGCATGACCTATTCCTATGGCTAACTCTTCTAAGTCTCTGAGCTGGTTGAGTGTCCACCTAATCAGATGTGTCTTAAGACTAAGGATCTTAAAGTCTAAGAGTCCTATGTCTAAGATGGAGGGGTTGAGAGCTCATTCTAAAATGAGGTCAACAAAGGCAATAGGTGTGGTGTGGTGACAAAGAAATGTATGTTGACCAAATGATCAACAAGATCACAAGCATAGAACAATCTATCCTCCAAGGTGTAGAAAGAATCCATAGCTTAGTGCAATGTGGCTCTACTTATGTTCAACACATAAGAGAGAGGGAGGAATACACTAAGGGATAGAGTGTGAACCTTCCACTAGGGAAGCAGGCTCAAGTCATCCATAAGGGGATGAGAGGTTTGATTTGATTTAAGTCTCGCCGAGGAGAAATTCCCACTAGGGAAAAGGGTTGAATTTGTTTCAATTTTGTTGAGTTTAAATTTTTTAGATGGACCCTGTTGGTTTGCGATGGATCGTACTAAGTAGGATCCATAGAGGCCAAGACCTAACTCAGATTTACCAATCTAAAGGGGTAGTCTACTAAACACATAGTAGGACTAGCCAACCAAAGGGATGCCTTTTGGTATGTAGCTGCTGTACTAGGAAGAAAGCGTAGTAGACTTACATCCTCCAAAGTAAGGACCAGTTACTGGGGTAATCTATTGGCAAGGCAACATATTAAACCCGACCTAGGACTGACTATTGAGTGAATGTCGCTGGGGTACTTAGATCAGCTCAAAGATAGTCAACATTAAATTCATTTTTTATATTTATTTATTTTGATGAATTTTGTTGGTTTGCGATGGATCACACTGAGAAAGAGCTTTTATTAGCCTAGACCTATCTCAGATTTATTGAACCATAGGGAGTAGTTTCCTGGCCGATGGGAGAACTATCCAACTAAAGGAGTGCCTTTCGGTTTGCAATAATCAATTCAAGGGAAGAAAGCTTGAGTACTCACATCTTCCACTAGAAAAGACCACTGGGGTGATCGATTTCTTTAGGCAACAAATCAAACGCGACCTAGGGCTACCCGTAGGTTTGCGACAATCATACTAGAAAGAATGCATCATAGTCTTATGTCTTTCAAAGCGGAATGAATGCCAGGGTAACTTGTTTATGGAAAATAGGTGAACCGACTGGGGTACTACGGAGTGAGTACCAACGGGATTTATCTCAATTGGGTTATGCAATTCTATAGGAGTTCTTGACACATAAGATAGGATGCCTACTTGGGAAAAGGGGCCCTTTTGGGGCTTGAATTCCTAATCCACAAGTGAATATTTTGTTTATTTTATTTAGTTTATTTCATTATGGACCTTGTTAGTTTGAATCAAATTAAGAAGGAGCTTATATCAGCCAAGACCTTTCTTAGATTTACTGAACTAAGGGAGAATTTGCGCATTCATTGAACAAATTCTTCAACTACAGGGGTGGCTACTAAGAAAGGGAACTGTCCAATCCAAAAGTAACCCAGGTAGTGTCTAAATGGGGTCACGAAGGATGTGATCCAAATAGAGTGCCCGCAGGGGATGGGGCCGTTGAGGGCTTAATCCAAAACCCTGGAGAAGATGACATGGCTAGTCATATATCCAATAGTATTGATGTCCAACTCAAGGAGAAAGCTGGGGTGATCCAGAGTGAGTATCTATCGGATAGCGAACATCAACCAACCTAAGGTGCTCATCGATTTGCACAATTCAAGAAGAAAGCTGGGGACTCACATCTTATAGCGATTGATTCTTTGGGATAGTATGCTTTCGACAAGTGTCGGCGACCTAGCGAGTGAATGCCAGGACTTATATCAACTCAAAAGTCAAGAGGAAAGGATCCTTTGGGACTTATCTTAAACCTCAAATATACTCTAGTTAGTGATGGCTAGTTCAAGAAGAAAAGCAGGGACTCACATCTTCTTAAGCAAAGTCAACATGAGGGTAACCTAGCTGGGTAGTGAAGTCTACTAACAAAATGCTCATTGGTTTGCAATGGTCAAGTTAGGAAGAAATCACGGGGACTCACATCCACCAAAAAAATGACCACTGGGGTGACAGACTAGCGAGGTAGCATGTCGACCTAGCTAATGAGTGAGTGCCATGGGGCTTGCTCCACATCAAATAGCTGAGACAAAGATTTGTATTTGTTGTTATGCATGTGTTGAAAAGAATAGGATGCCTCTTACACCTTAGGGTTTTGAAATGGTGCCATGGATGGAAAAAAGGATTCCCATAAGAAAGGATGTAGCCGGTTCTCTCACATCTTAGTTGTTAATCAAAATAGGATGCCTCTCGGGTTCTCTTACACCTATTCTAATAGTGTCGAGAGATTATGTTCATGCTGCGAAAGAGGGATAGGATGCCACTAAGGGACTCTTATACCTACCCTAGACATGGCACGGTGAATTCACAAGACAAGTAAACAAAGCTTAGAAAGAAGAGAAGATTTGATGAATGGAATCATATTTTGTTCTTTTTATTAATAATTGTTTTCAAACATGATTTATTTCATGGGTAATATTTCTTTAGATAGAGCCCATTAATTGGAAGCATCGGGTGTTCCCCTTTACAATCAATAAGCTGATAAGATCCTCCTTGGTAGGCCTTCTCTATGACATAGGGGCCTTCCCAAGTGGGTTCAAACTTGCCTCCCATCTTTTGATGGGCAAATTGGTCTCCTTAGGACTAACACAAGTTCTCCTACTCAAAAGACTAGGGAGGACCCACTTGTTGTGAGCTTGAATCATTTTGGCCTTATATGAGGTTCAGCTAGTGGGTGACTCTCCTCCAAACCTTCGAGCTCTTCTAACTGCAACTTTGCATTCTACTCTATAGTGATCTTGCTACCCAAAGCTATCCTTAGTGATAGGATTTGAACTTCTAATGGTAGAATGACTACAGACCCATACACTAAAGAAAAGGGGGTAGATTTAGTTGGAGTTCGGTATGTTGTGCGGTAGGCCCATAAGGCTTCAACCAACTGCTCTTTCCATTATTGTTTGTTATCATCAAGAGTCTTCTTCAGTATCTGGATAAGAGTTTTATTGCTAAGCCATTTGCTCTGGGGTAGTAGATGGTGGAGTATCTCCAATCTATACCATGTATTCTAGAAAAGGCATTGATTTTCATGCTTTTGAATGCAGTACCATTATCAGATATAATTCATCGAGGCACGAACCTATATACAATATGGTTCTAAAAATTGAAGCACATCTGAGGTGTGACCTCGAGTGGGATGGCCCCACTTGGAAAAGTAGTCGATGGCGGTAAGATGAACCGATGCCCCTTGGAAGGAGGATCGATCGGACCCATAATGTAAATACACTCAATGGCCACAAGTATGTAGTGTAGAATGTTGGGTGGTTGGTGGAGGACCACACCATGCACACGATGGCATCTCTAGCTACATCCATGCGATCGTAATCATCGAAGGCGTAGTATCCAAGTTCTTGATCTTCATCTTCATCTTGGATTGATGTGCTGCATAGATGTACCTCGATTATAAAGCCACGAGCTTTGTGTTTGTCTAAATAGCATAACCACCTTTTATCAAAGGACTAGTGGTAAAGGTGTAATGAGAGCATAAAGAGCTCTATTTCACTAATGGGCTTATGACTTTTCTTGAGGTAGTTTATGTTCAATCTATGAAGTTACCTCCAATCGCTCCTTGTCCATTTTGGCAATGACAACCTCCCTTCAAGAAAGTCTCTCGATGAGTTCAACATCAATAAGGGATAGACTTGTCTATTTTGGACCCTTATTGAAATGGACTCATCTTTTATGCCAATTCTTTGGCAAGTTTGGAAGCATCTGCTACTCTCTTTCTACTCGGGGAACCTTGTAGATGGTGACTTGATAATTTGGTCCAACTTCATGGTATACTTGTAGTAATGATGAAGCTTGGGTTTAAGAATCTTGTAGGACCCGATAATCTAGTTGATGACTAATTGAGAATCCCCAAAGATGTTGATGCTTTCGACATTGATTGTGATGGCTAACTCCAGACCAACATTTAAAGCCTCATACTCAACTTCATTATTGATAGTATGAGAATCTCATCACATCACGGTCTAGAGTTAGGAGAATTATTCATACTCATGCCTTTCTTGGGAGAATAGATCGTGGTGCTTCCCCTTTGTGAAAAGAAGCTACACCATCAAAATACATCTCCCATCGAATGCTGCCTCCCTAAGTTCATGATTTGTTTTCATCGGAGATCATCATTAAGAGGAGAATCGGGAAGTGGGTGTCTTTGCTAAGAAATTTTCTAGTGTTGTCCTTTTACGCAGGATCAATGTGATATCAAACTATGAGAGAATCATGGACCATCTGCCAAATCGAATAGCATTGGTGTCATGAGAGATCTATGGATTTTTTTCTGATCAAGTTCACCTTATGAGAAAGCATATAGTGTCATAGCTTTGGAGCAAAGATCAAAGCTAGGCAATGTTTCTCAATAGGTGGATAGTTTACTTCATCGAATTAGACGGCGGGTAATAGAGCGTTCTCCTTCCTTCATCATTGGCTTGGGCCAATAGAGCCGAGAGTCATCCAATGCGTAGAGGATGAGTGGCTGCGGATAGGGGCTTAGCGCTTCACCAAATACTGCTTGATGTCTTCAAAGGCATGTTGACACTTGTCATCCCACTTGATGGAATCCTTTTTGACAAGTGCTAAAATGGTTTGCATCTCCCCGATAGGTTGGAGATAAAGCATCTTAGATATGCCCATCCTTGAAAGGATCTAAGTTGAGTTAAACTCTTAGGTGGCATTTTAAGATAGCTTTGATCTTTTAGATCTATTTCTATTCCCAATGTTGAACAATAAACCCAGAATTTCCGAAGCTACTCAAATGCATACTTGATTCATTTTGAGGTTATATTATCTTAACCATTCAAAACTACTCTCAAGTCAAAGAGGTCATCTTCCTTTTCTTTTGCTCTTGACTACTAGATCATCAACATAGCACTCAACGATGATGGATGAGTTCATTGAAGATCGAGTCATGGCCATTGGCAGTAAGCATTTTAAAAGAAAGGCATGACCTATAATAAAAGATTATCGGTTGAAAGCGGTGTTTCTTTCATCTTGAGACATCTTGATTTGGTTATAGCCATATGACCCATCCATGAAAGAAGGCATGAGATGGCGATGTCCACCATTAATTCTAGTATAGGAAGAGGAAACTCATCCTTAGGACATGCCTTATTTAAGTCCCTAAAATCAATATGTGAATTTGGTCATTCTTCTTCTTAACGGGATGCTAGCTAACCAGGATATTTTCTTCCATGAAACCATCGATCAATTTCTTGACTTAAAAATGACTTATTGTTAATTTTAATTGCATGCATCTAGGAGCTTGCTTAATAGCATTAGGATCTATTGCTAGCTTGTGACTACGTGGAGATAATCGGGCATCTTTCTTCATGCAAGCGTCTTTAAACTTCATCAATAGCTAACTAATTTAGTTTCTTCTTCATTCAATGGTGATGTATGTCATGGATTTTCTTCTATCTTGAGGTTGATTTCTTTAAGCATATCAATTGTTGAATGAATCTCCTCTTCAAATTATGGTCATGTCTCTTTGATTTGGAGATCATCTGGATCATCTGAGATTTCTAAACACACATTCTCATAAGAGTTGGTGTTATGTGAAAAGAACCTATTAGACTCCAAATGATTGGTAACAACTAGGCAGTAATCATCGTCATCGACTGGACCCACTATATTGAATCATAATCCTACTCTTGATTGTGCGTCCCTACTTATGTTGTTCCATAGCTTTTCAAAATACTCACTACTTGGACCATGTATGAGGAACTAAACCTTTCGTATAAGATTATGAACACAAAGGCAATAAAAGTCAAATGTAATTCCATTAATTCTTTAAATGAATCCTCCTCATCTACTTGGACTTGAGATGATGATCCCAAAAAGAACCTCTTATGCTTCATGTCATTGGAAGACTTAGGGACTTCCTTAACTACCAAACCTTCAACTTTCAAAGATGTAAGTGAGGTTAGAGCTAAGGTTCCCAATTGCTTCCAAATAGTTTTACATAAACCATATTCAAATACTTTGCTTTATCTAGAGGCTTGGTCTTCATCTCTATCTAGATCGAAAGTCACCTCCAATGGAACCCGCTGAGATGGGTTGGCTGGTATACTAATCACATTAGACTCATCCTCAGAGTGGATTCCAAGTCTATGTGAATAGTAAGTACTCTATGAATTGGAACATGACCTCTTGGTTGGCCAACAAGGGTCTCCACTCTAGAATACCTCTATTTCTACCTCTTCTCACGGTGGAGGTTGAGCCATACCCATATGTCCATATGATGGAATAAATTGTGGGTGGAATGTAATATGCGGATCTATTTCTTCTTCAATTTTCCTTTCTTGTTCACTTGGACTTTCATTTTTCTTTTCTTTTGCTTTTATATTTTCTTTTCTTTTATTTTCTTTTTCTTTTGTGTTTGCATTTGAATTTTGTCCAAGTTCATGAGAAAGAGTATTTTGAAGAAGATAGTAGGTCTCATTCTCATAAATCTCAACCTCTCTTGAAAATGGCTTTTCATCTCATTGACACGATTATTCAATCCCATCTTTTCTTGATGCATTAATGAGGAGGATGGAATGATCTTATTTTGATGTATCCAAGGCCTACCAAAAGTAGTGAATGAAGTATTCAAATCAATGATGTAAAACTTGGCTTGATCTTCCACCTATCTCTAAGGTAACACTATAGAACCTAAAGCCCGCTCACCTTGTTCATTGAATCCTCTCAACATCGATCTCCTCGAGTGTGGAGATGTCAATCCTCAAATAGGCAAGGGTCTTTAGACTCATAATGTTTCATGCACTGGATCCATGAGAACTCCAAGTCGAACCTCCATGTCATATGATGTAGAGGCGGTTGTGCTCCAAGTCCCCAAGAAGGTCTTCATCATGAAGGTGATCCCTTGAGCTTCTTTTGTATAATGTGCTCCTCACCTATAGTATGTGAGCTAAGCATATCTCAAGATCAAGGAGAGCCTTGATTAATGATTCCCTCATCTCTTTGGATAAGACAAGGGCATCATATATGCTTAGCTTAGATGACAACTTTCTTAGATGAGAAAGGACATTGTAGTCCACCTTGGGCTGATCCTCCAGCATATCCAAGGGTGGAGCATCACATGGAGGGCTTCTTGATCTATACCAATGACTTTTCCCATCTTGAGGTGCTACCCAGGAGGTAGAACCTTGCCACTGAGGTTGACTTTGATCTGTGGAAGGGTAATGGAAGGTTCTACCGCACATCAAGCTCACTACGCTTCTCCTATGGGACCTCAAAATGATGATTCCAAGTCTATCTCAAGAGGTGAACCCATAGTATTCATAGTAGGAAAGTCCAACTCAAATCGAAAGAGGAAGATCAGAATTATTATAGTTATTTTGACTTGAAGAGTTATCATTAGAATAGAAGAAGATAACCCATCAGAAGTGACATAGATGTAATTCAAACTAGCTTTATTCTTCAATTTCTTGGAATTATTTGGAGGTACAAAGTAGAAATCAAGTAAAGTGAGTGGGGTAAGGGATTTGATGCCCCTATCCCCTAATACAAGAGTTGTACTAGTAGAAGAAGTAGAGCTAGTTGAAGTGGAAGAAGTCGCTGGTGTGAAAGCTGCAATTGTAGGTGGAGGTGGTCGATTGGTTGTGCTAATGGGCTATCTGGTGACACATCTTCTTACTCTTAGCTCCCCCTTTCTCGAGTTGGCTGGCAAACTTGCAAACCTTCCTTGATGTTAATGGTTTGAGCAGACTCAGACACCTGCAAGAAAAGCTTCTTGATCTTTTGGATGATCTTCTTAGAGGTTTTGGATAAAGAAATATCCCAACCTTCTTTGGTTTTGGAAGGATCACATGTATCCCCAAGGATTACCCTAATGGAATTGGATGGTTGTTCCACAAGGTATTCCTTTGGGATAACTATAACACCAGTCTTGAAGCTATGTTCAAGCCAGTCTTTGAATGTGAAGCAATCCTCCAAACATGGCCTAACATATAGTGGTAGGGGAAAAAGTTTGGATCATGACTTTTGCCTACTTCCTCCGGTCTCCTAGGCTCGGGTAGCTAAAAATCAGGCTTCTTTAAGAGATTCTTAAAGATCTTCTTGATTACCTCCCTCTTAAATGAATAAGGTTTGTTAAGCTTATCTAAAAGAGTAGGTGGACCATAGCTACTGGCGGCGGTATGTGGTATTTACTTTGGTGGTATGGCTGAGGTGGTGGTGTGGCATGGAGGCTGTGGAGGTAGGGCTACCTTGGTGGTGGCAAAGGAGGTGGAAGCTACTGAGGTCATGGTCTCTTGGACAGATCTCTAGCTGGCTGCTTCCCCTTATCTACCACTATCATTGCTCTTGACTTCTTCTCATAGACCTTTTGTGGCTTTTCTTTAGGCAACTGATCTTGAAAAGGCAACCATTTGGCCTGTCCTTATAGACTAGCTATCTTATTGATTAGCTTCTCAAATGTCTTGATAGTGAAGCCGTTAATCATGATGGTGACCTGGCCATGGATATTCTTTAAAAGAATCTCAATGGCATGCTACTCAGATAGATGCAATTTTCATTTCATATTCAGGTTATGCCATCGGAGAATATAATCAATAAGAGACTCACTTGGGTGTTGTTGTGCTACAACGAGATCACCTATAGTAACCTTTTGCTGAGCTCCAACAAACCTCTTGATAAAGAGTTGCTCTAACTCAACAAATGTATTTACTGAACTATTGGGCTTCGCCTGTCGAAAGCAATCCCTAGGCTAATGAAGAGGCAAAAAACAAAAGCATCATTGCCACCTACATTGTAACAACTGGACTTGAAATGTGCTATATGCTGCCTTGGGTTTCCACTGTCATCAAAGCTTTTGAAGGAAGGTGGTACAAAACCCATGGGATATTGGATTGAATCGAATTCCTCCTAGTAGGGTCTACCCTTTGGAACCGATGATCCTCCCCAAGCTTGAGCCAATGCGTCCTTCACTTGTTGCTCAACCATGGATCAGAAGTTTTTTTCTTATATGGAGGTACTTTCCACTACCTTCCTATACATGCTAGTGTTACCTTGCTCAACGGGAGGTAAGGTCTTGGCTGGGTCCAAGACATGCACTAACAGACTAATGTCATGTAGTAGGATGAACTCTTGGGCTTATTTATCTGAAATCACCTTGCTAACAAGTCCCTCTTCTATGCCATCCTATCTATCTACTCATTTTTCTACCCTAATTGATGTTGGAGGTGTTGGGATAATTTGGCGGTGTCTTCCTAATCAACCTCATCACCTTCCATGGCCTGCTGCACCCTAAGAAGAGATCCTCTGGCATGTTCCATACAGACTCCAGCTGAGTCTCCCAACAGATCATCTTCATTCGAATTGAAGCTATCCTTCTCCTCATCTAACCAATCATACCCCAAGATCTCCATCTTCTCTACAAGATAATGTACTACTATCTCCTCAAGAGAATAATCAATTTGAATGGGAGAAAATGATCTCAGCTGGCTGGTGTGATCACTATCATGCACTAAGAGGCACCAGACCTCGCCTGCTGCTGGGGAGTCAATCCTATGAGGACTGTATTCACTGGATGAGAGACACTCCTGATTATCACTAGCTATGGGAGGGGTGATATTCTTAGGAGGTTCCACTATCATTGGCGCAACTGGACTATCATCTTCCACCTCCAAAATAGCTGCTAACATCTCCACATCCTACTGAACTGGAAGAGTTGGTGAAGGGATGACCATTATGCTTTGAGGTCACCACTCCTTCCACACCACCACTGGAGCAGAAGGTCAAGCAAGAGAGCTTGGCCTCACCACTGTAGGTGGTGTAGATGAAGTAGGATCCCTCGGCCATAGCCGGATCACCAACGAGGTGTGCTTATCCTTGGATATGGCCTTCATGGCCTTTGATGGAATTGGATATGTTGTGACCTGGACTGGTGATGGTGGACGGGGGGTAGAGCGGTGTGGTGGAGACACCACGAACTCTCTATGAACAAGAGCTATCCTCCTGTGATGACTGGTCCCAGTAAGTAAGATGTTGTCGATATGGTTGGCTTGGGTAGCACGCTGAGCTGGAAAATCAACAAGTGTGAAAGCTGCCATCTGGTGACTGATCCTCCACCTCTCCCTTCTGGTAATGTGAGTAGATGTATGGGCCTCTCTAGCCCACTCCTGAAGGATATATTTTCCCACACTACGGGGGATGATGGATCTCAGATCAAATTGAGCTTCGAACTCTCAACGTCCTTAAGCTCCGCCTACCTGGTGCAAGACTGATTGGAGGTAGGCAAATGACCTCCTGCTCCTAGTAACTGCTGGCTGATGCTGGACCACTGGTGGAGGTGATGTACGAATCCTCCTAACATCCTCTCTGTCTAACCTAGAGAGAGGATGAAATTGGTTTGCTGTAACCAGTGGTGAAGTAAAAATAGGAAACTCCACAACAACTAAATGGGTGGCTGCCTCCATCTGCCTAGAAATCCTAGTGTGATACCACTTGATCATGTGATTTTTATTCCTATGCTATGTCATGGTAGAGTGGGAGGAGTGAGAACTTGACCCATACTCAAAAGTAGGGGAGGCAAGCCCTGAGATTAGGGGAGCCTTATCCTTAGAGGGTACTGATGAGAGGGTGCTAGCCCTCACTGGGGCAGCACAATAAACCATAGAGAGCACTGAAATTGAGGTTGACACTACTGGTACTGTCACTACTAAAGCTTGTGGGACTGCCACTGCTTTCCTCTTCAATGAGGAGATGTTAGAATCAAAAGGTAGATCAATCTGGATGACCGACTTCTGCATCACCATCTCTAGCGGTGAGGGGTGCCCTCACATGTGATTTTGACTCCCTCAAAGCCCCTACCCGAATGGATAAGGTTTGTATGATCCAATCAAGGGAATTTGGCTTAGTTCAAAGCCAAATCCATGCCATGAGGGAAGGTGATAACAAATTTCTGAGCGCCATTTTAGATCAACTGTAAATTGAAATTTATATGGCGATGGTGAGAATCATAGGAAAAGCTTGGATCAGATTTTTGTCTTTGTTGATTTTTGAATTTGAATTAAAAATTTGAACACACATCCAACATCTTGGAAGTGTTAAGTGGGGTTCAAATGGATTTAAGAAGATTTACAAATTTTATTGAAAGAGGAATTTTTGAACATGAATCCAACTTCAACAAATTTGGGTATGTTGAAAAGTGGATTCAAATATTTTGGGAAGGATGCTTCCAGAGGTTCATGTTTGTTTGAATTTTGATTTTGATTTGAAGACCCTTTCCTTTAACAAATTTGGGTATGTTAAAGTAAGGGTCAATTGATTTTTTTTATTGATGATTTTGGAATTTTACTTAGGAAATTTGGGTATGCTAAGTGAAGTGTTTGAAAATAATATTTCTTTTGGTGTATTTGATTTTGAAAATTTGGAATTCCCCATTAGCAAATTTAGGTATGCTAAGTGAAGAATCCAAGTGTGTTTTGTTTTATATTTGAAAATAGGATTCTTAGCAAATTTGAGTATGCTAAGAAAATCCTAAGTGTTTCATTTGTTTTTGGACATTTGATTTTTGAAAAAGTAGGATCCTTAGAAAATTTGGGTATGCTAAGGAAATCCTAATGTGTTTCATTTTTGTTTTGATTTGTTTTTGATTGAAAGTGGAGACTTTACTTTAGCAAATATGGTATGCTAAAGATAAAGTCTCACTTAATTTTGTGAAATGGAAATTTCACCTAGCAAATTTGAGTATGATAAATGAAATTCCAAATGATGTGTTCAAAAATTTTTGACTTGGTTTTGAAAATAGAAATTTCTCTTTAGCAAATTTGGTATGTTAAAGAATGAAGTTCCAAAAGTGCTTGAAGATTTTTTGTTTTGACTTTGGAGACTTCACTTAGCAAACTTGAGTATGCTAAATAAAGTTCCAAATGTGTTTGAAAAAAATTTTGATTTTGGATTTGGAGACTTCACTTAACAAATTTAAGTATGATAGATGAAGTTCCAAAAAATGTGTTTAAAAATTTTTGATTTTGGATTTGGAGACTTCACTTAGAAAATTTGAGTATGCTAAATGAAGCTCTAAATGTGTTTGAAAATTTTTTATTTTGGATTTGGAGACTTCACTTAGAAAATTTGAGTATGCTAAATTGAAGTTCCAAAGATGTTTGGAAAACTTTTTTATTTTAGATTTGGAGACTTCACTTGATATGATTGTTAAGTTTTGATTTTTGAAAAGGAGACTTCCATTCAACAAATTTGGATATGTAGGAATGGAAATCAATCTTAATTTTGAAATGTAAAAATTTTTGTTTTGTGTGTGATTATTGCTTTTTCAAAAAAAAAAAAAAGAATTCCAACTTAATCATATGTGGGATATGTTTAAGTGGGATTTCCATATGATATTATTTTTATTTGGGAATGAAATCTTCATAAATTCTAGTATATTGAATGAAGATGTTCATATGTTCTTTTGAAAAGTTTAATTTTATTTGAAAATGAAACTTTCATTCAATAGGTGTGAGTGTATTGAATGGAAAGGTTCATGTGTGCTTTTTGAAAGTTTTATTTTCTTGATTTTGATTTCAATTTTTTGGAAAGATGATTGTTCATTTTATTTTGAGAATGAAATCATCATCAAAATGAGTTGAAGGAAGATATTCATTTGTGCTTTTTGGAAAAGATTGTTAGTTTTATTTTTATTTTTCTTTGGAAATTTCTACATGTAACAATTATGTGAATTGTTACAAGAGGGTGATAAAAGTTTTGTGGAAAATATTTTATTATGTGCATTTTTGAAAGGGTGATTTTCAAAAGCAAAGTTCTTATGGAAAGTTTATTTTTTCTTTATTATTTTAGAATGAACCTTTCTTTATCATAAATCTTTTTTTTTTTTATTTAAATCTTTTACCCATTGAGAATGGGGTTTTAAGACCAACACGGGGTGAGTTCCTAAAACCTAAAGATGTTGGCTAACTCAACTTAAGAATGAAATCAGCTAAGTTCCAATGGAAAGAAAGATAGTCTTGGATTCATACGAAAGTACAAACCCACTATCAATACTTGAAGACAATGATCATTTACCAAAGATGGAGAGAGGAACCTTCCCTAGCGGAATCGCTAGAAAAATCTGTGGTGAAAATTTATACATTCCTGCCTTCATCTATCCCCCTTTTGGTAAAGAGGATAAATAAAAATATAAATATATAAATATGCCTTATTGAGATACCACATAAATCCATAGATGTTCTTATTAAGGTGATCGAGTACGACATTGAAGAGAGGTGTACTATCTCAAAAGATAGAAGTCACTATCCTACGATGGACCTAATCACCCGAATAAGGACTCCTAAAGACAATGGGTCTGCATATGTACCAAAGATTCATCCCCTACTTTACATGGAAAAGTAAAGTAAGGTTTATTTTAAATCAGGTTCGTTAAGTTCCCTATAGGGGCAAGCCTCCATAGTTAATTACATCCTAAAGGACAGGATCCTTTAGGAATACTCTCGATTAAGGTAAATGATCATTATCTTCAAAGATTTCAATAGGAAAGCACTATCAATCTTTTAGTTCATATTTGAATATCAAATGAGATTGATCAAAGAGAGGGAGTTATCATTGAAGACAAAAGAAAGATAAGTAGGAGATGCCCACAATGCTAGGAAACCTAGCGAGCATCTCAAACAATCCTATGGTTGGGCTTTACATTTTTGAAATTGATTTAATTTATTTGAGTTGCATTTTTCATTAAAAATTTAAGACTTATAATTTCATAACATAAGATTAAGGAAATGCCTAAAGGTGAGGATTTAAGCTTATGGCCTATAAAGGGGAGAACAACCTCAGAACCTAAATCTTGGGATCTTTGGCGAAGGTCAAAAGCTCAACCTAAATCTAAGGAGAAAATGGGTATTTGGTTTGCCTTCACAAGAGAGGACAAACCACCTGACTGCTTGGACTTACAACCGCCTGGGGGTGGCCGCCAACTAAGTCCTCCTACGATTTTAAATTCATGTAGGCAAGTCATATGCTTTATGCAAGATAACTAAGTTGCTATTTATTTAGAAAGAGATTAAGTCCTTAAACTCACTCCCTAAATAGACTAAATCATGTAAGGGTATACTTCAAATGACCTAAATCTAATGCAATTCAAATTTTAATTTATTTTCATTTTTGGATAATTATTTTGACTCAGGCTAATAGGATTCATATGCCTAATGCATGAGAAATGAAGTTATTGGCCAAAATCAATGAGAAGGGATGAGGTGTGTTTCCACCATGGCTCTCAAAGGTCAAGTCAAGTTTCTCTGGCAAAGGGTGAAGCCCGCCAATCAAGAGTGAAATAAGATGCATTTGTGCATGATGTTAAAAAAGAAGTACTCATCCAGCTAAGGGGTTGCTAATTCTTTTATCTTGATTTTAAATCTCAGCTTTAGGTGAGGTTATGAATTCTTTATTTGTAGTTTTGAGTTGTTAGATTTGGTTAAAGATTTAATTTTTCCTAACAGCCTAATCCACATCCAGGTCGTACATAAAACAAGGAAGAAACTATGAAAAGATGGCACTTAATGTATAAGCTAAAAAAATCATCAGTCAATTTATAAAGCTAATCGTAAAAGAATAAGAGGCCATTGTGGTCGGGTTCCACTGCACAAATCCAAAATTAAATTGGGTAGCCAAGCTCTACCCTTATACAACCCGAATTATAAATGAATTAAAAATAATTAAGTAAGGAATTCATTGTTATGAGGGTCTTCAAGCTTCATTTCTTCATTCTTCTTGTCTTCTTTCTTCTTCTTTTCTTCTTTTTTCTTTGATTCCTTCTTTTGGATGGTTTGGAGCTGGATGCTCTGAAGGCTTCACATGGTACATAAGATAGGATCTTATGACCAATGCTCATCCTAATCCCCATAACAATCATTCCAAAATCCTAATTGCAAAGTTTACATGAAAAGGAAGAGTAAATCTAGCTAACACCTGCAAAACGAAGGTTAGCTAAACAAACCACAAAATCTCAAGCATGTATATTAGAGTTATCACCCCACATATGGGTGACTAAGTCCACCTGGCCTATTGGATTATGCTTAGGGGTATAAGCACCTCCACATCAAAAGCATTTATATTTTTTTTATTACAACACCCCTTTAAGCACAATCCCCTACAGAAGATAATGGTTAGACTAAGATCGCCCTACCATTCATTCTATGCACATACATTCTATCATCTAGTCTAAAACATATATCACAAAACAAAAGGAAGCATCAAACCATGCACCACCCTAACCTAAAGCTAGAAGTGGTGACTTAGGCTAATTTGTGTGCTTTGGATGTTTGTGTGGTATGCTTAGCTATGGATTTAAGTTAGAATTTTCTAAGTGTGAAGCATGTTAAACTTAGAGGAGAGTTTAATTTAAGTGATTTAATTATTTTGGGTTGATTTTATTTCATGTTTTGATTAGGTTCAAGTGAATCCTACAATTAATTACTAAGTTATAAAGAGAGGGAAAGAGAAGAGGACTTCTCTTTCCTTCCTTAACCTAAGTAATTTCTAATATGGATTCATATTTTAGTTTTGTTTAGTGAATGTTTTGATTAAGTTTTTTAATTAATCCTAAGTTTAGATGAACTCTAAACAAACCCATTTAAAAAGAAAGGCATTTTAAGATTAAATAAAATGAACCAAATTCACAAAACATACTTCACTTCATTTCATTCCCAACATGTATAACATGCATATGGATGAGTCCTAAGCATATCTATACACACAAATAAGGATGTTTAACATACTTTATGATGCATACTAGGTAATTCATTTAAGGAAATTTGAAAGTTTATGATGCATGATTTTCATTAAGTAGAAAAGGGATTTCTTATCCAATTTTCACATGCACACATGAAAATAACAAAGGCATAAGTGAGTACAACGCCATTGTTAACTAGAGGTGTAAAGTACAAGACCTACTTAAGGCTACTTAAAGCCTCGCAACCTCGGGATTGTCCAGACTAATATACCAGTTTCCTTAAATATAAACATGTGTACAAAAGAGAGGAATGGAAAAGAAAGACTGCAAAAATTTGTATTAGTTGATTTATTTTTGTTTATGCAATTTATATGTGCAAGAACATGTATCCTTCTTAAGTGATAGTATAGGAATGAATAGGATATGGAATTAGGCAAGTGTTAAGTTCTTTTCAAATGAACCATACACCTTACCAAATCCTATTCAAAACTATACTAAAAGAGAAAGGAAGGAAGACCTACCTTAAGCACTTCTTTATATTTTACTCACATGAATACTTATAATTAAGCTATAAATAACACATTTTCAATTTTTATAATTGATTCATATATTTTGAAAATAATTTGAATTTTAATAGTGATAATAGCCACTCATATTCTTACTTTAGCCAACACATGCAATTTGACATAATGTAAAGATTTTCATTTTGATTTTAATTTTTGAAAATCATGGATGCCTGAAACCACATGACATACATATTTAACATGTTGGAAAGAACTAAAGCAATGAAATCATGTAAACATATTCACTTTAACAAAATTCTATAGACAATCTTATGAAATAAGAAAGCTTAAAGTAAATCAAAGTTCATTCAATATGATTTTTGTTTGATTTTGAATTTGATTGAATTTTGAAATTGTGGATTGAGTTTGTTGTTTCTAACCCATTCCCACATGTGTTTGACATCTTTGTTTAATTTTTAGATGATTAGATTTATTTTAGATTTTGATTAGGTTAAGGTATGAATTAAACATGTTAATTAACCCTTACCTACACCACCTTAGCATAGTTAACCAAGTAAATATGAGCCAATGAGATGACATAAAATCTCACAAGGAATTTAAATTTGCAATGCACATAGGAAGAAAAGGGCCTAATGCAATTTGGCTCATGAGTAATGGTTAATTAAGCTAAGGTGTTTAACTTAAGTAATTTCAAAACACCCCTCACACATATGAGTTGGGTTTTAATTTCCTTAACTTAACTTAGGCTCTTGAACACCTAAGAATCTACCCAAAGTAAATTAATTAAGTTCTAAAAAGTTTTAGAAATTTTAAGAAATTAATTAAGAGGGTAATTAGTGAATTAACCCTTAAGAAGATTAAGGAAAGAAAGGGGTTTAGGGAATAGCTTAGGGGAAATGCCCCAAAATTATTCCCTTAACCTCCTATTCACTGGATCAAGCCTTAATTAACTTTAATAAAGGATAAAACACTAATCAGACCCTTAATTATCTTTAATTACATTAAGAGGGTAATTAGGAAATGCATTTACAATTCCCATAATTAAGCCATCAATAAATCCCAAAAAAATTAGGGGAGGCAGAAGTCATCCCCCAAAATATACCCAACAATATTGAGATTAATCAGAGGATTAATTAAAGAGTAATTAGTAAGTTAAGATTTCCATTAAAACCCAAAATTAGAGAATATTACAATTCAACATCCATTAAAACCAATTTTAGAATATTCAAAGTTGAATTATCTTTCAATGGCAATTTACCTCATATTTGTTTGATTTTTCTTTGAAGAGATATGAATGTTTAAAGTTTAGAGGGTTAATTAATTTTATTTAAAACCTAATTAAATCTTTTAATCCACAGCATGACACGCATCGACTGAGTCAAACACACTTTCCACGTATCGACCGGGGAGGGACCACTTAAATGTCCCATCACCGGACGCGTTGCGGCGGCGGTACGTGGTTTGATATCCATCATTCGATCAAGGATTGAATAGCTAGGAATTAACCTGCGATTTTAGAAGGATAAATAGAATTTAAAATGTGCATTTAATCTCAGCCATCCATCCAAAATGTACGGATGGACGGCTAAAGATCCACCCCTACCAAGCTTTGTGAATCATGGAGGTCATCCATGTTCTAAAGCAAGATCTGAACTCGATTGAGCTCAGATTAGGCTAAAATTTTGCACACACCATCCTCAAGCAATGTAGATCACATCCAATGGTTAAAACTTCATGCCATTAACATTTCTTTCACAAAGGACCAAGACCCCATAAGTCTAGTGATCGAAAAATGCTATACCTCGGAGGTGATCACCGGTGCTCGATTCCCTTGGAGGAGCTTCGTCTGGTTGAGATGAAGCTGTGGTGAAAGAATTAGCTCTTGAGGTTGAAAAGATTGCTCTATGGACCAAACCCTCCTTAGCTCCTTTATGGTTTTGATCTAGTTGAGCCTTTCCTTTCCTTCAGAGCTTGAGGGAGAGCTTAGGAAAGCTCAACTTGGCCCTCTAGTGGAGTGTGCAAAGACAATTTGATTGAATTGTAGTGTGGAGGAAGTTTTGAAATCAATGGAGCTCCCCTAATTTCTCTTGAAGAAAATTGAGAATGGCAATTTCCAAATCACTCTAGGAAGCTTAGGAACACTCAAGAATGCTTCCTATGAATCTCTAACACTCAATTGACAGTGAGCATCTGAAAATTGAAGTGAATTAGGGGGAGTATATCTCCCCCTATGGCAATCGAATGGTCGAAGCTCTACCATTTTGATCCAATTGCCAAGATTGGAAGGGTTGTTTGATCTGTTAGACGTTGGCATATGGTCAATTTAGGCTAAGGAGTGGATTGGTAACCTCGCATGTGCTTCAAATTGAGTGGAGGGAGGTTTCACACATGGCCAATTTGAGCCATGTGGTCGGTTTTGGCTTTGGGTCCATTTGGGCTAACCCAAACCCATTAGGTTGGGTGCACCACTCTCCATAGGGTCTACTTGACCTAAGGAAGGTATCAAGTTGATATGAAGAGGGCTTGACCAAATTCCCCATGGATTTGACCAAAATTTGTTCTATGGCCTAGGGGTGGAATGGTCATTTGATTGATTTTTGAATTTGAATATGTTGGGTATGTTGAGAAAATGGGTTTGGCCAAGTTTCATTAGATTTGGAGTTCATTTGATATGGTTTAGCTCATGTTGACCCATTTAGGTCAAAATGGGGCAACTTGGGTCAAATTGACCAATTGGTCAAATTGGGTCAAACCAAGGGTCAAGTTCACTCCTAAAAAGTTGGGTCAACTTGGGTCAACTTTTGAGCACCGGTCAAACCATGGGTCAAACCAAGTCAACATTTGAGCACCGGTCAAGTTTTTAGGTCAAGTTGGGTCAAGTTGGGTCAATTTCAAATGTTGACTTGGTCAAGTTCAAACATAGTTCATGAATGAACTTAGATCAATGGTTTCAATCAAATTGGCCTATGGTAGATTTTGGCTAGTTTAGATTTCATTTTGGCAAAGTGTTGACTTGGTCAATCCTTAGGTTTGACTTGGTTTGACCCAGTTTGATTGATTGATCATCCCATGAAGATTGTTGATCATGATGAGAGCATAGGTGAGTTTGATTCAATTCAATTTGGTTAGGATTAGAATTTGGCTCAAAAGGGTACTTTAGGTCACTTTGGCTCAAGTGAGCTTAAGTTGGTCAAATGGCTTGGTCAAAGCTTGATTTGGGTTAGATTGAACTTGCATATGGACTTATGATTGAAATATAAATCCATTTGCAAGTGGTTTGAAGTCAAATGAGTTTTGATTCATTTAACAATTTCATATTCAGAGGAAGAACATGAATGGATTTGGGGTTTGATTTTTGAATTGAGTGATTTGGTGTACGAAGTTTGTATTTATATTTGGATTCATGATTGTAAGGTTGATTGAATCTTGAAGGAAAATCATGAGTTTGGCTTGATTTGAAGTTGATTTGGCTAAGTTCAAGATTTTGACTTGAATGGCTTAGGTTGGATTTTGAATGGATTTGAGTTTGATTTTTGGAATTGGTTTTGATTGTTTGAATTTATATTCATTTACATATGTGAATATAAATGAGAATATAAATGGGTCATGAGAAAATTTCATGAATTTGGAACAATTTGATCATGATCTAGGCTAAGTCCATTAAAAGGAATTTAAAGGACTTAGGAAATTTTTGGAGTTTGAAGCTTGAATTTTTGAATTTGGTTTGATTGATTTATATTTATATTTCATTTATATATGTGAAGATAAATGAGAATATAAATGAGTTATGAGAAAATCCCATGAGTTTGAATTGATTTGAACATGATTTAGGCTAAGTCCTTAAGCTAGAAATTAAGGACTTAAGAAGGATTTTAAATTTGGAATTTAATTTTGGAATTTGATTTAATTGATTTGTATTTTTATTTCATTTATATATGTGAATATAAAGGAGAATATAAATAAATCATGAAAAAATCCCATGAATTTTAATTGATTTAGATTTGATTTTGGCTAAGTCCTTTAAGGAAAATTTAAAGGACTTCAGAAATTTTATGAATTGATTTTGAATTTTATGTTTAGTTTGGTTGGTTTAAATTTATATTTCATTTATATATATGAATATAAATGAGAATATAGATGAATTATGAGATAATCTCATGAGTTTGAATTGGTTTGATCATGATTTAGGCTTAAGTCCTTAAGGACTTAAGAAAGATTTGGACTTTGGAATTTCATTCATGGGTTTCAATCATGGATTTCAATTATGGATTTCAATCACATGGAGTTGATTGGAGTTTGGAGGAAATAAAATAAGATTGATTTGGAGCTTTGACTTGAAGGAAGTAAGGTGAGGAATGGTTTAAGCTAAGGGTAGGCAAATTTTCCTAACACCCTTAAGGCATGACCTATTCCTATGGCTAACTCTTCTAAGTCTCTAAATCTAAGTTGAGTGTCCACCTAATCACTAGATGTGTTATAAGACTTAGGATCCCTTAAATTCTAAGAGGAGTCATATGCCTAAGATGGAGGGGTTGAAAGCTCATTCTAAAAATGAGGTCAACAGCAAGCAAACAATAATTTTATGATTTATTTATTACAGCGATCCCTTTAACATAGTCCACTATAGAAAATAGTATTAATTCTAAAAAGAATTTCCTAACATCCAATCTAATGAATAAACAAGCCTAGGCATCCAGTCAAAAACAATACACTACACAGACATGTGAAGCACATCACAACATATCACAGGAGATTAAAAGAAAATCACAGAATGATCTAACCTAGATCTAGAGTCCGAGACATAAGTAATCTAGTGTGTGTAAAAGAGAGCTTTGCGTGGTAAGGTTTTGCTAGGCTCCTTCAAGTTCAAGTTTAAATTTGAGGTTTGTTTTTGTTTAACTTTTACCTTTGGATGGTTTCAATTCAAATGGTTTAGTTATTTAATTTCCATTTTTATTCCATTTTATTTGGTTAAAGTAATATTTAAGTTTTCAAGAATGAGAAATAGAATTAATTTCATTTTTAGGTGAATCTCACTTTATTCCACATCCTAAATCCTAATGAAATTTCTAAAAGTCTAACTAAGATCCTTAAGTATCTTAATTAATCCTTTTGATGTTGTTTATATTTGGATTGGTTTTATGTTTTTTTTCTTTTAGATTTGATTTGAATTATTTCATTTGTTTGAATTACTTTATTTTATTTAGTTTGTTTGATTTGTTTCATTTTAATTTAAGCTATGTGGGTTCATTTGATTTGGCTTATGTTAATTTAAAGAGTTTGATTTTATTCAATTTAACTTAAGTTCTTAAATTTTAGATTTGTAAGCTTAAGGTTTAAGTTCATTAATATGAATTAGTACCTTAGGTTTGTTCATGGATTATGCTTAACCTAAAGTACTCAAGTTAATTATTTGATCTGATTTAAGTGACCTAAGTTTTAGATTCATTCTAAAATTCATTAGAGATGAATGATTTTTCTAAATTTTATTAATTCAAAATTTAAGGTTTAAGTTAATTAACAGTTTTATTAGCCTGAGATTTTATTTCATTATCCTAAGATTGAATTTGATCACTTTAATTGACTTAGGATATTTAGATAAGTTCCTTACTAGTTTTTTGATGTTTGATTGAAATTGATTTGGATCACCATTTATTTTGATGGATTAATCAAATTCTTTTACCTAATATTTGATTAACATTGACCTAAGGATTTAGAAAATTAGCAACTCCTAATCCAAAGATCAATTGGGATTGAAAATTTTTTGGGACGTGGGGTTACATGCCAATTTCAAATGTTCAAAGTTTTATCTTGATTAGATTTGTAATTAAGGAGTAGTTAAGATTTTAATTATTTTATTAAAACCTAAATTAAGCCTAATTTATTGAGATTTTATTAAGGGTTTTATTTATCATAAGTTCTTCAATTAAATGCCTTTCTAATGAGGGTTTACTCATAATTTTTGGATAACTGGTTGATTCACTATGATTTAATTAAGTTTAGGTTATTTAATTGAATTATTTAATTCATTTAATTGCCTAATTAAGTCAATTTAAGGATTTTTAGGCTTAATTGATTTTAGGTGATGTTTTAATGTCCACTGAACTTTATTAGGGTGATTTAAGGTTGTTATATTAAAATTCTCTAATTATTTCATTAAGGATTAATTAATTTAATTATTTTTAATTAATTTAACTAATTTAAGGGTTAAGCATATGAAATTTCAATTTCCTTTGAATTTAAAGAATTAAATCCCCACAAAATCATCTAAGGTGTTTTTATGCTTAATTTCATTTCCCCTAAGTTTCAAATTAATTGGATTATTAATTTGAGAGTAATTAGGGTTTAATATTTTTTAATTAAACACAAATTAATGCTAAAGTATCCAATAAAAATTGGGGATTTTAATTTTCATGGATTCCTCTCATCAAGACAAATCCATAGAGCCTTTTTTTTTCATATTTTATGATTTGTATTTATTTTTCTATACATTTTTGAAGTTTCTATGATTTTTAAATAATTTTAAAATCATTATTTAACTAATTTTAAAGGAATTTAAGTAACAGGGCCTACGCGGGATCCACGTGGCACGCACTTGCATGGCGCATCCCATCACGTGGCATGTACGGGTTGGTCTACAGCCCAATGGTGTCGCTAGCCAAGCGGGTTATGCGAGACCGACCGTCGATGAAGATCGGATGGTCTAGATCAATCCCACATTTTCTTAAGAGAGAAAATCGATCTAGTCTACCAAGATCTGGACTGTCCGATCCAAATACACAGATCGGATGGCGGAGAGTTCGTTTCCTTCATTTTTGCGGGAGCTGAGAGTCATCCATCTTCTTTCGCTAATATCTTTTGATCTAGGCAACGAAATCACATGATTTCAAGTGCTACATGATTGTTGAAGGATATCCTATGATTCTAAATGGTTTGATCTTATTGAAGACCATGTTTCCTATGAAAACAACCACAATTGAAACTTCAAGTAAAAAGCTCAAGGTCATTAATGGCATACCTCAATTCATTGGACGATTGGCCTTGGAATTGATCCTGGAGCTTCGGAACCTTGAATCAAACTTGCTTGCTAAAGAAATTGGGTTAATTCCTTACAAATGTTCCTTAGACCAACCCTTGGCTTGAAAATTTTATCTTTGGTGGTTTGCAATGGTTAAGGACACTTGGGATGGGGAAGAACGTTCGTTTGGCTTCAGTTTAGATGTATGAAGGTGAAGGAAAGTTCAATTCTACTTGAGGAAGTGTGTGTGTGTGGTTTGTTATAAGGCTGAGAGCTTTAAAGCTCTTTTTTGCTATTCCTTGTTCGGCTAGGGAGCATGAAGAGAGCTTGGAAGCCTGCTAGGATCCCCCTCTCTGCCTTACAAGTGTCTAGGCTGAAGAGGTGGAGAGATACTGAAGGGAAAATGGATTTTACCCTCCCTTAGTGAATTTTTTAGTTCATTTTGAGTTTTGTCATTTAGTTCCTTGAATGGCTTAGTTAGGGAGGATCATTAGCACTTAATTCCCTCATTAGAAAGGATTAAGAGGATTAGTCTTCATCCCATGTGCATTTGTTGAAAGTGTTTTGAATTTTTCTTAGGATTAAGTTCAATGTAGCCTACTTAGGTCATTTTGATTTAAGGGATTTAATTTACCTAATCTAGGCCACAATGGACTCAAATTTCTTTTTCATTATGATCAAACATGTTTATTTGATCATTTAAAATATTTTTGACAATTTTATTTGGTCAAATTTTAGTGGACAAGTGGGCACTTAAGTCAATCCTAGGTCGACTAGAGTTAACTTTAGGTTTGACTTTGAATTTCCATTTTATTTTCATTAGTTTACTTGATTTAATTTATGTTGGATATTTGACTTGATTTTTCATAAAACCAAGTAGATTGGATTTAGCTCAAAATGCATTTCCTAGTCACTAAGCATAGTGACTTGAATATTGAATTAAGAAATCCCTGTTTGAACTTGGGTTCTTCTCATTGCTAAATGACCTCTTTCAAAAATGAGGTCAACATCATAGTATTCTTGGGATGTCTAGACTATATATTTTACTATCTTACTACAAATGAATGTGTACATAAATAAGGAGAAGAAAATCATGCAAAAATTACATTCCTATTTTATTAGAATATTTATGCATGTGAAACAAAGTTCCACCCAAATTCTAATGAAGAAACACATATAAATGAAATCAAATAAGTATGTGTGATTGTTAACTAGGCAAGTGAGGTAAACAAATGACCTTCTAGCTAAAGCCTCATATTCTCATATCCATTGTATACTTATTAACAATTAAATACATGTAAAACCACATATGAATTAAAGATAAGAAAGCTTTACTTCACATACCTAAGCTATAAGTACATGCAAATCCTATATATATTCATAACTATTATCACTCTAATCAATGTAATTGATTTATAAACTTTGGAAAAATAATTTGAACTTATTAGTGATAATAGCCATACATATTATAAATTGGTCCAACACATGCAAGATTGCATAAAAAAAATCATTTGATTTGATTAATTTTGGAAAAATTAATGTGTGATTTCAAATGACATACAACATTTAACATGATTGGAAATGAATGAATAAACATAAAAACATGATTTCATTCTGTCAAATTAATTCCTAAGGACAATCATATTAAATAAAGCCATTTAAAGTAAACTAAACCTTTCTTAATACCATCTCTAATTTCATGCTTTGATTTGATTTAAGGATGTAAGAAAATGTTTGCTGATCCTAACCCATTCTCAGGTTTGATAATGAATTTGGCTTAATGAAATATAATTTAGTTGATTTTATGAGTTAATTAAGTTGTAATATGCATTAAATACATTAATTAACCCTTTCTTATGTTACCTTAATATAATTATCCAAATAATTGTGAGCCAATATGATATGCACATGAATTGGAAATTAAATTAGCATCGATCCTAAGAAGTAAAAGGGGCCTAATGCAATTGGCTCATAATTAATGATTAATTAAGTTAAGGAACTTAATTAGGTACATTCATGATTTCCCCACACATGTGGGTTAACCATGACTTTCCTTAAATAGCTTTAGGTTATTGAACACCAAAAGATCCACGCTAGAATTGATTTATTGAGGTTTAATATGATTATGAATTCAATTCAATTAATTAATTTGATTTTAATTAATGGAATGAACTTAAGGAAAGAGGCTAAGGAAAAGGTCTTAACCCCCATTCCATTGGTCCATTCACTGTTGGATAGTGATTAATGAACTTAATTAATTAATTTATTATTTTTCATGGGATTAATTAACCATTAATTGAATTAAGAGAGTAATTAGAGATTAATTAGTCAATTATCCTAATTAAGTAAATAGTAAATCCCAACAAAATCATGGGAGGCAGAGAGCAACCCATTAAGTTACCCCATAAAATTTGGAATTAATTGCTCAAGTAACTAAAGAGTAATGAAGCTAATGAAAATTTTAATTAAGCTTTAATTACTATTCAAAATTAATTAGAATTATTTTTAATTAATTATCTTCTGAAATACTTTTAAAATGAATATTTATTTGCATTTTTATGATTTTTCTATGATTTGTTATTAATTTTGGAAGTTCCAGCCATTAAAAAAAAGATTAATTAAGCCTAATTAAAGTCTAATCCATCGCAACGTGGCATGCTAATGCGGTCTGCTTTCCACGTGGTGCCACAGGATTGACTACTTAAAACTTATTCGACTCAGCACCTACATGGTGGCAACGGACGTGCTTTCTCGTCTTTCATTCGATCTAAGATCGAATGGCTATGATTAATCCCTAGCTTAATAGGATTAAATCTGATCAAACTAATAAATTTAATCACGACCATCCGTTCCAATCATGTGGAACGGATGGTGTGTGATCTATCATCATGTGAGCGAGGGAGAACGAGTCCATCCACCATTGCTCACTTGATCTAAGCTTACCCGAGCTTGAAGTGACTCTAAAAGGATCCCACACCTTCACAACATCGATCAGAGGGGATCCAACAGTCAAGATTACATGGGATGAACATTTTCTTCAAAAATCTTCAACTCATTTTCACCAAAAGCTCAATTTTAATGGTATACCTCATCAAAGCTCAAGACTGATGAAAAATTTGATTAAAGAAGCTTCGTTTAGTGAAAATAATGGTCTAATGTTCAACACGAGCCTTGATTTGATGTAGTTTTCTTGAAAGACTAACACCCAAAGCTTGGGAGGCTGGTGTTGATCGAAGTCCTACGTCCGGTGGTCAAAGAGCTCAGGAGGTGATGCGTTCTTGCTCGACAGAGTATGGGGATGGTGTGTGCAAAGTTAATTTGATTTCTATGAAGGTTTGAGCAAGTTGGGATCGAAGGAGGGATGCCCTATTTTGGCTTAGGTGAAATCGACAATGGGGGAGCTCGGGATGCTTGGGGAACTTGGAAATGGCTATGGGAAGGTCTCCTTGGGGTGTTAGGGTTCTCACTGAGGTCTCTTGCCTGGTATGGAAAGAATTGGAGGGGGGGAGGGTATACCCCCTCCTTTCCTTGATCATACGGTTGGATCGAGTTTGGCCTCTAGTGGATGTCTGGCCACCGGTGGTGGCTATGAATGGCAGAGAATCATCCTAGGTGGCTTAGTTTGGTTGTCCAAAGCTTGGGAGGTGGCTGCCAAGAGGGATTAGTGGGTGTCCTTGAGTTTTTCAAGTGCACTAATGGGGAGGGTGAAGTGATTTCACTTGGTCATTACCCAACCACCCCATGAGTGTCATTATTGTCTAGTACCTGGTGGACTAATGGGAGAGTGCCAAGTGCCAAGGAATGGAAATGATCACTTACATGGGTGATTTGTCTCATGTGATACCCTTGACCCAAGGGTAGAATGGTCATTTGGAATTGGATTTGATTTGGATAGATTTGAAATGAGTCAAAAGTGGGTTAGCCCAAATTTTAAGTCAATTGGAGTTGATTTGGTTTGATTTGGCTCAATTTGACTCATTTAGGTCAAATTGGGTTAGGTTGGGCCAAGTTGACCAATTGGTCAAATTGGTTCAAACTAAGGGTTGGGTTAAGTTCATATGATCATTTGGGATGTATTGGTGTCATTGGTTTGGTTTGATTTGGCTTAGATTTATTTTCACTTGTTTGAATTCAAATGGGTCAAATGGGTTAAGTTGAGCAATTTGACCAAAATGGCCAAATTGGCTTGGGTTAGGTGTTGGTTTGGGTTTAGTTAACCCATTGAAGATGATTGTAAGTTTTTATTTTAATTAATTTGGATTTGGTTTTGATTTAGGCTAACTTGACCCTTTAGGTTAATTTGACCTAAGTAGGTCAATTGGGTCCAATCATGGCTTTGGTCAAGTTCAACAATCAATTTAGAATGAACTTGAGCCATTAGTTGCAATCAATTTTGAATATATTTTGATTTGACATAATTTGGTCTTTTAGGTCAATTTGGTTCAACTTGGGTCAAGAGGGCCAATTGGGTTTGGTTTGCCTCAATTAAAGGTCAAGTCATGTTCAAATATTGATTTTGAGTTGGTATGAATCACTAGTTTCAAAGTATTTTGCTTAGGTTGTAATTTGGCTAGCTTGGGTTCATATGGGTTAAGAAGGTTAACTTGGTCAAAGGACCAAGTTTACTTGGTTTGTTTTGACCCAATTTATGATAATTGATCAACCTAGGGTGATCAACAATCATGATAGGAGGTTTAGGTAGGCTTGGTTCAATCCAATTTGGGTAGAATTGAAACTTGGCTCAAATAAGTCAAATTGGCCACTTTGGGTCAAGTGGACCAATTGGGTTTAATTGGCTTGATTTTGGGTTGAGTTTGATTTATTTGAGTTTATGTATGGATTTAGGATTGATATATAAATTCAATTGCAATTGATTTAGGTTTGAATGAGTTTTGGTTCATTTGGATATTTCAAGTCAAAAGGGTTAAGTTGGGTTTGACTTGGGCTGGTTTTGGTTTGGCATGATGATTGTAGATTTCATTTATATTTGGGATGATAATTGAAGGAATAATTGATTTATGAGGAAATCAATTGAATTTGGGTTTTAGAATGATGGAATTTGGCTAAGTCCAAGGATTTGGGTCATGTGGCTTAGGTTTGGATTTTGATTTAGTTTCATTTAGTTTTGATGATTTAAATGTATATTTCATTTATATTTGTGAAGATGATTGAAGATATAAATTTATTATGCAAAAATAAATTGATGTTGGATTGATTTGGGTTAAGATTTGGCTAATCCCATGGGATTGATTTATAGGGCCTAGAAAGGATCTTGATTTAATTTGATTTTGTTTGAATTAGTTTTGATCATTTGAATGTATATTTGATTCATATTTAGGAAGATGATTGAAGATATAAATTGACTATGAGAGAATCAATTAATTTTTGATTGATTTGGATGGGATTTTGGCTAAGTACATGAAATTGATTCAAAGGACTTAGGAAAGATTTCAAGTTTGGATTTGGTAATGGGCTCCAATCATTTGGTTTTTGAAATTGGGTTTGAATTTGGATTTGTATTTGATATTTGAATTGAACTTGGGGTTTTCTTTGAGAAGGTGAACATGGATTGGATTTGGGTTGTAGGGTTGGTGGATTATCCTAATCTCTAATGCATAACCTAATCGTATGGTTAACCCTTCTAAGTCAGTAGGCTTAGGTCAAGTGTTTACCTAGTTGCTAGAAGTGTCTTATGACTAGGGAAGTCTTAGTGTATAGAAAAATCTTAAGTCTAAGATGGGAAGATTGAATTCTCACTCCAAAAGTGAGGTCAAGAAAAGGACCCCCAATAGGTGTGGTGTAACTGACAAGGCACACCGCACGTATTGACATCGACCGAGATGATCAATAATGTCCAAAAGGATGCAAGCGCTAACAAATATGATCTATACCTAAAAGCAGAAGGTAGATATAATTGTGATCTTAGTGCAATACAGCTCAGCTCATGCTAAGGCCACAAGAGAAGAAAATCCACTAGGAATTAATATTTATTTTGTTTAATTTGAATGGAGACTTGTGGGAAGAAGATCCATTGGAGATAAGAATCTATAATCCATCAGTAATCAAGATCTTCAATTTATTTTATTTTAATTGATGTGTAAGCATATCCACTAGGGATATGGGCTCAAATCCGCTAGGGATTGGGAATATGAACCTTCCACTAGGGAAGTAGGTTCGGGCTATCTGTTGGGGATAAGAGTTTGCTTTCATAGATTTCTTTGTGGATGTATCTGATGGGGATAAGAGTTTGGTTGGATGTCTTTGATTAGCTCCACTAGGGAGAGATGGGTTTGGATTGTTTTAATTTAGACTCCTCTAAAGGAGTTGGTTTAATTTAACTCACTAGAGAGGTTGTTTTTGGTTTCTTTGTTTGATCTTTTTTATATATGATTTGGGGCTCCACTAGGGAGAAGAGTGTGATTTAACTCACTAAGGAGAATCAGATTGGTTTTAATTTAATTTAGATTAATGTATGGACCCTGTTGGTGTGCGATAGACCCAGAGAAGGGCTATATCGGCCTTGACATATCTGAGGTTTACAAATCTAAAGGGATAGTCTGTCGGCTTTGGGGTAGAGCTTACCAACCTAAGAGGTTGCCTTTTAGTGTGCAACGGTTGTGCTACGAAGAAGGCGTAGCAGACTTACATCTTTCAAAGTAGGGAACAACCGCTAGGGTGACATGTTGGATATGCAACAAATCAAACAGGACCTAGGGTGACTACTAAGTGAGTGCCACTGGAGACTTATATCAACTCAAGAGTAGAAAGCCGATTCCTATAGGGAGTTTTGCTGACACTGCCCTAAAGATAGGATGCCTACTTGGAAAAGGTACCGCTATAGGTGTTCTTCTAATCCACAAGCTAATATATATTTTATTTATTTTTATGTTTGCACGGACCCTCTTGGTGTACGAAGGACCACATTGAAAGGGGCTATGTCGGCCTCGACCTATCTTAAATGTATTAGACTAAGGGAGAATCTACACATCTACAGGATAGATTCTCCAACCATAGGGGTGGTTACTACAAAAGGGGAATTTTTCAAACTGGTAGTAACCTGGTAGTGTCTAGATGGGGTCACAAAGGACCTGATCCAAATAGAGTACCCATAGGGGAGATGTTGCTAGGAGCGTTATCCTGAACCATAAAAAATAAAGCCAATAGATGTACGGTTGCCAACTTGAGGAGAAAGCGTAGTAGACTTACATATGCTAAGAGTGGTGTATCCACCTGGTGGGTCGCTATCAGCATAGCAAGAACTAACCAACCTAAGGTGCCCGTCGGTGTGCAACGATTAATCTAGAAAGAAAGCATGTAGAATTATAAATTTCCAAGCAGAACTAATTGCTGATATACGTTGTCTTTGGCTAGACAGGGACTATCTGACCTAAGGCGACTACTAAGTGGGAGTCCCACGAGAGGACCAAACCCAGACTTGAAATAGTTAGGAGGAAAGGAGCCACTTGGGGACTTACCCTATGCCTTAAATATACTCTACCCAGTCAGCGCACGATGGCTAGTTTAAGAAGAAGGCATATCAGACTTACATCTTCTTAAACTAAGCCACCATGAGGTAGCTTATTGGCCATGTAGTAAGGCCTACCAAACTAATAGGGTGTTCGTCGATGTGCAGTGGTCAAGCTGGGAGGAAAGCATAGCAGAATTAAATCCTCCAAAGCAAGAATACCACTAGGGTGACACACTAGCAAGGTAGCATGTCAACCTGACCTAAAGTAGCTACTGAGTGAGTGTCGTTGGGGTGTTATCCCAACTCAAAGTAGCTGGAGATAAAAGATATGTGTTTGTTTTATATGTTTGTGTGTAGTTTATGTTTATGTTGTGTTGATGAAGATAAGATGCCACTCAAGTTTCTTAGACCTACCCTGAACACATCGAAGAGTGGATTCGCAAATAAAGATGATTTTAATATGGAAGAGATTGAATTCAAAATGGGGATTTTATTGATGATAAAGATTTTCAAACATGAATTTAAGGATAATATTTTTTTAGCTAAAACCTGTTGATTGGAAATATCAAATGCTCTCCCTTATGATTAATAAGCTGATAAGATTCTCCTTGGTAGGCCTTCTCTATGGCGAAAGGGCCTTCCCAAGTGGGTTCAAACTTGTCTCCTATCTTACAACGAGCAATAATTGGTCTTTTTAGAACTAAAATAAGCTCTCCTACTTGAAAAGCTCTAGGATGTACTAACTTGTTATGAGCTTGAATCATTTTGGCTTTGTACAACTTGAGGTTTTGACATGCCCGTAGGCATCTCTCCTCTAAACCTTCGAGCTCTTCTACCCATAACATGGCATTTTGCTCCGTTGTGACCTTCTTACCCATAGCTATCCTTAGTGATGGGACTAAGACTTCTAATGGTAGAATAACTTCTAACCCATACACTAAGGAGAAAGGGGTAGATTGAGTTGGAGTTCTGTATGGGGTACAGTAGGCCCACAAGGCTTCAATTAACTGCTTATACCACTACCGCTTATTATTGTCGAGTGTCTTCTTCAGTATTTGGATCAGAGTTTTATTGAAGGCTTCTACCAAGCCATTTTCTTTTAGGTAGTAGATGGTAGAATATCTATAATTGATGATGTGTCTCGGGTAAAGTTGTTGATCTTGGTGCTCTTGAATGTAGTACCATTATCAGATATAATTTGTCGAGGCACCCCGAACCTATATATGATATGGTTCTTGAAAAATTAGAGCACATGCTGACTACCTCTACTTACAAAGAAAAGTAGTCAGTGGCAGCTAGGATGAATCGATGACCTTTAGAAGAAGGAGGGTCAATTGGACCACTATGTCAGTACCCCAACACTCGAATGGCAACGAGGCCAATGTAGGATGTGGAATGTTAGATGGTTGGTGTAGGACCACACTGTGTACCTTACACTTGTGGCATCGCCTAGCTACGTCCATGTAATCTATGATCATTGATGGCTAGTAGTATCCTAATCTCTTGATCTTGGCTTTCACCTTTGGACCAGATTGGTTAGTTCCACATAATCCCGAGAGTACCTTGATCATGATCTTATGGGCTTCATGTTTGTTTAAATAATGTAACCACATATGATTGAAGGACCATCGGTACAAGGTGCCATTCACGAGAGTGTAGGAAAGTGCTCTCTGCTTCATTTAATGGGCTTGGGACCTCTCTTGAGGTAGTTTGCCTCTATTTAAGTAATCCATGAATGGTTGCCTCCAATCCAACTCCTCATCCTTCTTGGCAATGGTAACCTCTCCTTGAAGAGAGTACTTTTTGATGAGTTCAATATCAATAAATGATAAGACTTGCATATTTTGGACCTTTATTGATATGAACTCATCTTATGGACATGTCAAATCCTTGGCAAGCTTAGATAAAGCATCTGTTATGACATTTTATCCTCAAGAAATCTTATAAATGGTAACCTCTAGGATTTGGGCCAATAGCTCCATGGTGTACTTATCGTAGTGATGGAGTTTTGGCATGAGGACTTTGTAAGACCCATTGATTTGGTTGATGACTAACTGAGAATCCTCAAGATATTGATATTATGGATGCTTAGAGTAATGGCTAACACCAAACTGGCAATCAAAGCCTCATATTCAGCTTCATTGTTAGTGCAAGGATTGGACAGATGATATGAGAATCTCATCCCATTGCGGTCAGGAGTTAAGAGAACTATTCCTACTCCTACCTTTTTTGGAATAGTAGATTATGGTTTTTCTCTTCTTTGAGAGGAAGCCGCACCATCAAGGCACATCTCCTAGTGGCAAATGCTAGTGTCTCCTAAGTTCATAATTTATTCATCGGGGAGGTCATCACTAAGCGAAGAGTCAGCAGGGAGTGGGTGTGCTGCTAAGAAATCCACTAGTGCTTATCCTTTCACCAAATAAAGGGGTACGAAAGTGATATCAAATTATGATAAAATCATGGACTAACGTGCCAACCATCTGAATAGTATCGATCGTGTCATGAGATATTACAACAGATTGATCCTAGAGATCAAGCTCACATTATGGGAAAGCATGTAGTGCCCGTAGTTTTTAGGATGTAAAGATTAAAGCTAGGTAATGCTTTTCAATGGGTGGATAATTTTCTTCAGTAGGGATTAAATGACAGCTTAGGTAGTAGAGCCCATTTTCCTTCCCTTTATCATTGGCGCTAATAAAGAACCAAGGGAGTCATCTAATGCAGTAGTGTAAAGTATGAGCAGCTTGCCCGGGATAGGGAATGCAAGTCAGGTAGTGCTTGATGTCTTCAAAGGCATGCTAATAGTTGTCATCCCACTTAAACTTGGCATCCTTTTTAACAAGTGTTGAGAATGGCTGACACCTTTCTGATAGGTTGGATAAAAAGCATCTTAAGTATGCCAACCACCCTTAAAATGATCTGAGTTGAGTTAAACTTTTAGGGATGGCATTTCTAATATTGCCTTGATCTTTTTCAAATATATTTTGATTTCCCAGTGTCAGACAAAGAACCCAAGGAATTTTCCTGGAGCTACTCCGAATGCACACTTCAGAGGGTTTATTTTGAGGTTAAATTATCTTAACCGTTCGAAAAGTACTCTCAAGTCAAAGAGATGGTCTTCATTTTCTTTACTTTTGATCACGAGATCATCAACATAGCATTTGACTTGATGATGAATGAGTTCATAAAAAATTCAGGTCATAGCCTCTTGGTATGCTGCACTGGCATTTTTAAGGCCGCAAGGCATGACCTTATAGCAATTGATTCTGATCGGGGTTCAAAAAAAAAGTATTTTCTAATCTACAAGAGCCATCTTTTTTTTGTTGTATCCAGATGAGCCATCCATTAAAGAGAAGACTACATGAGATGAGGTGATATCCACCATCAGTTCTGGTATTTGTAATAGAGATTCATCTTTTATACATGCCTTATTTAGATCTATAAAATTAACGCATATGCGAATTTGATCATTCTTCTTCTTAATTGGGATGATACTAGCCAACTACATAGGGTATTTTTATTCCCGGATGAAACCAGTATCGATCAGTTTCTTAACTTTAAAAATGACCTATTATTCAATGTCTAATCACATGCGTCTAGAAGATTATTTGATAGAGTTAGCACTAGAATCTATTGGTAGTTTATGGACGTCAAGATATAAACTGAGTATCTCTCCATAACTCTATGCGAAGCAATCCTTAAACTCAGTTAATAGCCTAACTAAGTCATTAATTTCAATTTCATTCAATAAAGAATTGATGTATGTCGGACGTGGATTATCCTTAGTGCCTAAGTTGATCTCTTTGAGCTTGTCCATGGTTAATTTAATATCTTCTTCAAACTCTGGCTCTGCAAATTTGACTTTAAAATCATCTGGACCATCTGAAGTTTCTTACCACACCTCCTCATATGAGTTAATGTGATTTGAGAAGAACCTATTAGATTCCAAATGATTGGTGATGACTAAGAAGAAATCATCATCATCTACTGGACACATTGTACTGAGTCCTAGTTCTGGTCTTGATTGAGAGCTTTCCATTTATTCTTCCATATTCTTTTGAAATAGTCTGACCTATGCTTTAATGAACTATGTGGGATTAACCTTTTCTTTGCTACATTATAAACACAAGGTGAGTACCAATCAAAAGGTAATTCTTTTAAATCTTTATAAATCATCCTCAAGTTCTACATTAACTTCTTGACTTGAGGATGATGCTCCCAGAAAGAACCTCTAAGTCTTCACATCTATGGATGATTTATGGGTTTCCTTAACCACCAAATCCTCAACATTTTGTGAGGAAAGTGAGGTTAGGGTTGATGTTCCCAACTGATGCCTAACTATTTCACATATAGACTTGGATACACTTACGCTTTGCTTTAGAGCTCGATCCTCATCGCGATCTAGCTCAAGTGTCACCACCAAAGGAATTTACTATTGAGAAGAGCTGATTGGCATGCCAACCATATAAGACTTATCCTCTGAATTAGATTTCAAGTCTATATGGATAGCAGGTGTACTCCTAGTAGCTGGGACATATCCCCTAATAAGTGGCCAATAAGAAGATTTTCCACCCTTAGGACTTCTTCTAAACTAGCCTCTTCCTCTGCCTGGTGGAGGTCAGGTCATCCTACCCATAGGTCTGAATGGAGTAACAAACAGTGGGTAGAATCTAATGTCAGGCTCCACTTCTTCCTCCAAGTCTATTTCTCGCTCCCTTTTATTTTCTTCTTCATTTTCTTTTTTCTTTTCTTTTTATTTTTCTCCTTTTTTCTTTTTCTTTTTCCTTTTCTTTTATTTTTCAACTTTGGCCAACTTTGCAAGAATAAACTTGTTGATTTTGAGAGAGATAGTAAGCCGCATCCTCGTATATGCCGACCTCTTGAACTGTAAATGGCTTGAGATATCTTTTGACACATTAGGCGATCCCACCTCTCATAAACTTCATACATTAGTTCAGAGAGGATAGAATCATGTTGTTCTCATGTATCTATAATCTGCCAAGAAAAGCGTTGAAAGTTGTATCTGAGTCTATAATGTGAAAATTGGCTCCAGTCTTCCAGTCATCTATATCCAAGGACAACACTATAGAGCCTAAGGACCTCTCTCCTTATTCATTGAATCCTCTCAACATCATCCTTTCTTTGGAGTTTGGAGATGTTGATCCTCAAGTAGGCAAGGGTTCTTAGGCTCATAATGTTGACTGATGCCCCTGGGTCAACCAGTATTTTGGATAGCCTATATCTTCCAACATCTAATGTAATGTAAAGAGGACGGTTGTGCTCGGTCATCCCTAGAAGTAAGTCTTCATCACTGAATGTAACTCCTAATATGTCCTTCGAGTGGCATGCCTTCTCTTTAGTAGCGGTCAACTAAGCTAACCATATCTCTGTATCAAGTAAGGCCTTGATTAGAGATTCCCTCATCTCTTTGGATAAGACAAGGGTGTCGTATTTGCTTAATTCAGCTGGCAACTTTCTAAGATGAGCAAGGATGTTGTAATCATCTCTGGGTTGATCCTCCATAAGTGGAGCATCCTGTGGAGGGGCTATTTGCTCACTCGTACTAATGACTTGCTTAACTTTATCTTGAGGTACTACCCTAAGAGGTAGAACTTTTCCACTACATAGATTGAATTTAGTGACTTCATGTGGCGGGTTGGTGGAAAGTTTTACTTGCTTGTCAGGTATACCTACAGCTTCTCCTATGGGACCCTCATAGTCAAATGACTCCAACTCAATCTTAATGGGTGAGCCTAATTGATTCAGAAAAGGAAAGTCTGATTCTAAATCAGAAGAGAAAGGATCAAAATTATTAAAGCTATTATTATTTAGACTCATAGAGTTTTCAATAGAAATAAAATTAGGAGCATCAGAATTAGACAAGATGTTAGTAGAATCAACTTTCTTCATTGATTTTTTTTTTGGATGGAGGTACATGATAGAAATAAAGTAAAGTAGAGATTTGATCTCGCAGTGAGCTATCGGAGAGTAATTATGGTGGAGTCTTGAACGGATGGTGGTGGCACTTGGACTATCTGCAACTATGGTGGTGCTATTTTATTGGGTTGTCACTCTCCCTGAGCAGTCCTTAGCAACTTGCAAACCCTCCTTGGTGTTAGAGGTTTGAGCTGCCCCAGGAACCTACAAAAAATATTTCTTGATCTTAGAGATGAACTTTTTAGATGTTTGGGATAAAGAAATATCTCAACCTTCTTTTGACTTAACTAGATGGTTATTCTAATAAGCATTCCTTAGGGATAACTATGGCACTTGACTTATAGCTATGCATAAGCTAGTCTTTGAAAGTGATGCAATCTTATAAGACATGGCCTAATATGTGGTGGTAGGGGAAAAAGTTAAGATTATTGCTCTTGCCCACTTCATCCGAACTCTTAGGCTCTAGTAGCTAGAAATCAGGCTTCTTTTGGAGATTTTTAAAGATCTTCTTGACTACCTCACTCTTCAATGAATAGAGCTTGTTTAACTTGTCCAAAAGAGTAGGTGGATAGTAGCTACTTAGTGGTGGATATGAGTACCACTGCTGAGTGTATTGCTATGGAGGCAGTGGTGGTGGCCAGTAAGATGTTCGAGGAGGTGACAAAGAAGGCTGCTAAGCTCATGGTCTCTCAAACTGAACTCTGGTTGGTTGTTTCTCTCTGTCCCCTGACATAACTATTCCCGTCCTCTTCTCAAATAATTTTTATGGCTCAGATTTGGATGATTAGTCTTGGAAAGGCAACTACTTGGCTTCCTCTTGTAGACTGGCCACCTTGTTGATTAATTTCTTAAATGTCTTAATTGTAAAACCCTTGAACATGAAGGGGGCCATGCCATGGATATTCTTGAGAATAATTTCAATGGCATACTATCCTGACAGCTGTGGTTCGTATTTCATACTCAGGTTATGCCACCTGAGAATGTAATAAATAAGGGACTCATTGGGCTTTTGGTTCTCCACAATGAGGCCACCCACAATTACCTCTGCTGGGCTTCAACAAATCTTTTGATAAAGAGTTGCTCCAACTTAGTAAAAGTCTTCACCAAATCATTGCGCATTTCGACATACTAATCAAATGCAACACCTGACAGAATGCTAATAAAAAGATGGAAGAGAAGCACATCACTACCATCGGTGTTGTAACAGCCAGCTCTAAAATGCGCAATGTGCTACTATGGATTCCCACACACATCAAAACTCTTGAAATATGGTGGCATGAACCCCTTGGGGTATAGGACTACTTCGAATTCCTCTACGTAAGGTCTACCCTTTCAAATAGATGATCTCCCTTGGGCTTGTCCCAATGCTTCCTTCACTTGTTATTCCCCCATTTGTTTGATGTCCTTCTCATGCATGGAGGTACTGTTTATAACCTTCTTATGCAAACTACCACTGTCCTGATCCACGGGAGAGGTACTCTTGGGAGGATCTAAGCTTGGGTCGATTAGCCTCCATGGGACTGGGCTGTGAAACTGAAACTTAGTTTTGGAGTTTTAGAGCTGCTGCTAACAAATCCTTAACCCTCTTCTCAATCCTGTTAATCTGATTGTCCTTCTACTTGAGTTATTGGAGGAGGTGTTGGGTCGAGTGAGAGGTGTCACCTTCCTTGATCACAACACCTTCCAGAATTTGATAGTCTCTGTGGAGGGATCCTCGAGTATCAATCATATGGTTTTCTACTGAGTCCTCTAATAGGTCATCCTCATCGGGGTCAAAATCTACTCTATGCTCTTCCTGATTAGAATGATCACCCCCATCCATTTGTCTGGTTTTAGCAAAGTAATTGATTAGGATGTCATCTAATGAATGATTACATACTCTGCCTGGCTATATTGGGACATAAACCTGCTGATGAATGGCTGTAGGATTGTGCTTATCTAAAGCTATGTGCCAGACACTACCTACTAATTTAGTACTCTCCCTAGGAAAATTGACTACCATGGGTACTGTATAGACATCTCCTTCTTACTCTACTACTAGCTGTGGTGGTGGAGCAACTATGACACTTTTGGGTCGCCACTCCCTCTTTACTATGGTTGAGGTGGAAGGTCAAATGGGAGAGCTCGACCTTACCTCAATGGGTGGAATAGGTGGAGTGGGATCCTTAGTCCATAGCCAGATCACCAATGGAGATGTCCTCTCTCCAGATGTAGACTTATGTACCTTTGTGGGGACCGTGGAAGGAGGAACTTGGACAGGTGATGGTGGGTGATGAGTGGAGCGATATGATGGTGGAGACACCAATTGCCTCTTTGTTGGAGCTCTCCTTCTGTGGCTGGTAGTGCCTGTTAGGACTATACTGTCAGTATGATCGGCCCTGGAGCTACTAATTTAGAAAATCTATCAACACAGAGGCCACCGACTATTTGTCGTACCTCCTCCTCTCATTTCTGCCTGCTTGGGTTGAAACTCTAGCCTCTAAGGCATTCTCCCTATGTATTTGATCCCTAACACTCCTAAGGATCAGAGTCCTCAAATTAAATAATGTACCAGACACCGAGAATCCTTGGGCTCTATCGACCTGGTGAAGAACTGATCATAGACCAACTTAGGGCTTCCACCTCTCCCTAGCTGGTATCTTAAACCATGTTGGTGGTGGAGGTAATGCAGCAATCCTCCTATAGTCCTCCTCTCCATCTGAAGATGAGAGGGGGTGAAACCTACTTCCACTCAAGAGTAGAGAGATCTCATGAGGGAACCCTCATTAGCAACATAAGAGGCCTCATCTACCTCCCTAGCTACTCGCTCATAGTGCGGCTTAACCTTTCGATTCTTATTGCAGTGTTGCATTTTAGTAACCGGAGTAGAACAAGAACTAGAATCTACCTCAAAGGAAGGGGAGACTATATCGAAGGCCAAGATAGATTTCCCCTTCATAATGGGGGAAACCAATGAGGAGGTGCTAGCCATCACTAGGATTGTAGCAAGGGTGAGAACAAACTGAATGACAGACACTATAACATCTATCATTGAAATTGAAACTAACACCAAAACACATGGAACTGATACTGACACCACCACAGGAACCTCAATGGCCTTCCTCTTCAATGAAGAAAACTTGAAATCTGACAGAAGGTCAAAGCGGAGGAGTGGCTTCTATCCTGCCACCTCCTCCCTGCTAATGGTCGTGAGGGGCTCCAGTGACTCGTCAGCACCCCAAACGAATGACATGCATGGTGGTGTTAGTGAGTATGGCATGATCCAAGGCCAAGTCCACACAATAGGAGAAGTAGAAGATCATCTTTCCACCAAACATGTGGAAGATTGATGGAAGAAGTGAATGAAGGACCGAACTGCTATCTCTACATTTGTTGAAAATAGAACTGAATCAAATCCTTGCTTTAATAGTTGCCTTCAATAATTGATTCTTGATTTTGGAATTTAAACCCACACTTAACAAATTTAGGCATGCTAAGTGGGGTTCATTGAATTGGAGAGATTTTGATATTTGAGGAGAGACTTTGCTGCAAAATTTGATTTTGATTTGGAACCCATATCCAACAAATCTGGGTATGTTGGACGGGGTTCATTCATTTGGAGAGACTTTGGAGATGAATTTATTATTTATCCTTTGTTTGATTATTTGATTTTTGAATCTTCACTTAGAAAATTTAGGTATGCTAAATGAGATTAAAATGTATGTTTGAAAATAATTTTTGAAAGCATTTTTTGTGATGATGTTCATCATATGTTTGATTTGTTTTCTTTGAGTTGTTTAATTTGATTTCAAAATGGGATCTTTACTTAGCAAATTTAGATATGCTAAGCAAGGCCCAAATGTGTTTGATATTTTATTTTGATTTGAAAATGAAACCCTTACTTAAAATATTTAGGTATGTTAAGTAGGGTCCAAGGGTGTTTGATATATATATATATATATATATATATATATATATATATATATATATATATATATATATATATATATATAACATGAGAATGTGAGTATGTTAAATATATTTTAATTTATTTTGTATGTTGTTTGATGATGGAATTCTTATTTGACAAATTTGGGTATGTCAAATGAAATTCAAATGTGTTTTGATTTTCATGATTTTGGAAAACTGAAACCTATTTATGAAATTTAGGTATGTTAAATGGAGCTCAATTTATTTTGATTTTGAAAAATGGAACTCTCATTTGACAAATTTGGGTATGTCAAAATGGAGTTCAAATATGTTTTGATTCTATGTGTGATGTTGTTTTGAGAAGGAACTCTCACTTGAAAATTTTGGGTATGTTAAGTGATGTTCAATGATATGTTGATTTTTGATTTTATTTTGATTTCAAAAATGGAACTCCATTTAACAAATTTAAGTATGTTAAGTGGAGTTGGTTAATTTTTTTTTAAATGTGTTTGAAATATTTTGAAGAACTCTCATTTAACAAATTTGGGTATGTTAAATGGAGTTGGTTGATTGATTGATTTTATTTTGAAATATGTGCTTTTGAAAAAAACTATGAAAAAGATTTTGATGATGCATATTTGATTTTGATTTTTGAAAAGGACCACATTTAACAAATTTAAGTATGTTAAATGAGGCTTGATTATCTTTATTATTTGAAAAGAGATTTGAAAGTTTTATATTTTGTAAACTTTATGTTATGTGAAGTGCATTTCAAAAATGATTTTATTTAGAAAAAGTGCTTTTGGAAAATTTTACAAAAGACTTTACTTGTTTAGTTTGAATTTTATTGAAACTTTCTTGAATATGGGATGAACCTTGCCTCATCAAGCTAGTGGTAAAGAGGTTATAACTATAATCATCTTCTTTCATTAGTTAATTTATTTTTTACGTATTGGGGGACCCAATAGAGTTTCAAGAACTACATGGAGTAAGGTCCTAAAACCTAAATGATGTTGGCTAGCTTTGCTTAAAGATGAACTATGCTAAGTGTCAATGGAAAGAAAGATAGTCTTAGGCTTATATAGAATATAAGTCCATTATCGATGCTTGAGACAATAATTGTCTACTAAAGATTGAGAAAGGAACCATCCCCAGCAGAGTCACCAGAAAAATCTATGGTGTTTATTTTTGGATGTATGGGGGGACCAGGGTAGGGTACTTACTTATTGAAGTGATCGGGTATGACATTGAGGTATGATGTACTATCTTGAAAGATAGAGGCATAACCCTACAATGGATTTAGTCACCCATAAAGACTCATAAGGCATGATGGGTCTTTAAATATACTAGAGATTTTTCTCCTGCTTTACATGGATGAATAAAGCAATGTTTATATTAAACCAGGTTCTTAAGTTTTCTATGGAGGCAAGCCTCCATAATTAATTACATCTTAGGGAATGGGATTCTCTAAGAATACTCTCGATTAAAGTAGATAATTATTATCTCCAAAGATTTCAAGGTTAGACTATCAAAGGATTGGTTATGCTTGGAAAATAAATTGGGAAAGTTCAAGGAGAATACTTATTTTGGAATCCAAAGGGAGGGAAGTAAGGAATGATCATGATACTAGAAAGCTTAGTGAGTATTCCAATCTATTTTATTATTGGGCTTTATATAATTGAAAATGAAGAGATTTATTTATTAGAGTTGAATTTTAATAGATTGCTAGAGCTTATAATCCACCAACACAAGGTTATAGAAATGCTTAAGAGGTGAGGATTTATGCTTGTAGCCCGAAAGAAATAGCTACCATATATTCTAAATCTAGGGAGCTTTAGTACGAGCTAAAGCATGACCTAAATCTATGTGATAGGTAGAAGTCTAACTTCTGGACTTATAACCTCTTGAAGTGGCCTCCAGCTAACTCCTCCTGCAATTATAAAATCATGTAGTTAGGTCTTATGAATTGCAAGATGGTTAGGGTAGTTATTTAATTAGAAAGAGACTAAAGTCCTAAACTCACTCCCTAAGAGACTAGAGCATGAGTGATAAGAGCATATGACTTAATCTATAAATGCAAAATATTTTCAAATTTTATTTATTTTATTTTGACACATCATTTAGATAAAAGCTTTGGGATTTTATATGCCAAAATGCATGATGAAGTAGGTTATTGGCCAAATCAAAAGAGAGAGGGTGAAGCTCCATCAGTAGAGGTTCCTCACATGGGTCAAGTGGTCCCTATGCATGTAAGGAAGGAGGCCCTCATTTTGCAAGAGTGATTCAAGATGATATGTATGATGTGAGACATACAACCATACAGCTAAGGGGGTTGTTAAATCTTTTAATTATCTTATTTAAAGCCTAGGCTTTATGGTGAGATTATGAGTTATTTAAAATTTAGTTATGGTGATTAGTCGGATAGAAATTTTTTTTTTTATCTTATGAGCCTAATCATATACAGGCCACACATTAATGCATCAATCATTAAGAAACTATGAAAAGCATACCATTTCTAATGCGTAATCTAAACAAATCATCAATCAATTTTATAACTATCATGAAAGAATAAGAGGCCAGTGCGGTCGGGTATCATCGTACAACTCGAAAAGAGAAAATATGGGTAGCCTAGCTCTACCATTATACAACTGAGAATATAAAAGAATAATTACATTTTATTAAAATCTATGGAGGTCTTCATTCTTCATTCTTCCATTTCCTAGATTTGATTCTTCCTTCTTTAATTTGGATGTGCTTCCTTCAAAGGCATCACAAGGCACCCCAAGACAAAGCCTTTTGGCCACTGTTCATCCTACTCCCCCATAACATTAATCTTAATTCCTATTGCCAAATTACATTGAAAATAGGGAAAGTAAATCTAACTACACCTACAAAATAGAGGTTAGCTAAACACACATACAATCCTAAGCTATTATGTGTATGATTTAGACTTAGCACCCTGCACATGGATAACCAAACCCACATGTTCTAACTTGGATTATGCTTAGGGATTTAAGCAACTTGCAAAGAGTGCATTTATATTTATTTTAAGCATCCCCTGTAGAAAACATGATTTGGCTAAGAATGACCTGACATCCAGTCTATGAAGCATACACCCTAACATCTAGTATGTAATAATACAACACAAAACAAAACATTCATCACATCATGCACTATCCTAACTTAGGAATAGAAGTGGTGACTTAATTCTAATGTGTGTGTTAAGGCATGTGTGGTATGTCTTACTAACCATTAAAGTTATATCTTTCTAAGTGTGGGGAGATTTAATTTAACAAGAAAGGTGGGTTTCACTTCAAGTTTTTTAATTGATTTGAGAATTTTTAATTTATGTTTTCTTTATTTCATATGATATACACTTAACAACTAAGTGTTATGAGGAGAAAGAAGAGGATTACCCTCTTTCATCCCTAACTCAAGCAACTTTCTAAAGTATATTAATTTGATTTAGTTCTCTTTAATGAATGGCTTATTACACAATTTAATTAATCCTAAGTTTAGGTTCACTTTAAATGACCTCATTCAATATGAGAGGCTTTTTAAGATTAATCTAATTGAACTACTATCACATGACATATATTAGATCATTCCTTTCCATCACATGTAATATGCATATAATTTAATCCTAAGTGTACCTATATATGCAACATATTTTAACACACTTAAATGATGAATGTATGTGTATGTTTAGAATTTATATTTTATTTAATTGAATCATTTAAATATATTAACTTAAAGCTCTATCTAAATTCTTATACAATAATATATAGTGATGAAATTAAATAGGTACGTGTCATTAAAAGGAAAGTGAGTAATCAAATGACTTTGGGCTAGCTAAAGCCTCATTATCTAGGATGTCAAAACTATATACCCATTTGCATTCAAATATATGTAAATTTGTATGTATGAATATAAGAAAGAAAGCTTCTAATGACTAATTAATCCAAACACTTAACTAATTATGAATGCATGCATTTTAGTAAAAGGAGGATTTTCATGATTTAGCCACACATACATGCACATGTAAAGAGAAATAAGCAAGTATGTGCCTTTGCTAACCAGAAGTGAGGTAATCAAATGACCTTCTTTGTGGCTACCTAAAGCCTTATATTCAGGATGTCCAAATTATATATGTTTCTATCTCACTACACATGAATGTATATGTAAATAAGGAGAAGGAAATCATGCAAAAATTACATTTCTATTTGATTAGAACATTTATGCATGTGAAACAAAGTTTCATCCAAATTCTAATGTAGAAACACATATAAATGAAATCAAATAACTATGTGTCTTTAACTAGGGAAGTGAGGTAATCAAAAGACCTCCTTGGGGATAGCTAAAGCCTCGTATTCCTGGGTTGTCTACACTATATACTTATTAACATTCAAATACATGTAAAATCACATATGAATTAAGGATAAGAAAGCTTTACTTCACATGCCTAAGCTATAAGTACGTGCAAAGCCTATATATTCATAACTATTATCACTCTAATCAATGTAATTGATTTATAGACTTTGGAAAAAACAATTTGAATTTATTGGTGATAATAGCCATACATATTATAAATTGGTCCAACACATGCAAGCTTGCATTAAAAAATCATTTGATTTGATTAATTTTGGAAAAGTGAATGTCCGATTTCAAATGACATACAACATTTAACATGATTAGAAAGGAATGGATAAACATAAACACATGATTTCATTCTATCAAATTATTTCCTAAAGATAATCATATTAAATAAAGCTATTTAAAGTAAACCAAGGCTTTCTTAATATCATCTCTAATTTCATGTTTTGATTTGATTTAAGGATGTGAGAAAAGTTTTGCTAATCATAACCCATTCCCATGTTTATTAATTAATTTGGTTTAATAAAATATAATTAAGTTGATTTTATGAGTTAATTTAGTTGTAATATGCATTAAATACATTAATTAACCATTCCCTATGTTACCTTAATACAATTATCCAAATAATTGTGAGCTAATATAATATGCACGTGAATTGGAAATTAAATCAACAATGATCCTAAGAAATAAAAGGGGCCTAATGCAATTGGCTCATAATTAACGGTTAGTTAAGTTATGGAATTTAATTAGGTACTTTCATAGTTTCCCCACACATGTGGGTTAACCATGATTTTCCTTAAATAGCTTTAGGTTATTGAACACCTAAAGGTCTACCCAAGAATTGATTAATTGAGGTTTAATATGATTATAATTTCAATTCAATTAATTAAGTGATTTAATTAATTAGTTAAACCTTAATTAATTTGATTTTAGTTAATGGAATGAACTTATGGAAAGAGGCAAAGGAAATGTCTTAACCCCATTCCATTGGTCCATTCACTATTGGATATTTTTTAATGAACTTAATTAATCAATTTGTTACTGTTCATGGGATTAGTTAACTATTAATTTAATTAATAGAGTAATTAAAGATTAAGTAGTCAATTTCCCTAATTATGTAAGCAAGAAATCCTAAGAAAATCATGGGAGGTAGAGATCATCCCATTAAATTAACCCACAAAATTTAGAATTAATTACTCAAATAATTAAGAAGTAATTAAGATATTTAATTTTTTAATTAAATCTTAATTAAACTTTAATTACTATTCAAAATTAATTAGAATAATTTTTAATTAATTCTCCTCTGAAATACCTTTAAAATGAATATTTATTTTAATTTTTATAATTTTTCTACAATTTTTTATGATTTTTGGAAGTTTTAACCATTAAAAAAGATTAAACAAGCCTAATTGAAGCCTAATCCTATTGGCGCCACATAGTGTGCTGATGCGGCGTGCTTTCCATGTTGCACCGCGGGATTGACTACTTAAAACTTATCCAACTCAGTGCCTACGTGGCGATGGTGGATGCACTTTCTTGTTCAACATTTGATCTAAGATTGGATGGATATGATTAATCCCATGGCTTAATCAGATTAAATTAAATCAAACTATCAAATCTAATCATGACCGTCATTTTTGATCACACGGAATGGATGGCGTGTGATCTATCTTCACACGAGTGAGAGAGAAAAAAGTCCATCTACCATTACTCGCTTGATCTGAGCTTACGCAAGCTCAGATCGACTCCAAAATGTTCCCACACCTTCATGAATCGCAGGGGATCCAACGATCAAGATCACACGGGATGAACATTTTCTTCAAAAAGCTTCAACTCATTTTCACCAGAGCTCAATTTTAATGGCATGCATCACCAGAGCTCAAGACTGATGGAAAATCTGATTGAGGAAGCTTCATCTAGTGAGACGAAGCTCTACTGATTAACACGAGCCTTGATTTGATGTAGTTTGGTCGGAAGACCAACACCCGAAGCTTGGGATGCCAGTGTTGATTGAATTCCTAAGTCTGGTGGTCAGAGGGCTCGGGAGGCAATTTATGCTTGCTTGACGGAGTGTGGGGATGGTGCGTTCAAAGTTAACTTGATTTCTATAGAGGTTTGAGCAAGTAGGGATCGAAGGAGGGATGCTCTATTTTGACTTGATGGAAAATGGTAATGGTGGAGCTCACGATGCTTTGAAATGGCTCTGGGATGCTCACCTTGGGATGCTAGGTTCTCTCAAATCTCAAGTGCTCGATTTGGAATGAATTGGAGGGGGTATACCCCCTTCTTCCCTTGATCAGACGGTCCGAATGTATTTGGCTCCTAGTGGCCATCCGGCCACCTCAGAGGGTCGTGGATGGCAGGAGTGGATGAGGCGGCTTAGTTTGAGTGGGTGAAGATGTGGAGGTGACTGCTAAGGAGGGATAGTCGGTGTCCTATGGGTTTCAAGTGCACCAATGGGGAGGGTGAGGTGATTTCACCTCCCATGGGTCATGGGACCCAACCACCCCTTGGATCAGGTTGGGCAATTTCTTAGGGGCCTATGTGGACCAATGGAGAGTGTCAAGTGGCCAAAGAGTGGAAATGACCACTTACATGGGTAATTTATCTCATGTGATACCCTTGATCCAAGGGTAGAATGGTCATTTGGTATTGGATTTGATTTGGGTAAATTTAAAATGAGTCAAAAGTGGGTTAGCCCAAATTTCAAGTGATTTGGAGTTCATTTGGTTTGATTTGGCTCAATTTGACTCAAATGGGTCAAATTGGGTTAGGTTGGGTCAAGTTGACCAATTGGTCAAACAGGGTCAAACTATTGGGTTAAGTTCAAATGACCATTTGGGATGTGTTGGTGTCATTGGTTTGGTTTAATTTGGCTTAAATTTGATTTTGACTCATTTGAGTTCATTTGGGTCAAATGGGTTAAGTTGACCAATTTGACCAACTTAGCCAAATTGGCTTAGGTTAGGTGTTGGTTTGGGTTTAGTTGACCAAATGAATATTATTGTAGGCTTTGGTTTTAATTAATTTGGATTTGGTTTTGATTTAGGCCAACTTTACCCTTTAGGTTAATTTGGGCTAAGTAGGTCAATTGGGTCCAATCATGGCTTTGTTTCAACAATCAATTTGAAATGAAAAGCCTTTGATTCAATTTGGTTGAAATGAATTACAATTTGAGGTCTTTATTTCCAAAATAATCAATATTTTTTTACCATTGGTTCTTTGAATTTTGATTCAATCATTAATTTGGTTTGGCTCAATTTGGGAAGGAAGTTCAAATAGGTCATTGGTGACTTTGGGTCAAGTGGTTATTGAGTTTAGTTTGCTTGATTTTGGGTTGAGTTTGGATTTGGTTTTTATAAATGGATTTGGTAAAGGACTAAGTTGGTTTGGTTTATGATAATTGATCAACCGAGAGTGATCAACAATCATGATAGGAGATTTAGGTATGCTTGGTTCAATCCAATTTGGGTAGGATTGGAACTTGGTTCAAATAGGTCAAATTGGTGACTTTGGGTCAAGTGGACCAATTGAGTTTAGTTTGCTTGATTTTGGGTTGAGTTTGATTTGGTTGAGTTTATAAATGGATTTGGTATTGGTATATAAATTCAATTACAATTGATTTGGGTTTGGTTGAGTTTTGGTTCATTTGAATATTTCAAGTCAAAAGGGTTAAGTTGAGTTTGACTTGGGATGGTTTTGGTTTGGATTGATGATTATAGATTTCATTTATATTTGGGATGATAATTGAAGGAATAATTGATTCATGAGAAAATCAATTGAATTTGGGTTTTGAAATGAAGGTATTCGGCTAAGTCCATGGAGTTAGGTCATGTGGCTTAGGTTTGGATTTTGATTTAGTTTGATTTAATTTTGATTGTTTAAATGTACATCTCATTTATATTTGTGAAGATGATTGAAGATATGAATTGATTATGAGAAAATCATTTGAGTTTGGATTGATTTGGGTTAAGATTTGGCTAAGCCCATGGGATTGACTCATATGGCTTAGGAAGGGTTTTGATTTAATTTGATTTAGTTTGATTTGGTTTGATTTAGTTTTGATCATTTGAATGTAGATTTGATTTATATTTAGGAAGTTGATTGAAAATATAAATGGATTATAAGATAATCAATTGGTTTTGGTTTGATTAGGATGGGATTTTGGCTAAGTCCATGGGATTGATTCAAAAGACATAGGAAAGATTTCTAGTTTGGATTTGATCATGGGCTTCAATCATTTGGTTTTGGAGTTTGGGTTTAGATTTGGATTTGAATTTGGATTCAATATTTGAATTGAATTTGAGGTTCGATTATGGTTTAAGAGGGTGAACATGTATTGGGTTTAGGCTATAGGGTAGGCGGATTATCCTAATCCCTAAGGCATAACCTAATCTTATGGTTAACCCTTCTAAGTCTCTAGGCTTAAGTTAAGTGTTAAACTAATTGCTAGAAGTGTCTTACAACTAGAGAAGTCTTAGTGTCTAGAAGACTCCTAAATCTAAGATGGGAGATTTAAAACTCACTCTAAAAGTGAGGTCAACAATCGTATTAGTAAATTTGAAGTTATAGAAGCTTAAAACAAAACGAAATGTGAAAAAATATTAAGACCTGATGATATTCCAATAGAATTGTGGAAATGTTTAGGAGATCAAAAATATATTGGCTTACAAATCTTTTTAATGTTATTTTAAAGATTAAATAGATGCCAGATGAGTAGAGAAAGAGTTTAATGGTTCTTATATTTAAGAATAAAGATGATGCACAAGAGTGTGAAAATTATAGAGGAATTAAGTTAATGTGTCATACATTAAAATTATTGGAGAGAGTAATTGAGCATAGGTTATGATGTGACACAAAAGTTTCTAACAATCAGTTTGGTTTCATGCCAGGTAAATCTACTATGGATGCTATACATTTGTTAAGAGGTTAGATGGAGAAGTGTAGAGAAAGTAAGGAAGATCTACATATGATATTTGTTGATTTAGAGAAAGCTTATGATAAAGTTTCAAGAGATGTTCTTAAGAGAGTAGAAAAGAAAGGAGCTTATGATCAAGTCATTGGGATATGTATACTAGAGCTATTACTTGTGTCTAAACACAAGGAGGATTGACAAAATATTTTCCTATTTCAATTGGATACTTCAAGGATGTTTTAAGCCCTTATCTTTTATTTTAGTTATGGGTGTTCTTACTAGGCATTTATAGAAGATGTACCTTGGTGTATACTTTTGTGATGACATTCTTCTTATTGATTAGACTAGAGAGGAGTCAAGAGAAACTTGAATTATGGAGGTCAACTTTAGAGTCTAAAGGTTTTCATTTAAGTAGATCTAAAACTGAATATAAGGAGAGTAATTTTAGTTGTAGAAATTCTAATGGTAGTGTTGTGACATTTGGTGAACAAGTCATTAAAAAGAGTGAGAGATTCAGATATCTATTCTATATTGTTCAAAATTATGGTGAAATAGATGGAGATGTTATTAGTAGAATTCAAGTTGGATGGTTGAAGTGGAGGAACACATCTAAATTTGTGTGAAAAAAGTACCACTTAAACTTAAGGGAAAATTTTATAAAATGGTGGTAAGACTTGCAATGATTTATGGTGCATAATGTTGTCCAATAAAAGAGAAGCATAAGACTAAGTAAAGTGTTGTAGGGATGAGGAAGCTTAGGTGGATGAGTGGTTTTACTCTTAGAGATAAAATGTGAAGTGAGTATGTTAAGGAAAAAGTTAGAGTAGCTCTAGTGGCAGATAAGATTAGAGAGAGTTTCCTTAGATGGTTTGGCCGCATAAAGCATCAACCGCCCAATGACCCGCTTAGGAGATTAGATGCATTAGATTTTTCTCATGTTAAGAAAGGTAGAGGTAGACCTAAAAAGACTTGGTTAAGATGTATAAAAATGACCTTAGTATACTTGAATTAAATGAGAATTTGACACATAATATAACACATTGGAGAAGAAAGATTCATGTAGTCGAGCACATATAGTGGGATAAAGGCTTGTTATTATGATTGTGGCAAACTTTTTAGAAGTTTTTTTAAAATATGATTGTTCAAGGTGTAGCATGGATGTAGTAAACTGTTTAAAAAAAATTAATTTTTCTACCCCAACTAATAACTTCAATTAAATTCTAACCAACTCATAACCTCATTTTAAAGCCTATGATTTTAATTAAGAAATAAATAATTTAGCAACCCCCTTAGCTGATGGGTTGTATGCTATAACAGCATGGCATATTATTTCAATTAAATTCGCTTAGCATTAACATTACCTTGCTACAAGTTGGATGTGAAAAGTGGAGGGTTATGATAGTGACAAGATAAAACTTCAAAAATAATCATGACAAGAACCCTTTAAATCATTGTGTTAATGCTAGGCCCCTTGGAAGCATTTGTATGGCTTGAATATAGTGAAAATTTGCAAGTACGATGGTGCTACAAAGTGTTAAATAAGCAAGGGTTCTACATTATGGATGGATGCGGCAAAGAAGTTAGTCCATGAAACTAGAATTAGGTTAGGATCTTGAAATATAGGTACTCTTACAAGTAAATTAATGGAATTAATAGATATTATGATTCATAGAAAATAAATATTTTATGTGCTCAAGAAATTAAATGGGTTGGGGAGAAGGCTAAGGACATTGATAGTTTAGGTTTTAAACTTTGGTTTTTAGGTAGAAGTCGAACTAAAAATGGTGTAGGTGTGATTATAGATAAAAGTTTGAAGGATAATGTTATAAATATTCATAGATGTGGAGATATAATTATAGCTTTAAAGATTATTATGATAATTAAGATTATCAATGTTATAAGTGTTTAAGCTCAAGTAGGTTTGGATGTAAGCTCAAAAGAAAATTTTGGAATGAATGAGGATTAAAAAAGATACCTTGAAAAAAAAGTATTTATTGGAGGAGATTTAAATGGACATGAGTGGTAGAAGATTTTAAAAGTGTTCATGGTGGTTATGGATTTGGAGTGACTAATGAAGAAGGTAAGACTATATTAGATTTTGCCTTAGCTTATGATTTTGTAGTTGCTAATACTTTATTTAAGAAAAGAGATGAACATATTATTACTTATAAAAATGGATCTAGTAAAACACAGATTGATTTTTTTATAAGAAAAATAGATCGTTTAGATTGTAAAGATTGTAAGGTCATTCCAAGTGAAAGTTTAAGTACCCAACATCGAGTGGTAGATTTTAAGATGAAAGATTGTAAGAGGAAAAATAAATCAAATTATTGTCCTAGGATTAGATGGGGACACTTAAAGAACACAAATAAAAATATTTTTAAGAGCAAGCTACAAGAGCTTATAATTTGGGATGTTCATAAAGAAGCTAATGTTATGTGCGAAAAAGTAGCAAGTGAGATTAAGCAAGTTGCCAAAAATGTGCTTGGGGAATTAAAAGGAAAAGCTTCTTTTAATAAAATATTGGGTGGTGGAGTTAGAGCGTGCAAGAAAAGATAAGAAATATGAAGCATTGTTATAAAACTTGGTTTAGATGTAAAAACTTGGAGAATTGGGAAAGATATAAAGTGGCTGTAGAGATTCTAAGAAAGCAATATATGATTAAAATTTAGCTTTTAGTGATTTATACAATAGATTAGATACCAAAGAAGGTGATAGATGTATGTATAAGTTTGCCAACCAAAGAGACAGGAGAAGTAAAGACCTAGTTCATGTGAGGTGTATTAAGGATGAAGATAATATAGTGCTTTTCTTAGAAAAGTATATTGAAAATAGGTGGACGAGATATTTTGATAAACTTTTCAATGAAGGATCCGATTGATTTTAGTAACATTAAATAAAAAAATAGAGAATTTTATTTTTATTATCGTATTAGTAAATCTGGTTAGAGAAGCTTTAAAGAAAATGAAATGTGGAAAAGCAAGAGACGATAATATTCCAATAGAAGTGTAGAAATGTTTAGGAGATCAAGGAATTTCTTGGCTTACAAATCTTTTAATGTTATTTTAAAGAAACAAAAAGATGCCGATGAGTGGAGAAAGAGTTTGTTGGTTCCTATATTTAAGAATAAAGGTGATGCACAAGAGTGTGCAAATTATAGAGGAATTAAGTTAATGTGTCATACATTAAAATTAAGGAAGAGAGTAATTGAGCATAGGTTATGATGTGATACAAAGGTTTATCACAATCAATTTGGTTTCATGCCAGGTAGATCTACTATGGATACTATACATTTGTTAAGAGGTTTGATGGAGAAGTATAGAGAAAGTAAGGAGGATTTACATATGATATTTATTCATTTAGAAAGCTTATGATAAAGTTTCAAGAGATGTTCTTTGGAGAGTTCTAGAATAGGAGATATTATTATATTCAAGTCATTAAGGATATGTATACTAGAGCTATTACTTGTGTCCAAACACAAGGAGGATTAACAAAATATTTTCCCATTTTAATTGGATTACATCAAGGATCAGCTTTAAGCCCTTAAATTTTTGCATTAGTTATGGATGTTCTTACTAAGCATTTATAGGAAGATGTACCTTGGTGTATGCTTTTTGCTAATGACATTCTTCTTGTTGATAAGACTAGAGAGGGAGTCCAAGAGAAACTTAAATTATGGAGGTCAACATTAGAGTCTAAAGGTTTTCATTTAAGTAGATCTAAAATTGAATATATGGAGTGTAATTTTAGTTGTAGAAGTTCTAGTGGTAGTGTTGTGACATTAGGTGAATAAGTCATTAATAAGAGTGAGCGATTCATATATTTAGGCTCAATTGTTCAAACTCATGGTGAAATATATGGAGATGTTATTAGTAGAATTCAAGTTGGATGGTTGAAGTGGAGGAATGCATCTGGCATATTGTGTGATATAAAAGTTCCACTTAAAATTAAGGGAAAATTTTAAAAGATGGTGGTAAGACTTGCAATGACTTATGGTGCAGAATTTTGGCCAATAAAAGAGAAGCATAAGACTAAGTTAAGTGTTACAGAGTTGAGGATGCTCAGGTGGATGAGTGGCTTTACTCTTAGAGATAAAATGCAAAATGAGTATGTTCAAGAAAAAGTTTGAGTAGCTCTAGTGGCCGATAAGATTAGAGAGAGTCACCTTAGATGGTTTGGCCACATAAAGCATCGGCCATCCGATGACCCGGTTAGGAGAGTAGATGCATTAGATTTGCCTTATGTTAAGAAAGGTAGAGGTAGACCTAAAAGACTTGGTTAAGATGTATAAAAAATGACCTTAGTATACTTGAATTAAATGAGAATTTGACACATAATAGGACACAATGGAGATGAAGGATTCATGTAACCGACACTTAGTGGGACAAAGGCTTGTTGTTGTTGTTGTAAATAGGGGGTCTCCATTCTTATATGATAAGAGACAAACTTGACCTGTAAAAGTTGTCCCTTGTAGTTGAGAACACCTCTTCCCTCTGATTTAGCCCATAACCTATCTTCATCATTCATTTAGGCATAAATTCTCCTAAACCTCAATCCAAAATGATGAGTTAAAATAAAAATAAAAATTTATAAATTTTTTCATAATAGTCTAAGTTATGAATTGCACACTAAATATGATCTAGTCTCTCAGAGAGTAAGTTTAGGACTCTAGATATTTTCTTAATTAATAAAAGCCTAATTATCTTGCACTTACATATGATCAGCCGCATGATTTTAAATCATTGAAAGTGTTAGCTGACAGTCATTCCAGGAGATTGTAAGTCCAAAAGAGTTGGGATCGGTTCGTTCTCTCTAGTGGAAGTGAACCATCATATCCCACATTCCTTAAGTAGAATTTGGTTGATCTCTTAGCTTATGCTAGAGCACCCTAGATATAGATTCAGAGGATATTTATTTCTCCTTTTCTACGAGTATAAGTCATCACATCTTAGGCATTTCCATAATCTTGTGTTGTCAGAATCTAAGTCTTAGCTTTCTAATAAAATTTCAACTCAAATAAATATAATTTCATTCCTTAAAAAATATAAAGCCTCATTATGAGGTAGATTTAAGCACTCTATAAGCCTCATAGTATCTTACGTGCTTCATACTTATTCTCCTTTTGGATCTAAAGAACTCTTCCCACTTGGATTTTTTTGATTGCTTTCCAATAATTGTCAATCTTTGAAATCTTTGGAGACATTAGTTAATTACTTTAATCAAGAGAGTTCTTAGAAAACTCCTATTTTCTAGGATGTAATTAATTATGGAAGCTTGCTTGCTTCCATATGAAACTAAAGAGCCGAGCTTTACTTTGCATCATCCATGTAAAGTAAGGGAAAGATCTCCAAAATCTACGTAGAGCCATCTGTCTTAAGAGTACTTATTAGGTGATTGAATCTTATTGTAGGAAAATATTTTTATCTTTTGAGATAATACATCATCTCTTAATGTTATGCTCAATCACTTCAATAAGTATCCCCAAAGATCTGGGTGGTGTCCTTATGACTTCAAATAAAACCACCACACCACCCTAGATTGAGTCAAAAATAAATAAGAATATATAATTTTTATTATATTAATTTAGGATATGAATTCATACTAGTCATAATCTACACTCCTAAGGAATGAGTTTAAGATCTTAGACACTTTCTAAATAAATAATAGTCAAGCTATCATGCATTGACATATAACTTGACCACATAGTTTTAAAGTATAATAAGCGTTAACTAGCAATCACTCCAGGAGATTGTAAGTCCAAAAAAGTTAGGATGGACTCACATCCTTAGGTAAGAATGTGTCATTATATCCCATTTCCCCAAGTAGAATTAAGTTGAGCTTCTAGCTTATGCTAAAGCTCTATTAGACATTGGATCTTAGGTAGTCTATTTCTCTTTGTCTATAAATGTAAATCACCACCTCCTAAGCATATCCATAATCTTATATTGTGAGAATAAATCCTAATATTCTAATTAAATATTAATTTAAATAATAATAACTCTCAATTTGGAAAAATCTAAGCCTCACTATTGGATAGACTAGAGTGCTCACTAAGTTTCCTACTATCATAAGTGCTTCTTACCTATCCTCCTTTGGACTCTATTAATAACTCTTCCTATTTGAGCTCTCCCACTTTATTTTCATAATCAAAAATCCTTTGATATAAAGCTTCAAAATCAATAAAAATGTTAGCTAATCACTTTAATTAAGAGTTTTCTTAAGGGATTCATATCCCCATAGATATAATTAATTATAGGGGCTTGCTCCTATAGAAAATTTAAAAACACAGCTTAAAATAAGACCTATTTTACTTCATCTATGTAAGGCAAGGGAAAAATCTCTGCTACACAGACTCATCAACTTTAAAAGTTTTATTAGATGATTGAGTTCATCATATAAGGTGATATTTCTATCTTCTGGGATAATATACTATTCATTGATGTTGCATTGATCACTTCAATAAGTACCCCTAAGATCTGTGTTGTCCCTAATCACATTTTTAAACACCATAGTACTTATTTTGACCTTTTTTGTGTTTATACCTTTGGCACCTAAAATAAAGCAGGATTAGATGTGACAAATTTTGTGATAATGTGAAATAGAGAGAGGAGAATTTCTCTCTATGTGTGTGTGTTTTTCTAGAGAGTGAAATTGGAGAGAGATTGAGAGGGGTAGAGAGAAAGGTTGTGAGTGAGAGATTGAAAGATATTTTTTTAGAGAGAAAGGAAGAGAGGATAAGCTTAGCCTACTTGACACATGAGGGAGGAGAGTGCCAATAGGTGACTCAATTTCAAGCCAATAAGGAGATGGGAGTTCAAGAGCATGAAGATGAAATCCTTAAGGTGAGAAAGAATGGAATGTTAGTCAATGGACCTAGGTTTATGGAAATGGGGAGATGGGAGGGGTGGTGAATGAGAGGGATACTCAGGTTAGATTTTCCAAGAAAGAGAGAAAGACAAATGGGGTTGGGGTTTCACTAATGAGAACTGCAATTAGGGAGGCGGTTCAAGTTTGGAGCTCAGTTGGGGAGTGTTCTTGGAAGTGGGATAGATGGTTGTGCATGTGGTCAGGCTTTAGTTGGAATCATGTAAGGCAATGAGAGGAGATTATACAGGGAATTGGGAGTGGCCTAGAAGGATTCATGTGACTAGGGAATGGCATTAGTGGAGATGGATTGAAGGAGGCGAGAGAGGAGAGCGGGTCATGTTTAGTGAGTTCTGAACAATGAGGGGAAATCAAAGGGAGATTTCATCTCTTGTAAGTGAGGAATGAAGGGCCCTCGCATGAATGAATGATAGCCAGTGGATGAAATGAAATGATGTGGGAAGAAGAGTGGGAGATCTTGCAAGGTGAGTAATGGGATTCACAAAGCTCAATAAGGGTAATTAAGGAAAATTTTGATTGGGATTAAGTGGGGTTCTCAATTTTTGGAAACCTTTTCTTACAATGACACCGAGTAATATTAGTGTCTATTCTAAGTAATTTTGATGCTTCAAATGCAATGGTACTTTTTGCATCACAATCAGAGGTTGTTTAGATGATTTCATAGTTAATCAAGATCATTTCAACTTGAATTGCATGATGTCACATTTGCTCGCTAGACATTTAGATAGACTCAGTCAAATTAATTATAGAGGGTCCCATTTGATAGATTTTAGCATTTCAGTGACATTGGCATAATCAATTTTTTGAACGAAATGCATTTGGATGTCGTCAAAGCCCTCTGACTCTAATATGTGTGAAATCACAATGGCATCCCATCTTTTCCATTAAGTGACTTTCCATTGCCCAAGATGTCTCTCTCAGTCAATTTGACCATTTTGAATCCATCAATACAGTCTATTTGTGATCGAATGGCATTTCAATTGATTTTCATGATCATTAAGACATTTCAATTTTGATCCATGTGATGTCACATCTATAGTTTGTTGATCTTGCCATAATTGTCTATTTCATCATGTGAAATAAGTACAGAGGTCAACATATGCATTCACATTAATTTATAATTTCACTTCAAGTTATATTAATCGAATTTCATTGTTGACCATATAACCTTTTTGAATGGATCTAATGGAGGATGCTAATGATTGCTTTTTGATAACTTCACATTTGGTGAATATTGGATTCAAAGTAAGCATTAAGACAAAAAAAATTGAGGATACAAATAAAAAACAAATTAAACTTTAGAAAGGGATGACAAGTTTTGATATGATCCAAAATAATATTCATGAAATTTGTTATTAGTGGATAGATTTTGGGTTTGACTTATACTATCATGTATATGGAACATCAGCCAAAGATTAAAAGCAATCACAAGAGATATTAAGATGATGATAATGATTGTACATGTCAATAGAAGTAATCTAGTTGAGGTAGTGATTATAATGGGAGATGACAAAGAAACTAACTTGTGCTCATATTGTACAAAGGTTATGAGTGGTAGTCATTATTTAGACATCTACCATTTTTATCTTTGAATAGATTGACAATGGTAATGATGTGCTTGAGGTTAGTGATAAATTTTTCATTACTAAAACTGAAGATAATGAAGCTATTATACTTGGTGTACACTTCAATGATGCTATAACTTTCAACAACTCCTACAATTTGAAGCTATTATGAAAAACAAATTTAAGTTTAAATAAAAAATAGTAATAAAACTCATGTGATAGTGACTTGCTCACATCAAGGATGTTCATGGAGCCAAGAAAATTAGAAGCAACTTATTTATGATGTGACATTAATAGAGCAAGAAATAAAGAAGCCACAATTTTCTTAGGTTGCACCTAAAACTCTAAAAATCATGTATAAGCATTTAGACATCTCTCTCTCTCTCTCTCTCTCTCCTCTCTAAAATGAATTATAAATAACTTAGAATAGATGTATGATTTATCATTACCATAAATGAAGTTATGACACTTAAGATAAGAAGCTCAAAATATTACATTTAAATCAATTAATGATAACTACAAGTTAGCTCAAATACTTAAAACATAACTTATTAATAGAATCTCAACTGTCATATTGTTTACATTTGTAAAATGAATGATTATTCTTTCATGAGGTTTTTTGTATGTTTCAAAGTATGAACATTTGCATTTTTTTCAATATATTCAATAATATTTTTTTAAACATATTCATATTATTTTTTAATTACAAATACATAATAACATATGAAAATCCAATATCAACTTTACTAGAGAAGGATCAATGTTGTATATCTAATTATGATATGCAGATTGAAATACTAACATATTGAGGCCCTGAGGCATACCAAGGAAGAGAAAGTTCAAAAAATTTTTGGAAAGCAATAATAAAAAATAGTAATTTTCATACTTGTACTTGTTGCAGACTTTAGGGTACCATATAACTACATGCCAAAACTCATTAGGTCAAACCAACAGGTTTAGTTGTGATATTAAACAAATTACTAATCTCTCAAAATAAATAAATATTGGATAGATTTAGGGAGAAATGATCAATCAGAAGGGTGAGAGGGAGCAGAGTATAATAGAAGGCTCTTAATGCTATTTTTTGTTTTATTTTTTGAAGCTACATTAGAAATAGGAATGTGCTTGAAACTGATTCTTATATGTCAAACTCCAAAGCCAAACCATAATAAACAAAATTTCATCATTTATGATTGTTTCCTTTCTCCAATCTTTTATTTCCCTTCGCTCTTCACTAATTCCATTTACTCATATTACCATTTCAGGAATTTATAACAAGACAGCTATTGCATCAAAATGAGAAAACTTAAACTGTGTAATAACAATAATAATAATATGCTCCTGCTACTTCTCTGTCTACTCTCTCTCTCTCTCTCTCTCTCTCTCTCTCTCTCTCTCTCACTCCTTAGTTTTTTTTTTAAATTAACAAACCACCAACTATTGCAGCTTTATTGTGGAGCTTTGCAACTCTAGAAATAATCTTTTTAGCCATGAAAGATTTTATTCCTGAGAAGATTCCAACCTTTCCCAGCTCTTCTTCCTCTACCTCTACCACCACCATTACTTTTTTCAAATTCAACCAACTCCACAACTACTTCAGAAAAGCTTATGCACAAAAATCTCTTAGTGTTAAGTTGCCGGAGAACAACATTGAAATTTTTCTTGCTTGCCATGTTTGTAGCTCCCTTCCATGTCACTGCCATAAGTTTTTTTGTAATATATACTCATTCAAGCATGCAATACTTTCATTCTCGTCCTGTATGAAGCTATACATAATATGACAAAATTTCAAGAAATAAATCAGAGACAATATTTAGTGCAATAGAAAATGATTCAATAATAGATTTTTTATTATAGTGAGACAAAAAAACAAAACAATGTAAGAGAATTTTCTAAAATAAATAACTTCTGCATTTATATTAATTGAATCATTGACAATTAAGATTTGTAGAAACTAATCAACCATTGAAAGAGGTAGGTTCTTAATCATAATTTAACACTTCATTGTGAGCATATAAAAGAGCCAAGGCCATCTAGATATGCCTAATCATGTTTAAAGAATTGGAACAGCTCTACTTACTCTCCCACTGAACTATAGACATCAAAATATGAGATTTTATGAAGTAAGAAAATATATAATAAATATTTTAGCAATGAAGTGACTATTTTAGCTTAATGTAACAATTCTATTAAATGAAATTATTGTTTTAGCTGGTTGGTTACTTCTTCAAATTTTCAAGTACTACATGTTTAACAATCAAAGTTGGAAGCATTGACAAGTGTAGATTAACTGAAAAGATGTCTAAGGTTATCTAAATATCTTATAATTGTCTTGATTCACAACAGTGTTGATTTTTTTTTGGACATAGCAGCAAATGAAACATCACATATAGACTTGAACACTAGAAACCAAGAACATCCAAAGCAACAAAAGTATACACAATAAACCATAAAGGATGTCAAGCCAGCCATACAGGATACAAAAACTAAAGCCTAAAGCTTCTAATGTAATATGCTAGTTTCATCAAACCAGAATAGAGCAAATTCAACCCTTCAAACATGGTCAAAAAGTTAGATAGATTGTTTGTGTAATGGTTGTCTTGTCTACTGTATAATGCATCAACAATATTTGCTTTATTGTGATCCTTCAACATTTGTGAATTGCAACCAAAACTCTGAGCTTGAAGTTGCAATTAAAATTTCTACAAGAGAAATTGAAGTATAAAATCTATTGTAGCATTCCTAATTGTAGTTCACAAGTTTTATATCCATCAATCCATTCACACAATTGCACTTGAGATTATCAAGTATGTTAACGAGCAACTTGTTTAGTAAAATAATTATGTTTTACTCATGCTTTAATCATGTTTATTCGTGAGCAACTTGTTGAGAAATATACAGGAGTTATATTAATTAATGCTTATTAAACCTACAAAATAAAAAAATTAAACAATACTGTTCACCAATACTATAATTGAATTACCTGATTAATTGTGAATGCTTAATGAATACTTGGATTTAATTTAATTGGATTATTGTTTTATGTAACTTAAATGAGATATTGCTAGGTTAATGAATATTTAGGTTGATCAGTAATTAATCTCAGAGACTATAATCTTTTTGAAACAAGGCTAGCTTAGTCAAACTCAAACTGAGAAATGATTTGAAGAGTTATCCCTAAGATTTGTTGAAAGATGAATAATCAGAATTGATTTTAGTTTGAATTAAGTTTTATTTAATTGATCAATAGGAGGCCATTGATAATGTTTCAGCCATTTTTGGCAAATTATAATTGATCTAAATAATGATTCCATAAATTCTTATTAAGGTAACAAGTTATTTGAACCCCTTTAAGTTTAATATAAACTTGAAGTTGAATTTCAGACAACTCATTTAAATTCAAGAATATATAGGTAACCAAAGCTATAAACCTATGATGATTGAGACTTTTTTTGTTCACTCAATAATAATTTCAAATATATGCCAATATCTCATTACATACTCTTAATAACTTTAATGCATACAAGGTAAGTTCATGTGAATTTTCTCATAATTTTTATATAATATTTGACATAATTTTTTAAGTATATATATTCTATTAATCACTTATATTGACCTACAAGTTTAATTCTCTAATAATTATCAAAATTCTAATTTTTTCTAATTATTAATACCAAAATTATTCATGCCATTTATTTAGCATTCTCCAAGTCTTCAAAGAAGATTTATTAAACTAATTATTTTAATGTCACCTATAATTCCTTAAATCTCAATAATTATCTTATTTGAACTTGAAATGTAACTTGTATTCATCTTAGACCAAAATAACCCATGTAAAGTTTGATTTTGTTAAGAACTTTTTATTCGTTTCACTCAATTGCGAGTTTGGAACATTATTAACCTCTACCCTTCAAATGCCACCATATCATTCAATAAAAATAAATTATTTTAGGAATTTTAATGCTTCTCTCATCATATCCACTACTAATGTTATGTTGTGTAAAAAAAATTTTCAACAAACTACCTTAAAATCAATGTGGTAGGATTTTAAACATCAAAGAGAAAATAAATCATTCATTTCACTGAATTATCAAACATCCTCTCAAATCCATCTTTCATTTTTCATCCAAACATCAGAAGTTACATTAAAACTCCATTTTTTTTCAAAAATTCTATAGCTTAATTGTGATATGTATAAAAATACAAGTTTGATAATTAAAAAATAAACATGAATAACAATCTTATAAATAAATATTTTTGAGCAGATATGCCCCTCATAAAAAATGTACTTGAGAGATAGTTATCTTCTGTCATGCAAAGAGAATGGATCACTTGTTTCATTAGGTAATTTTACTAGCTTTTCGATGTTGTTGAGCACCTAGTGAACAAACAAAATTCGCTTGATATATCGGTGCTTGAGATAGAAAAATTTAACAACCCATATAACTATATCATAATTATGGCTCTTTATAAAGAAAATATTTTTTAAAATTATAACTTTTTCATTATAACCCTATTTATTATTTCCTATTTTCAATTGTGGTCAATCGTTGATACGAACAAAGCTAATTTTAAAAGACAGATGTGAGAATCTAATTAAAGTTGTGCCAGTTTAATATATTAAAAAACTATTGAATGGTCAAAATGGCCCATAAGGTTAATGAAATGCCTAAAAAATTCTATAAAAAAGGAATTCTAACAAAAAAAAGTTCAGATGAACTAAAAAAACTCTTAATTCAATAAACTAAACTAATCAAAGGCTGCTTCTTGTAACACATTCTCTGCATTATTGACCGCGTGAATAATCATCTTTTTTTCCTGCCCAAAATTAGAAAATAAGGGTTAAGAGCTTAAAAACAATAATGAATTAACAAAATGAATGTCAAGCTTGTATGAAATTTATGGATTGGGCAGAATTAATGAAGTGAATAATTAATTTTGATCATAGAGAACAAATAACTTTCAAGCTTCTGCTAGAAAGATGATAATAGTTTTATAACTTATTCAGGGATTATTTTGTTATTTATTTTAGTTCAACATTTTATTTATAAATCATGATAGTAGGTAGAAACTCATAAATAAGAAATAAAATTCTAATAATAATTTAAAAAGATTTAGTTGTCAATAATTTTTATAGTATTACATACAAAAAATAAGTACAAATTATTTGGAACAATATAAGTTATTAAAATAAAATATTTAATTATATATTTAGTTAATCTTTATAATGCTTAAACTTAATTATTCAAGACATGTGTGTTCAAATTTTTTTAAAAAAAAATTGGATATGCTTGACATTCTTAATTATATACTTATATTTATATTTATATTTATATGAATTTAAAATTAACTTTATTATATTTCAATAAGAGCAATAACAAAATTCATTCTCATCAGATCATCTGGAGAAATACATCATGTTTTGTAAGCCGTGTGCAGAAAATTAAATACAGTTTGAATTCTATGAAAAATAAATATAATTGATGTCATATTTTTATTTTTATTTTTAAAATGATTGTTGCTAGAAAACCAGCATGGTAGAATAAAACTTTATGCCTTATTGAGAAATTCAGACATGTAGAGATATTCAGAAAATAAGAAACTCCGATTTTACGTGAAAATAACCAGAGAGGAAAAATCATTCCTAGCTCGATTTATACTATATATCTACTTTGGAGTACAAAGTTTAAGTTGAAACAGATTACAGAATAGACACGATAAGAATCTCAAAATCAATAAAATATATCTTGTTGGCGTGTGATAAGAACGACAAATCGGATGATCCGCGATGTCGGTGGCAATGGCGTGTAATGTGACGATCAATGGTGACCAAAGAGGGTAGCTAAGTGTGGCAGACGGGGATATGGTCGGCATTGATGGATGGCAAGACGGCGGTGGTAAATGGTAGTCGTGGTGATGACCGACCAATGGTCGATGGCAGACCAATGATGATGGCAGACCGGCTGGTAGGTGGCGGCAGGACCGGAGATGTGGTCAGCGTGGTGACCGAAGATGATGCGCGGCGTAATCAACACGGCGGTCATGGATCGATCGATGCGGCCAACGCGGCAACGGTGGTCGCGGACATATGATCACGGTGGTTGACATGGATCGACAGGGCGATGGTTAGTCGACTGGCATGATTATGCTTGGGTTCTTCAAGCCTCAAAGCTCTCTTCTTTACTGCCCCTCATGAAGAAGATGGCTATTTATAGATTATGGGAGTGACACCTCTGTAAATACAGGCAAAATCCAAACCACCCCATCGGATGGCTCAAAATGATTCACTTAATCATCTAATGTATTTTAAATATTTGAATGGTCAAATGAAGTTAGAATTAGGAGATCTTGGGCTTGTTAGATCTGGCTCGTTAAGACTGATTTGATTATAAACACTCAATATTTAGGACCTGACTGATATCCCAAAGTTTTCTATTATTTTTAAGCGCTTGATGCGGTTAGTCTAGACTGACCGATTAATGCTTGACATCAAGATTTGTGCTTCAACTAGAATTTTAATGCCATATTTTTCATATCCACCTATTTTGATGGATGGCATTATCTCTATCATCCAAAACACATGCCAAATAATTAAAAATAATAACTTCTTCTTTGAAATTTGGGATCATTAATCTTTGCACATATAGTTTGAGAGAATAGATCTTCATGGGTGCATAAGAAGACTATGATCACTAAGTGCGCGGATGCGGTCGCGGAGGGCAAGGAGGTGAGCCATGGGCACTCTCAGCTAGGCCATTGGACGATGGCGTGAACCCATGCACGCAAAGAACGCCACACACGCCCGTGCAAAATGAGCGCCGATGAGCAATTTTTTTTGGGTTTTTTTTATTTTTTCTTATTTTTTTTCCTTTTTTAACCTTTATAAATGAAAAGAGATAATCGAGTGCAGAAATTCAAAATCCATTTAAATATTTTCAAATTTTTTCTCAAAATTTATTCCCTTTTTGCCCCTATTGTTGATCTATAAAAACCCCCCATTGGGGTCAAGTAAGGAGACACTATTTTCTCCCACATGCTCTGATGTTCTTCTGTATTGATGAGAAATTATCTAGCAAAAGTTTAGGGGCTAAGGGTAATAAAAATATTTTTATTAGCGAAGCTCTGACCTTCTTCTAACAAGAAGGTTATTTGCTTTGTTGATCAAGACCAGTAGTTCATACGACGAGGCTCGGTTTTCCCTCGAGAGAGACATCAACTATCCTTGTCAGACTGACCAGGTTTGGAGGCGATCAAGGCCCGTAGACAATGGCTCTAGTTTTCCCTCAAAAGATGCATCAACTATCCTCATCGCATCGAGTTTGGAGATGATCAGGCGTAGTTCATACGGTGATGCTTTAGTTTTTCCTTGAAAGAGTGTCAACCGTCCTCGTGACTAACTGGGTTTCATGATCAAGGCCCATATATTCTAGTTTCGAAAGAGATGTCAACCGCCTCATCGAGTTTGGAGGTGATCAAGGCCCATAGTTTAAATGGAAAGGCTCCGGTTTTCCCTCGAGACCTATCCTCGTTTGATCGAGTTTGGAGGCATCAAGGTCCATAGTTTATACAAGTGAAGCTCTAATCTTCCCTCAAAGAGGCATCAACTTTCTCTCATCCGGTGAGGTTTGGGTGATCAAGTTCATAGTTCATATGGCAAAGCTCCAGTTTTCCTTGAAAGAGGAGTCAACTATCCTCGTCCGACCAGGTTGGATAATCAAGGCGTTTATACAATGAGGATCCAATTTTCGAGAGAGGCATCAACTATCCTCGTCGACATAAGGTTTTGAGGCGTGATCAAGACTCAGTTCATACGACGAGGCTGATTTTCTCAAAGAGGCCAACTATCCTCGCCGACCAACCAAGTTTGGAGGCAATCAAGGCCTGTATTTTATAGAAAATTGATTTTCTTGAAACTCCAATAAATGGTTCGATAGTTGCCAAGGTGGTGGGGAGCATTGATTAGAACCATTCTAAAAAACTAAATTTTGGCGATAATTTGAGTGTCATTTTCATGGTGTTACTTAATGTTTGACTTAAATGGAAGAAGTTGAAAGAATTTGTGAAGTTTTTTGACCGAGGTTATTTGTCAAAGTGTCACTTGATGATTAACCTGTATGGAAGGGGTAGAATCAAACCTGCTGAGGATTTTTGACCCATTTGAGGTTATTTGTCAAAGTATTACTTGATCACATTAACCTGTATAGAAGAGATTGAATTGAATCCGTTAGAATTTTTGGCCCATCCAAGGTTGTTTGTCAAAGTGTTACTTGATGACATTAACCTATATGAGAGTGGTCAAATCGAATTCACTGGGAATTTTTGACCCATTTGAGGTTGTTTACCAAAGTATTACTTGATGACATTTACCTTTATGGAAGGAGTCGAATCGAATCTGCTGAGAATTTTTGACCCATCTAAGGTTGTTTATCAAAGTATTACTTGATGACATTAACCTGTATGGAAGTGGTTGAATCAAATCCACTGAGGATTTTTGACCCATCCGAGTTTATTTATCAAAGTGTTACTTGATGACATTAACTTGTATGGAAGAGGTTGAATCAAATCTGCTGGAGATTTTTGACCCATCCGAGGTTGTTTGCCAAAGTGTTACTTGATGACATTATCCTGTATGGCAGGGGTTGAATTGAATCCGCCAAGGACTTTTGACACATCAAAGGTTGTTTGTGAAAGTGTTACTTGATGACATTAACCTGTATTGAAGGGGTCAAATCGAATCTGTTGAGGATTTTTGACCCATCCAAGGTTGTTTGTCAAAGTGTTACTTGATGACATTAACCTGTATGGAAAAGGTCGAACTGAATTCGCCAAAGATTTTTGACCCATCCTAGGTTATTTATTGGAGTTTTGCTCAGTGACATTTAACTTGTGTGGAAGAATTCAATAGTTTTAACTCTCATTTGAGGTTATTTTGTCAAGGTATGATGTTAACTTGTACGAAAGAGGTTAAACATTTTGATTCTTCTAAGATTATCTGTCAGAGTATTACTCGGTGACACTAACCTTGTAGGTACAAAGTTATGACCTATCCGATGTTGTTTGTCAGAGTGTTACTCGATGATGTTAACTCATGTGGAGTAGGTATAAAGTTATGAGCTATCCGAGGTTGTTTGTCAAAGTGTTACTCGATGACATTTAACCTGTGTGGAGGAAGTCAAATCAAAAACATTTGCTTAAGGTTGTAGCCAAAGTTGCTCCTTGATCTTTGCCTTTTTCATGAGTATTATTGACTTGCTTCTCAAATTGATAATCAATTAGATATCCAGAATATTAATTTGGATGACCTTTTGAGATTAAGAGTTGCCCCCAGTTTCCAACAAAAGTTGAAGGATCGAAGTTTGATGAATCTTCATTCTTCTTATGTGTTCCTCGATAGTAATATTTTCTTCACCATATTCGTGGTACTGTTCTGAACATAAAGTCAGATTGTCAACCATTGTGAAAATGTAAAGGGAATGTTTCCAGAAGGTGCCAAACAATTGCGTACTAGAAAATTAGTTGAGGTAGAATAAAACTTTATGCCTTAGCCTTGTTGAGAAATTCAACATACACATAGATATTTGAAGAGAGAATAAGAAACTCGATGAGTTTTACGTGAAAAAACCCTGAAAAGAGGGAACAAATCATGGGGCCTAGCCCAGTAAAAATTTTCTACTATATATCTGCTTTGGTGTACAAAGTTTAAGTTTTCTTGATAACGGGATTACAGAGTTGTATGCGAGAAAGCCTGACAATGGGAATCCTAGAATCGTAATAATAGTAGTATGGGCTATAACATTTAGAGTGATAGTGAACGACGGCTGTTAGTGATGATCTGGCGAGCGGCGGTATCGGCGGTAGGAGATGCAGATGCGACCATCACAAGGCACCGGTGGCCGTGGCGATGACCATCGATGATGGTCACCGAGTGATAACGATGTGGTGGTGATCGACGATGGTGGGGTGGTGATCAGTGGTGGTCGGCGATGGCGAGGACCGGGCCGATGTGATGACCGGTGACGACAATGACCGGTGATGGCTAACGATGGTGGTCGGCTGTGTTGATCGACGATGGTTGGTGGTGGTGACCGACGATGGTGGTCGACGATGGCAAGGACCGGCGGTCGACGATGGCGAGGACCGGGTCGATGAGGACCGCGGCCGACGGCGTGATGACCGATAGCGGCAATTACATGGGGCGATGGTGGTCCGATGCTCACGTGGTGATGATCGATGGTGGTGGCCGATGATGATGATGATCAATGGTGGTGGCGGACGGTGACAGCGGTGGTGGCGAGCACGGCGCTGGTGGGTGACCGGCGATGGTTATTAACGGTGGTCGACGGCGGCGTACCTGGTCGGCCAGTGACGATTATGCTTGGAGGTTCTTCAAGCCTTAGAGTTCTCTCTTCTCTTTAGCCTCAAGCCCCCTCATATGATGAATGAGGGCCTATTTATAGATTATGAGAGTGACACCTCTATAAATATAGGCAAAATTCAAACCACCCCATTGGATGGCTCAAAATGATTCCCTTGATCATTTGATGTATTTTAAGTATTTGAATGCTCAAATGAAGTTAGAATTAGGAGATCTTGGGCTTGTTAGATCTGGCTCATCAATATGCTCGATTTGACTATAAACACTCCATATTTATGAGCTGACTGATATCCCAAAGTTTTCAATTATTTTTTAAGCACTTGAACTAGGTTAGTCTAGACTCAGAATCAGATTGCTTTCGACATCATGATTCGTGCTTCAACTAGTAGAATTTTTAGTGTCATATCAATAATAAATATGATTAAAAAATTTTAAATATCTTTATAGATATTTTTCACCAATTGACATAAATGACTATTTAAATTAATTGATATTATGTGTTGAAAATTTTATGATGATAGAATAATTTTCTTATCTTAAGTGTTATATTTCTATATTTATATATATATATATATATATATATATATATATATATATATATATATATATATATATATATATATATATATATATATATATATATATATATATATATATATATTGAAAAATTAAAAAATGATATTACACAATTAAATTGTTAAACAATAAGAAGCACCAGATCTGATTCAACCCAAATAATCAGTTATATAAGTAACAATATAAATATATATTTTGGCTCAGACATGTCATAAACGTGTTGTGTTGGATACATGTCAAATATTGCACAACTTTTTTTTCATGAAATATTGATGCATCAAAGGTGATCGCCACCTCTAGTTATTACAATATCTTATTATCTTGAAATTCATCATCCAACAGACTAACAATGTCACTTTATTCTATGATTTCTCCCAAACAATTATCATTGCTCTAGAAAACTAAGAATATCTGCTAATCAAGAAATAAAAACTTATTACAAAGAAAAGGTCAATTTTTCATAAGAAACAACCCACACAAATGATTATTAGGTTGGCATAATTAGAAGTAAAAAATATTTTTTTTCTTATTTAATATTTGATTTGAAATAAACCAAATACAAAATATTTGTATAGAGATTTGGATTACCTAGATGACCATTTTTAACAAATTTAAAACTCGCAAAGGTGGCAAATTTCAAACGTAAGGAAAACTCAAACCCACATCCTAACCTATCTTGTCCACTATCACCACTTTCTTGTTGTTGGCCCAACCACTGCCACCAAAACTTCTCATTTGTCATTGTCGCTCCATGAGCTTACCCTCATTGAATTTTAATAGATTTAAAATATATTATAACACAAAAAATCAATACTTTTAATTTGCATGCAATTAAAACAATTACTCTATTTCTAAAATTAGTACATTTAATAAATATCCAACCAAATAAACTATAAGATCTGGTAAAGAACATTAAAAATATAATGATAAAGATGAATAATATATAGCAGTCTTTTTAACTTATTAAGCTCAAACATATTTCAACCCAAATTTGAGCAAGTAATTGAAATATAATTATTTCAACCCAAATTAAACATCTCTCACATATAACAATAAAAAAAGCCAAGATGGGATTTAAATCCCTTCATGTTTAAACAACCTCTAGAAGGCATTAAGCCATTTAAGTTCATATTTGCAAATGGAAGTTGAGAAACAAGATCACTTGATACAAAAGACAAATTTCTTGTAAAAGATAACATATCGACAAAGAGATTGGCCAACAAGTAATGGCTGAGAGATCTATGGTGAAAAGATGATAGATTGAGATATCAATGAAAGCAAGGTAACATGACTCTTCAACTTCATAGACTAAGTGCACTAAAGGCATATTTGGTTGCTAGAAAGTGAAAATTCTAATGTTTTAATAGGAACAATACTTCATATGTTCAATTAATTCATTGTATAGGAATTGAAAATGTCCAAATAACAAAATTAAAACTACCATAATATATAATTAAAACTACAGTAATATATAATTAAAACTACCATAATATATAATAAAAACATGTATATATCTAATAAGCTAAATTTAATGTATATATCTACATTATTTTTAACCTTAAAGAAGAATATTCCTACTTCCATCAGCAACCAAGATAGCTACACTTGCTTTCTTCCCAAAGTACTCGTTTTCCACTAGCATGTAACCAAAACAGACCTAAACATATAAAATCATGTGTTTCTATGTTGCTGTAATATTTTAAAAGGAGTTTGAGTCTCAAAAAATATTATGTTTGATATCTAAAAATTATTCATCTTAAAAATGAGAAGGAAAATAGACGTTGGGTATTTAGATGTTATGTTACCTCTAGTTTGTCTTCTTTCACCCTGTGATTTATCAGAAGCCATCGAAAGTCCTTAGTTATGTGTAGGCATTCCCTCACATTCTTAGGAGAAACAAAATCAAGGGCAACCTTCATGTAAGACTGCAAGAAATACACATGAATATGTTAAGTGTTTAAATTGAACTTAGGAAAACTAAGCATAGAGTCAAAATCATGTACCTTAAGGTTCCGCACTTGGTGTGGACAGCTTGCAGAAATGAATACTGCTTCTCCAAGCCCTTGAACAAATGTCCATGGCTCTATCCCTACAAAAGTACAATATACAATTAAAATATTCAAGTGTATCAAAAAAGAAAAATTAATAAATAAATAAATCAAATAGAGATTTATAACTGACCAAATTCTTCTTTGAGTTTCCATATGTGTTCTCATGTTAGATAGAACACCACATCATGGACTAGATTAAATTCCTATAATGCACATTTTAGCTTATTAGGAAAGATAATCTAGCATGTTAATCCAACAAGTGTTCCCTCATTGAAGGATTTCAACACATGAACCTGTTTAATTGGTGAACAGTAAGTATGGCGGAATTCATTTGAATGTTTTCTAAGGAATGCTTTCAGTTCTTCTACATCTTCTCTTCAAAATATGTCCCATAGAGCAACCTCCATCTTGGATTTGATCTAGATCGCTATCTTCCATCTTTAGTTCAGGAAAACTAATGATGTGTTTGTCCTTGAACCCGCTGGAAGTCTTTTCACCATGAATGTTACTCAATCTCTCCCTCTTTTCTTGATCTTTGTGCAACTTCATTAACTTCTCTATTGCACATTGTTGTTCTTTAGTAGGCGAGACCTCTGCAACATGCATTAAAACATTTACCTGTACCAAAAATAAATGTAATTAGGCATCAAAATGAAACTTTAATTGTAAATATGTAATGCTCATACTGCAAACAAATACAAAAATAGCATCTTGAACACCATTTTCAAGAACAAAATTATTAATTTCTCATTTGAAATATTTCTATGATCTAGGAGATGGGTTACAGTTCTTCAGCAACTAAAAGAAATAATATACATAGCATGCAATAAATTTTAAATATGACAAAGTTGTAGGCATGCAAAAAATATTAGCCATCTTAATCCAAGAAACATGCATATAACCACTTTATTTTCTATATTTTATAATGGAAGAAATTCTACATCTACGATTTATGTTGAAGTTAATGCAATAAAATAAATATAAACATTGCTGCAGGAAAGCATCCTACAATAAAACATAACGATAACTTGTAGCTTATGTTTTCATTTTTAAAAAAAATATATTTGGCCCATTATCATAATTATAATGTATATTGAAGTCCATAAAAGCATATGATAGACCAAATAAGATAACAAGCATAATGGCAGCAATAAAATAAAATTTTGACTTTTAGAATTAACATAAGAAATAAGTGATAGGAATTATAATTAACTATCATGATCATTAAAGTAAAATTATATAAACATTAATGATATAATAAAAATGCTTACATATCGGATCTGAAACATCATAATGAAGCTTAGTAACTGAATCTCCCCTGCCAAGTTTTTCCCTCATTCCATATGCAATATATGATTTTTTTCCTCATGTCCATCTTTAAGATATCCTTGGGAAGGGTTATAAAAAAGTTTAAAGGTCTTGTTCGAGGATTTGTGTACTCCTGAAATGGTAGTGAATTCATAAATGCATTCCCATGTCATGGTAAACAGCCTTCAAAATGTGTTGATCTAAGCCAATCCTTCAGTTTTAGCATGTCTGGCCATGAATTATCATACATTCGTCCTTCGAAGTAGCCCTTGAAATATTAATCACTCATTATCTCAACCTAAAATAAGAATATCAATAGGTCCACACATAATATCACAATATTAGAAAACATATAAAAAACATTTTATTAAAAGGACTTGCCTTGCAAAAAGCGAGACAGTCAAGAGCCTGGAGTTGAACTGATTCAGAACTATTGCTTCCACATAATTGTTTCCACATAGCCTTCGGCTCCCAGCTTAAATGTGGTTTCTCATCTAGAACCCCACGCACGACCACAGGTTCACCTTTAGCCCACTACATTTGGAAATGCTTATAATCAATTAAATTAATACAACTTGAATGTGGACAAAATAAGAAGTTATCAATGGTAGCATTTTGCAAGCTGCTTTTCTAGAATTTTTACTTGTACTTGAACAACTACAGCCTAAATGTGCAGTTGTGAAAGAATCCTGCAGGAATCCGAACTTTCTTACTAGAATTTCAGCCTTAGCTTCCAATTCGGAGGTCCATCATTTTGGAAGCATACATGTTAATTCTAAGACAGCACTTCCACATCCTCCAACCTCATTTGGTGGACAATAAATTTTTCCATTACGATCAGCCTTCCACTTAGTAAATTTATTACGATATTGCACTGAATTATCTCCATTCTCATGTTTGGCAGCAAACCTTTCTACTGGATATCCACCGTCCATATTTTTTTTTCTCTATTTGGAAGGGGAAGTACTTCCTCTATATAAGAAAGATTGTTCTCACGAATCTCTTTGCAACAAGTAATGCATAGTTCAAATTCACAATTAGGGAGATCAACAATAGAAGTATTGCAGTAGTTGCTACACCAAAAATTAAAGAAAAAAAAGAGCTTAAGGCTTAATAGGATTTAAAGATATGAATAAACTGATGAGGAAGTTATCCTGCCAAAATGCTCTCTCATCTTTTTCACAAATTGCTTTCTTTATCCTTAACTTAGAGAATCGTACACATGTGAAAGGCAAGGAAAAGATATTAAAATTTATTCATGCATAAATATTTTTGTATCAAAAATAAAAAAATGCATCACCTTGTTTGATTGACTCTATTTTCTTCTCAATGTATTGCTTGTATTAAGTAGTTTCAAATAAGTCAGTAGAAGATTAAGCACATGGAAGTTATTTTTGACATTATCTGAAAATAATACAGAAATAAGATGGATGTCAACCACTAAATCTTGCAGATAAATAGTGTTTTGTGAAACTTGCAGATCAACCCCTTAATCATTTTATTACTTGGAAATACTGATATATCTTTGATTTTACAGTGAGAATATGTCCAAATTTGTATTTCTCGAGGATATCAAATGTCCGAGTGATCAGCATGTCAGCAGCCCCACATTTTTTATGAGTGCATTCTAGCTTAGTGAAGTAATATGATGAGATTTAAAGTTAAAAAAACATTATGAAAATCAATTCATATAATACTTAAAAAGCAAATTTCATGTCTAAACTTTAGAAATCATGAAAAGGAACAAAGGATAATGAAGATGAAACTGGTAAAATGTTTGTTTCTGTAAAAGCAATAGTTATGATACAGACTTCTAAGTTTTTTTAGCAATATGAGTTTGTGCCATTGATATTTGGATACAAGAGAACCTCATCTGCATTTCCTAAATAGAAATCTGAGATCCATTGAAACATAGTATCCCCTTAAATGCTCTAATGAAAATTTATTGATTGATTCATACCATTATTTTTGTAATTTTAGGAAAAAACTCTAGAAGAAAATAGATAGCCAAAAAAAAAAAAAGATTAGGTGCTTCAAATAAATATTTCTATCAGCCAGGCAATATAATTATTTAAAAATTAGACATATTTTATAAAACATAAATAACAAGATTATGATGAACTATGGATCTAATTTATTTTCCTAATTCAACATAGTTAAAGCGTATCATAGATGCCTTATGTGGTCTCTTACAAAGTTCGCAGCCACAAGTTTCACAAGAAAATACATAACCAAAAAAAAAGATGGCAAAGTTCAAGCCCATCTCATCTGCCATATTGAATCGATAGATGAGATTGGATAACTTTATCCATCAATTGTCATTAATATGCATTATCAGAGTCATTTATTTAATGGCTATGGCCAATTAAATTTATTTTTATATAAAATAAATAGTAATATCAAATGATACATTATTCTAACTATTTTAATTCTTACTATTATAGTACTTCCAAACCATTTTTAAATATATATGAATTAATTTTGAAGCCAAAGTATCAATGAAATTAAATAATAAGTAAAAGAAACATAATGCATACAATATAACCATTTTACTTTATGGAATAAATGATATGTTATAGATGAATGAGATCCTCTTTAATTATGGGGAAGGAATCGATGAAAACATCATGTAAAGGTAATATTCTTGAAAGAACTAGAAGCACATGCAAGTGTAAGCTCTTAAACCTCATAAATTTTAGTACTCTCGATGAATATGTTTTTTAGTAATTATTTATATTATATGATCGCAAAAAAGTTTATTTGTGGATTATTTCATCTCTTATTTAATAGATGTAAAATGTTTAATCAATGATAAATTTAAATTTATAAAATTATTTATTTATTCAAGAAGTCAACTATTTATTAGAATTTTAAGATCATCTCTCTCTCTCTCTCTCTCTCTCTCTCTCTCTCTCTCTCTCTCTCTCTATATATATATATATATATATATATATATATATATATGTGTGTGTGTGTGTGTGTGTGTGTGTGTAAACATAGCTTATACTTGAACTAAAGATGAGATATTTATAGATTAATCAAGTCAAATCCAATCCATAATGTAGTTAGCTATGCTCAATTGGAATTGATTCAATTATTTTTTAAATAATTATAATTTTGAAAATATTAAATTCAATCTTTCTAAATTTTCATAAAAATTAAAAGAAATTATTTCAAATTATTATGATAATTAACGGGATCCATATTCATTATATGCCATCCTTCTAATGATCCAAAAAAATATTCTACTTTACATGCTAGACAACAATAAAAAATGAAGGGATTTACATACATATCACCCAAAACATTCTAATTTCCATATCTAACACCCTAAACTTTAGTCTTACATACATGCCTCCTAAAAACTTAAAGTACATCACACATATCATTCCGTCTTTTCTTTATTGCTCTTAGTTGTTGTTCTCATGTGATCTCCATTTTCTTCTCCAATACCTTATGATTCCTCTTTCTCACATTACTTTTCCTTAGATATCCAACAACCTCTCTTGATTAATATGCTCTTTGCAGCAAAATCCAATTTCTTCTATTGACTGATGGGTGGTGGTCTAGCTAATTAGTTCAATTTTCCATATTTTGATTGATTTATTTTATGGCATCCTTGTATTTCTAGGTCAGTGGTAGAAGGAGGCTAAAACACTCTTCCTTGGTCTCACTAACAATTGGAAGACAACACTTATCCTCATACTCAAGGATGAGGTAGAGACTTATTATGATTGTTATGTGTTTCAACCCATATCTTTTGTGATTTAATTTTTGAGAAAAGTGACGAGAAAATTTGACCAAAATAAATTTGACTGATACCTTCTTAGATCTCTTTTTTAATCATGATTTAGCAAGGAAACTAGAAAAAATTCCTTTCTTTTAATTTAGGTGTTAGACTTGGAAGGAAGGTGTCATTCAATAGTTTCACCTTGATTTAAATTGTTAATTTTCTTTCCTTTAATTTAATTTAGTTTTCTAAGAAGCCTTGGGTTTTTTTTGATTGTTGACCTCTTTGACTAAAGAGGAAGGAAAGAAATTTTTTGAGTTCCTATGAGAGATAAATACATAATATTTTGAGCTAAATATTGGGAGTAGTTGGATGAGGAGGCATTATTGATAGAAGACAGAGTGGTAGATTTATGTTAAAAAATTATAGATGTTATGCACATAATATTATAGTTTTGAGTGTTATAGTTAAATTAGAATGTTTGGATGTTATGTAAGTAGTGGATAATGCTATTTAACCTAATTGTGCAAACCAAAATTGAAATTTGAAATGATCTATGTGATATTTCTTAAATCACAAATCGATGTTGTATTACCATAATATCATGCTCAACAATACACTATGAATCTTGAGTCGATTGTTGCTTCCATTTATATAAGAGATAAAGATATGTAGTTAATCTAATACCTAAGTCATGCTCGAAGCCTTCTGAATCTCTGAAGGTGATAATGGTGCAATGATAGTAGCTAAGGGTTTAGAAGCACATATGATTCAAAATGCCCAAAAAGATCTATGAGGATAGGCGATTCAAACATTAATAGAGTTACATTATTATCATCATGATTTGTTAGATTCTAATGGGCCAAGACATAAAGTTTGGTGATTGGAAATATGATCAGGGAAGCAGAAAGAGGCTGTGAAACCAAAACTTTAAAAGAGAGGTGTTGAATTCAAAACTCATTAAAATAAATTAAAATTAAAATTCTAATTTTTTAAACCAAAGTAAATAAAAAAGTTTAAATGAAAAATAGCTAGGAATAATTTATAAATCAAGAAAAAAAATATATTGTTGAAAATGCACATTCAATTATTGTAGCTAAAATAAATAATTTCATGGCTAATCGAATTAATTAATTATGATTAATGGGATAATTAAATGATATATGATTGATTTTCGATTATTTGCTAATATTTGACTTCAATAAAAAATTGTATAGAGATTTTAAGAAGCTTGATTTTATTGAGCTTTAATTTTAAAATTTTTCAATTAAATTTTTATGTGTAGTGTTTCTATACCTATCAAGTCTATAAAATAAAATTTAATTACAAGTTAAAAAATATCATCAATTTTGAATAACTGATATCATCTTGAGGATCTAATATGAAACTAGTAATCAATAATTATGCAACATATTCTTTAAATCAATTATTTATCTAAAGTGGATATAAAAAAATCATTTTTATAATAATGTTTATTGTAATAGTATTCTCAAAATACTCATACCTAGAATATCTATATCTTATTTTTTATTAAATAATTTCACTCTCTTAAACAAATACTGTCATCTTATTTCCATAAATGTTGAGGATGTTTGAAACTATTATATGTATAATAAGTAAATTTAAAATATAATATATACTAGATTATTATTAAAAAATTAAGTTTTTTTTAGAAGGGGGCAAAAGTTTTAGTGTATTAAATATAATATTAAATGTTTTAGTAAAAATCTAGGGGTGATGATTGTTGCCCCTAGCCATCCACTACCGATGCAGTCTTGTGAAAGATTATGAAGAGAACTAAAAAGGAAGAGAAAGAGGTGGAGAAGAAAGGTGATGGCAGAGGAAGAGAATGAGGTCTTCGATGGTGGAGAAGGATGACCATGGAGATTCCTCTCCTTTGTATTAATGGGTCCATTTTGATAATAATGTAGAGTCTAGTTGATATCTATCTTCTATAGCCACATAAATTTATTTTTTTAGAGCTAGAGGATTATAAATTTTGTTACTCATGGACTCCAAACATTCATGTCTGACCTCTCGATGAAGAGATTTTTTATTAATGTCAGTCAAATTTTTTGAAAGTATATGAAATAGTAGATAAGACACTACCTAAAGATTTTGCCTTCATTTGTAAGGACTTTAGATCTAGTTCTAGGTTTACTATAAGCCTAAGTACTTATAATTAATTACCCATCATAATGTTGAGAGATAACTTTTAATTAAGACTATTCATTAGATTGTTAATTGCTTAGTGTATACTACTAGCATATGGAATTGTAGAGTTTAAGATTGTGAAATTCATCCATTATTTAGCTTAAAGTGGATGGTTGGTGTGGTGTTTTAATTTGGAGTTGTGGGAACACCACGCAGATCTTAGGGAGTACTTATTGAAGTGATCGGGTATGACATTGAGGTATGATGTATCATCTCAGGAGATAGAGACATAATCCTACAATGGACCTAATCACCTAATAAGGACACCTAAGGTAGATGGGTCTACATATATAGAGATCTTTCTCCTACTTTACTTGGAGAAGTAAAGTAGGGTTTATTTTATGTCGGGCTCTATAGTTCTCTATGAAAGTAAGCTTCCATAGTTAATTACATCTTACGAAATGAAAATTTTCTAAGAACACTCTCAATTAAAGTAGTCAATAAGTATCTCTACGGATTTCAAAGTTAAACTATCAAAAGATTAGGTATTTATGGAAGTCAAGTTGGAGAGTTTAAATAAGAAGACATATTTATGGAGGATAAGTGGGGAGAACCTCATGATACTACAAAGCTTAGTAAGTGCTCTAGTCTACCCTATAGTGAGACTTTACATATTTGAAAGATAGAATTTATTTTTTGTTTAAGTTGAGATCTTATTAGAATGTTAGGGCTTATGGCCCATCAACACAAGATTGTGAAAATGCCTAAGAGGTTTGGACTTATATTCATAGCCCGAATGAAATAAGTAGCCTTGGAACCTAAATCTAAGATGCTTCAGCACAAGTTAAAAGCACGATGTAAGTCTAATAAAAAATGAGACAAAATGATTTACCTCCACAAGAGAGGATCGACCCATCCTGCTATTCTAGGCTTACAACCGCCTGGAGTGGCCGCCAGCTAATACCTCTATCATTTTAAAATTAGTAGGCCAGTCTTATGTAGATGCAAGGTAGCTAGGTTGTTATTCAATTAAGAAGAAAATTAGAATCCTAAACTCACTCCCTAAGAGACTAGATCATGATTAGCATGATAACATGACTTAGACTAACACAAAAATTCACAATCTTTTAGTCCATTTGGACACATTCATTTTTGACTAAGGCTTGGGACAATTATGTCTATATGCATGATGAAATAGAATTGTGGGCTAAATCAGTGAGAGAAGGTGTTCTCCACTACAAGGGATCACCCTCAAAGGCCAAGCATATCCCTTATCATGCAAGAATGGAGACCCTCCCTATTCAAGAGTGATACAAAATGATATGCATGGTGTGATAACATATAACATTCAACAAATGGGTTAGTAAATATTTTATTCATATTGATTATGATTCTAAGCTTTAAGATGAAGTTGTGAGTTATATTAAAATTTAGTTATGAGTTATTTAGTGAGGATAGAAATTTTTATTTTATACTAAAGAGCCAACTGCATCCAGGCCACACATCAAATCATCACACTTTAAGAAACCTATAAAAAACATGACATTTCTTTTGGACAATCTAAACACAACATTCAAACATATGAATTTTGTAAGAGAATAAAAGGTCGGTGCAGCCGGGTACTACCGTACACCCCAAAAAAGAAAAGAAATTGGGTAGCTGAGCTCTACCCTTATAGGACTCGGATTACAAATGAATTTTCACAATTGAAATAAATGTTATGGGGGTCAGCAACCTCTTATCTTTCTTTCTTTTATTTCCTTATTTTGGATTTGTTTTGCTCCAGGATTCACAAGACCTTCCAGGTCTTTGCCTTCTAGCCACTGCTCATCCTAAACCCCATTGCACTAATCCTAATTCTTATTGCAAAAAATACATATTTATGAAAATAAAATCTAACTACACCTGCAAAGTAGATGTTAACTAAACAAACATACAAGCCAAGCAATTATACTTCACATGTTTGGACTTAGCACATATACTTGGGTAACCAAGCCCACTTGTCCTAACTGGATTATGCTTAGGGAGCATAAGCAACTGTAAGAAAGAACATTTATATTTACTTATTATTACAACAACCCCTTTAGCATAATCCTCTACAAAAAATATCATTAGACTATTAATGACCTTACATCTAGTCTACGCATAAACAATCCTAACATCCCGTCTAAAAGATTACATCATAAAATAAAATATGACACCACAACATACACCGACCTAACCTAAAGACTAAAATTGGTGACCAAATATTCTAATGTGCATGCTAAAGTTTAGTGTGGTATGTCTTAGTTAGGCTTTAGAGGTAAAGTTCAAAATTATTTAAGTTAAACAATAGGGGAGGTTCCACTTCAAATCTTAATTGATCGATTTTAATTTACATTTTATTTTATTTTACTTTATTTGATGCCTACTTAACCTCTAGTTATTATAAAGAGAGAAAAGGGGTTTGACCCCCTTCGTCTCTATCCTAAGTTATTTTCTAAAGCTATATTATTATGACTTTGGTTTCTTTAGTGAATCATTTATTAAATATTTTTTTGACCTAAATTTGGGTTAGTCTTAAGGGATCTTATTCAAACATGGAAGGCATCTTAGGTTTAATAAAAATGAATCACAATTATGTGGATAGCATTCCACCATTTTTCCCACAATCAATAGCATACATATTATCATTCATGGTATTTGATTTAATACATATATTAATGCATGCAATGTATCTTTGCATTTTGGAACATTTGAATGATCATTAATGCATGAATTTTGATAGAAAAGAAAGATTTCATCCCTTAGTTAAGCATAAATGCACATGTATTAGAGATTCAGGCAAGTACATGCCGTTGTTAAACCAGAGAAGTGAGATTATTGAAGACCTCCTTGGGGCTACTTAAAGCTTCATGTTCTTGAATGTCTAGACTATATACTTACCAAATTAAATACATGTAAACATATACACAAGCATAGGAATGAAAATCATGCAAATTCTATGTAAGAGCGAACCATTTACTCATGCAAAATAAAGTTTTATCCCAAATTCTAGCACATGCATACAAATGAATGAAATAAAGTAAATACGTGTCATTGTTAAACCAGAGAAGTGAGATTATCTGAAACCTTCTTGAGGCTACTTAAAGCCTCATTTTCTTGGAATGTCCATACTAAATACTTGCTGACTCCAAACATATGTAAACATACACATGAATTATGAAAATAAAATAATCATTTACCGTGTTTGAATTATAAGTAAATGTAAATTTTATCGAATATTTATAACCAACATTAATTTAAAATTTATATCATTAGCTTATAGTTTTGAAAAAAATTAGGATTTATTTATAATAATAGTCACACTATATAATAATATTTATCCAACACATGCAACATAAATGCATCCATATTCTTTTGATCCTCCTTTATATATATATATATATATATATATATATATATATATATATATAATATATGGAATGAGTGGCATGCAAATTTATAATGATTGAAAACAAATAACTAAACATTGCCACATAACATATTCAATTACATTAAGTCTTAAGGACAATCAAGCCAAATAAACATTTCTTAAGTCTAACCAAAATTCTTATGAAATTTGATTTTGGTGTTTGAATTATTAAGACCTAAAGAGAGAAATGATACTAGGACTTACCCCATCCTATGTTGGTGATTTAATATATTTAAGAAAAGTAATTAAATAGATTTTTTATGACTTGATTAGGTTTAAACCATTAAGCACATTGATTTGATTACCCTTTCCTATGCTTCTTTAATTTAATTAACTAATTAATCATGAGCCTCCAATGATATGCTCTAAGGAAATTAAAATTTACAATGCACCTAAAGGAATCTAATACAATTAGGCTCATGCTTAAAAGTTAATTAGATTAAATATGGAAAGAATCTAAGTTAAGTACTTTTATGATTTTTCTACACCAATGGGTCAACCATAATTTCCTTAGTAACTTTATGTTATTAAACACATAAAGGGAAACTAATGAATTATATTTGAATTATCTGAACCAATCATTAACTTAGTTTGATTTCTATTTTATCATTTTTTTTCTAATTAATCCTTAATTACATGTGTTAATTAACCATCCTAAGAAATACATCTAGAAAATAATGGAAAGAGGCCTAATTATTTCTCCTCATTATTATCACTATTCATAGTGATTAATTATCATGAATTAGTTTAAGTTTTACTATTTAATAATTTTAAAAAATATTAAATTAATTAATGAGGATAATTAGGATTGAAATTCTAAATTCGCTAAATTATATGGCCAATAATTCTAAGAAAATTAAGAGAGGCAGAGGACATTCCATAGAATCATCCCATCAAATTTGGAATTAATTAGCCAAGTAATTGAGCCTTAATTAATGTAATTAACTTAAGATTCAAACTTTAATTAAGCTTTGTCCAGACATAAATTTGAGATTTTATTTTTCTTAAATTCTCCTCTGCCTAACCTTTCCAAAGTGAGTTTGTTTATATTTTTGAAATTTTCAATAATTAGTTATGATTTTTTGAAATTCTAGCCATTTAATTACATTTTTAAGCCAAATTATCTTTTTAAACCATCGACGCAATGCAAACGTTGACGAGGGAGCGCTTTCCATGTGGCATTCTGATATTGGTTATTAAATTGTCCAATGTGGCAGCTGACATAGTGGCAGCGGACGCAGTTTTATCTCAGCTGTCTGATGTCGAATCAGACGGCCGAGATTAATCCCATGATTTAAAAGGGATTAAATCAAAATTTCTAGAACAATTAATCACGATCATCTGTTCTAATCACGTGGAACAAATGGCGTATGATTCATCATCCCCCAAGTGCTGGAAGATAGACACCATCTACCTTCTGCCACCCGATTCGAGCTTATCAAAACTACTTCGATGGCAAAATCAACTCCAAAATGATCTTGGAAGAGATCTAAAAAGATCCTACAATGGAAATGGCATGAAATTACATTTCATTTCAAAAAACACCAACACTTAGGGGGGAAACTATGATTGCCAAATTTTTACCTCACCGGAGCTATAGACCAACGGTCCATCGATAGAGGTAGCTTCATTTTGAAGAGGTGAATTGAGAAGATCATGAGTTGCATCCCAGTCGATTGCTCCGTGGACCAAACATCACCGCAAAGCTCATCAGTGTTGGTCTAGGGAAGTTTTGTGGTGCCCAAATTGCTCAGGGAAATGATTCATTTTGGCTTGTCGAAGTGAGATGAAGATGTGGGAAGAATTAATTTGGGCTTGGTGAAGATTTTGGAAGCTTGGACAGATGAAGATCTCAAGTTCGATTGGGGTCTGGTCTCGCTTGTGGTGGAGCGCACGAAGAGCTCGAAAAAGGGCATGGGACTGTGAGGAATGCTCTAGGGAAGGTGTGTGTTGAGTTTTAATCCATAGGGAGAAGTATACTCTCCACCACAGCTAAACCAAAGGTTGAGATTAGTTTAGCCTTTGGCAGCCGTCCGACCGAGATAGGTGGGTGGAGGTGGCAGGGGACTGTTGACGTGGCTGAGGGTGAGAGGCCAAGGGAGTGGAGTGGTTTGGCATTGGGTGTACAACCTCCCTTAGGTTGACCAATGGGTTGCCATGGGTGAACTCACCCTCTCATGGTCAACGACTAAGCCCAACTACCTTAGGTTAGGTTGGGTTAATGGTCCTCTTATCCAAGAAGAGACAAAGGTGGCTGCCATTGGGTGGGGAGTTGAAGAACTTACAAAAATGGGGATTTTACCCTATTTGGTAGGCTTGGTTCAATTGGTTTGACCCAAATCAGGTCCACCATGGGTTGGTTCCACATGGGCAGGCCCATGGACCCAAGGATGAGTCATGTTAAGTTTGGTTGAGTTTGGCTCAATTTGACCCATATGGGTCAAATGGGTTCAATTAGATTAAGTTGACCAAATTAGGTCAAACCAATGGTTTGGGTAAGTTCACTTGGTCATTTGGGAGGAGTGAGTGTCATTAGTTTGATTCAATTTAGGTTGGATTTGAATTTGGCTCATATGGTTCAATTTGGGTCAAATGGGTCATGTTGACAAATTTGACCAAATTTGTCAAATTGGCTTGGGCATGGGTTAGGTTCATGTTCAATTGATCATTTGGGAATGATTGTTGGTGTTGGTTTAAATTGATTTGAAATAGGGAATGATTTGGTTCAATTAGACATTCTAGGTTAATTTCAGGTAAGTAGGTCAAATGGGTTGGCTTAGTCAAATTGACTTCAATTGATGATTGTAGGGTGTTCAATAATCAATTTGTGATTGATTAGAGGAATTGTTTGCAATCATTTTAGATTTAAATGAGATTTGACCCAATTTGGCTCTTTAGGTCAATTGGGTCAACTTGGGTTAAGTGATCAAACTAGCTTGACTTGACATAATTAATTCCAATTGGGTAATCAGAGATGATCAACAATCATTATGGAAGGGATTGGATTAATTGATTTAATCCAATTTGGGTTGGATTGGGGTTTGAATATCTCATTGTGTTAAGTGAACCAATTGGGTTGATTGGGTTAAATTTGGTTGAGTTGGTGTCAATTAAGTGTTAAGAGGGGTTCAATGATGAACTTAGAGTTGATTAGTGGCTTTGATTGTAATTGATTTGGGCTCAATTAGGTTTTAGCTCATTTGAACTCTTTTGGTCAAATGGACTAACTTGGGTTAACTTGGGTTAAGGTCCAGGTTAATTTGGCTTGGAGCTTGGATTGGAAAACCAAATTCAATTAATATTAATTGAATAGGCTTGATGTTGGTTTTGATTCATTTACATGAGTTTAAATTTGGATGAGTGAATAGGCATGGATCTTAGTTTAGGCCATAGGATAGGTATAACCTATTTGTCCTAAGGCAAAATTTTGGCTTAGGGTTATATTCTTTAAGTCTCTAAGCTTAGGTTTAGTATTTTCTTAATCACTAGAAATATCTTAGCACTAAGAAAATTTAAGTGTCTAAAAGGTTCGTAAGTCTAAGATGAGAGAGGTTGATTCTCACTCCAAAAGTTAGGTCAACAGTTGGAGATATGATGATGTGTCCGATTAAGATCCCATGGTTTCGTCATCCCAGACTATTGTGGTACATAGTCTAGTTACTTGGTGGTGGTTGACCCAACCTATTCGAAGGATCCTTATCAATAATCATGTATTACTTTGTCTAGGAGACCTTGTAAGACTAGGTTGATGTCTATCTAAGGACATAATTTGTTATCCTACTTAGCTACTAGAGTTTTTGTGCTCTATTTGGTGCACCATATGATCCATAACTCAAGTGTCAGAGCCATTGGAGAACATATAGGATATAATCATAATCGTAATAAAATGATGCAATTTGGTGACAAACTATCTTGTTAGAGGATTCTAGTTATAATAGCATAATAAGTGGTGCATATTGGCCAAACACTACGGATAAAGGAAACGACCCACACCTTTACTAGAATGAGATTATTTGAGTGTGAATATAAAAATATACTTGACTTGACATTGACTCCTTTGTGAGCTAGAATTTGTTTAGTTTGTCATCTCCCGACAAATAATTATGGAAGATAGATTTAGTAGATTTTACTTTAAAATTTAAGGGATAAGTTTCATTTTGACATTTAGAGCTTAATAACTTATCAAATTTTGCATTTAGATTGATATTTAATTTATGTTAATTTGATTTGAAACTTTAAATATATTTTGATGGTATTATCTCTTCTAATTACAATCTTTGTTCAACACAAACATCATCGATGTATTTAGAGCTTGCCAACTCTATTTTTTTTTCTTATAGAGGATTGGGTTATGAAATATTATAATTTAAAATTTATTTAAAGATTGTCACTCATAGATCTTGTTAACCATAGCTTGAGCATAGAGAATTGGATCTAAGATTTGTATTTATGAATATGATTTTGAGATGATTTAAAATCAACACTTTATATAAATTTTAACAAAATTAATCCATCTAATTAAAATATATAATTAATGCAATCATCACTTAAGGGTTTAATTAGAGATAATTATCTCCTAATCATATGATTGAATTAGCTACTCACATATTTTCTTAAAGTGAGAATACTATAATTACATTATTAAGCATTATTAACTCAAACCTAGCCTAAAGGCCTAACTGGAAATCAACCCATGTAGCATTCTCAAACAATAAATTTAGGCATTTGATATATATGTCGGGGCATATGCAAGATTTTTAGACTTGATAGCATGAGTTTTGAAGTGCTCAAATTGAATGAGAATTATCTCATCATTCATGAGAGAGTTTATCTATTTAAGGTGTTTGCATAAATCAGAATTCAACTAAATCAAATAAAATGTTACTTTGTAATGCAAACTAGAGATTTACTTAATTTATTAACGCTTTTCATCTACTCTTAAATTTGTGTTGTAGATTCAATGGAATTTTCTTTAGGTTCATATTCACAATTCAAAATATTGGATATTGCTTATTATTCAATCTTGCTATTTAATAAACTTGCAAAGTCATTATAAGTTCATTTAATTTGTTTTTCATTTTCTTGAACTAGGGTGTAAAATAGTCAAATCATTCATCAAGAAGCCTTGCTTATGCTCATTGATAATCTAGTTAGTTTCATTGTAGGTATCATATAAAATTTATTTGAATCTTATTCTAGCTTGAATATGAGCATTTACATACATCATAAATCCCTTAAGCTTTAATTCTAAATTCAAATGTAAGATCCAAATGCTCTTTGAGGGGCTATGTTTGTACTCATTGAAGATTAACTGAGTCACATCTTTGCTTGTGGAAGAATTATTAAATCTTGTATAACTTCATTCAATTTCAATTTTTGTTCTATCCTTACGTAAAAATTAGACTTCAAATTAATTGTATGATTCTAAGCTCTCATACTTGTATCAAAAAATAAGATGCTTATTATAATTTCAAATACTCATTTGATGGTTATGGCTATGATTTGATCTTTTTTTATTTGTGTCGTATTAAAGTTCATTTAAGCTTAATTCTTAAAAATCACACTCATTTTAAAACCTTCAATTTTACATTTATTTCAATGTCATTATTCCATTGTAGGTTGGATTTCAAATGTATTTTTACTTTGTTCAATATGAATGTTCTAATCAGTTTATATCTGGACAAAATTTTAGCAGCAACAGTGCATCGTCCCTGTAAGTGGATACATGAAGAGTGTTGGGTCTGCCCACCCATCTAAAAATTAGTGCTTTGGTGATATTTTGAAACACCATGACCATATGTTTATCAACCTACTCACCTAAAAAGGTGTGCTTAGGCCTTCAAGTACTTACACAATTTAATTTTCAGCTTGAATTTTTGTTTTAGGCTTTAAGTTAAACTTTTTGTGTCCCTAGTCAATGAAAAGGTTGATAATATTTCAACAATCTCCTGACATCATTCCTACACAGTGGGCTATATTTGAACTATTGGGTCTATCCACCCATCTAAAAATAAATGCATGGGTAGAGTCTTATAACACCACTGTTGCATGTCTTCAAACTTACCTAATAAAAAGTCACCAACATGGGATGGGATAAATACTAAGTATCATCTCTCCTCTTTAGGTTTTAACAACTTAAACATCAAAATAAAACCTTATAAGAACTTTTGTTAGTCTTAAAGAATATATATTTGGCTTGATTATCCTTAGGACTTAATATAATTTAATATGTTATGTGGCAATGTTTAATTACTCCTTTACCGTCATTATAAATGTGCATGCCTTTTGTTTCACATGTTCATATTTTTCAAAAAAAATAGAATCAAAAGAATATGGCTACATTTAAGTTGCATGTGTTGGATAAATATTATTATATGATGTGGCTATTATCATTAATAAATCCTAAATTACTTTCAAAACTATAAGCTAATGATGTAAAATTTGAAATGAAATTTTTATTGATGATACTTGTTTTGAACGTCATTTTATGGATAGTGTTTCTTAAGGTAGAGCCCATTGATTGGAAGCATTGCACGCTCCCCTTTATGGTTGATGAGTTGATATGATCCTCCTTGGTAGGCTTTCTCTATGGCAAAAAGACCTTCCCAAGTGAGTTTAAACTTGCCTCCCATTTACAACGAGAAATAATTGGTATCCTTAGAACTAAAATAAGCTCTCCTACTTGAAAAGCTTTAGGGTTAACCAACTTGTTGTGAGCTTGAATCATTTTGACATGCTCACAAGTGTCTCTCCTCCAAACCTTTGAGTTCTTCTAACCGCAACTTAGCATTCTACTCTATTGTGATTTTGCTACCCATGACTATCCTTAGTGATGAGAGTTGGACTTCTAATGATAGAACAGCTTCAAACCCATACATTAAGGAGAAAGGGGTTGATTGAATTGGAGTTTTCTAGGTAGTGCGGTAGGCCCACAAAGCTTTAACTAACTACTCATCCCATGGTCATCTGTTGTCACCGAGCATCTTCTTGAGTATTTGGATAAGAGTTTTGTTGAAAGCTTTTGCTAAATTATTCACTTCTGGGTAGTAGATGGTAGAATGTCTCTAGGCGAAGTTATTGATCTTAGTGCTCTTGAATGTAGTACCATTATTGGATATGATTTGGTAAGGTACCTGATCATGCTGAGCTTTGACCTCCTAGGGTGGAATCACCTCCGCCCATTTGAAAAAGTAGTCTGTAGCAGTAAGGATAAACTGATGACCCTTGGAAGACGGAGTATCAATCAGACCCACTATGTCAGTACCCCAATGTTTGAATGGCCATGAAGCCAATGTTAGATGTAGAATGTAGGGTGGTTAGTGTAGGACCACTCTGTGTACTTGACACTAGTGGCATCATTTTGCTATGTCCATGTAATTTGTGATCATGGTCAGCCAATAGTATCATAGTCTCTTAATTTTGGCTTTCACCACGGGACCAATTGGTGAGCTCCACATAATCCTAAATGAACCTTAGTCATGATCTTACGGGCTTCGTGCTTGCCTAAATAATGTAACCACATATGATTGAAGGACTACCGGTATAAGATGCCATCCATGAGAGCATAAAGTTCTCTCTGCTTGACTTTATGTGCTTGAGACTTCTCTTGATGTAGTTTACCATTATTTAGGTAATCAATAAATGGTTGCCTCCAATCTAACTCCTTGTCTTTTTTGGCAACGGCAACCTCCCCTTCAAGAGAGAATTTATCAAAGAGTTCAACATCAATGAGAAATAGGACTTGCCTATTTTGGACCTCTATCTATATAGACTCATCATCCGGACATGCCAACTCCTTGGCAAGCTTGGCTAAGGCATCCGCTATGGCATTTTCTCCTCGAATAATCTTATAGATGGTAAATTCTTGAATCTGAGCTAACAACTCTATGGTATACTTGTGGTAGTGATGGAGTTTGGGTTTAAGAATTTATAGGACCCAGTGATTTGGTTAATAACTAGTTGAGAATCCCCAAAGATTTTGATGTTCTGAATGGTTAGTGAAATGGGTAACTCCATATTGAAAATTAGAGCCTTATATTTGGCTTCATTGTTGGTGCAAAGATTAGATAAATGATATGAGAACCTCATCATATCACGCTCTAGAATTAAGAGAACTATTCTTGCCCTGCATTTCCTAGAAGAGTAGATTATGGTTCTTCTCCTCTATGAGAGAAAGCTGCACCATCAAAGCACATCTCCCAATAGTGAATGTTAGTATCCCCTAATTTCATGATTTGTTCATCAGGGAAATCATCACTAAGTGGAGAGTCAGTAAGAAGTGAGTGTGCTGCTAAGAAATCTATGAGTGCTTATCCTTTGACTGCATAGAGGAGTACGAAAGTGATGTCAAACTATGATAAAATCATGGACCAACATGCCATTCATCTGGATAACATTGGCCATGTCATGAGATATTATAGTGGATTGATTCTAGAAATCAAGTTTACTTTATGATGAAAACATGTAATGACATAGCTTTTGGGATGTGAAGATTAAAGCTTGGTAATGCTTCTTAATGTGTGGATAATTTATTTCAGCAGGTATTAAATGATGGTTGAGATAATAGAGTGCATTCTCTTTCTCTTCATTATTGGCTTTGACCAACAAAGCACCAAGGGAGTCATCTAATGTAGCAATGTAGAGTATGAGCGGCTTACCCGGGATAAGGGCGGCTAGTACTGGTGGCATCAACAGGTACTTCTTGATGTTCTTGAAGGCACGCTGCCACCTATCATCCCACTTGAACTCAGCATTCTTCTTGACAAGTGTTGAAAATGGTTGGCATCTGCCTGATAGGTTGGATACAAAGCATCTTAAATGCCCAACCTCCCTTGGAAATATTTTAGTTGAGTTAGACTTTAGGGGTGGCATTTTTAATATCGCTTTAATCTTCTCCGGTCAATTTTGATTTCACAGTGTTGGATAACGAACCCAAGGAACTTCCTTGTAGCTACTTTGAATACTCACTTCAGAGGATTCATTTTGAGGTTATATTATGTTAACCACTCAAAACCAAATCCAATTGAACCTCTTGACCTAAGTTGACCCAATTTGACCTAAAGGAACAAATTGGATTGAATCAAAATCTAATCCAAATTGATTGCAGCCAATATCTCAAATTCATTCCAAATTGATTATTGAACATGATCAAAGCCTTGCTTGAACCCAATTGACCTATTTAGCCCAAATTGTCCTAAATGGTCAAATTGGTCTAAATAATTCCTAAATCTAAATTGATTGAAATGAAAGCCTACAATCATGTTCAATTGATCAATCAAACATGAACTAATGTCTAACCCAAGCCAATTTGGCCAATTTGGCCAAATTGGTCAACTTGGCCTATTTGACTAATATGAACTCAAATGGGTCAAATCCAAATCCAAGCCAAATAAAACCAAACAATTATCCAAAGCATTCCAAATAATTCATAAAACATGATTGAAACATAATCTAAACATAAAATAATAAATTGAATCACATAAATCAACTTAACCAACTTTGGTCAAAGTTGATCAAACCTTAGTCAAACTTGGGTCAAATTCAAAATCAATCCAAACTAAATAAAATTAATAAATCAAAATTATCATAAATGATTAATCAAACATAATTGAAGTCTAATCCAACCCAACATGACCAATTAGGCAATGTGAACCCAATTAGATCCACCTTGGTCAAAGCGGGTCAAAATTGGCTTAAATCATTTTAGGATCAAATCAAATTAAATTAATTAAACTCATATGAATGAAATGATCAATTGGTTATAATTGAACCATACACCCAAAGAGAATAAGTCATTTTGGGTTACTTAAACCCAATCTAACTTATTTTGGTCAACATGAGTTAACCTAATTAAAAATCTAAGTCCAAATTAGATTTTGACAACATAAACCCTAATGCAAGAGTTGAACTTCAACTTCGTTGGCTGCATGAAACCAAGTGGAAAGAGAGAGAGAGAGAGAGAGAGAGAGAGAGAGAGAGAGAGAGAGAGAGAGAGAGAGAGAGAAAGAGAGAGAGAATATAAAAAGTATTGCCAAAAGACCATAAAATCCCCTAATGCATCGCCTCATTCCTCACGTAGCTATCTCTAAGGTGGTCTACAATAAGTAGACCATCCAATTTTGACAAAATCCGGACAACCACAACACCTTCAATCACTATTAATGGTGATTTTCAGCAACCATTAAAAGGAGGAGAAAAGAGGCTTCAAGGATGCTATTTTTTTGCATTGGTTATCCTCCAAAAGCTCTACTGAACAAAATGAATCTATTCCACACTTCTTTTCCACACAAAATCATAAAATTTGGTGAGATTTTGGTGAAGAGGCAGTGGCCGTTGGTGTCCTTGATGATTGGAGAGGAGCAAGTGGTCATCTTTATCCTAGAGCTTCATTTCTCATCCAGGAACATGCCCGAATTAAATTTACCACTGAACATTAGCTCCGACGAGTTAATTTCATCAAAATCATAGTCGACCATTAGGATTCTCATTTTTTGATAAAGGAGGGCCGATTCTAAGAATTTTTCCATTATATTCCTTGTTATTTCATGATTTTGACCCCTCGATGTGAATTGGGAGGTTTTCCGACATGAATCACCAAAAAAATTGCCCATGTTGGGGTGGAAATGGGCAGTTTCTGCCTGTCCCAGGCAATTTTGCTTGCTAGTTCACCGGCTGGGACGGAGATGACTCGGTAGCCGTCCGATCTTCTTTAAATAGGATGGACAGCTATGATTAAATGTTAGAAAACTTTAATTTCGTCCATTATATCTTAATATTTGATCTGGACCATCTAATATTTGATCGGACAGTCTGATCAAATTAAAATTTTCTCCCTCAATTGCCACATGGAGTTGCATGGCCCAATAAGCCACTGACATGCACAACACATGATCAAGTCAACGCCGCATGACACTGACTGGTTTAACTAAGAAAATGAGGGTTTTTTGTATTTAAAAAATGATGAAAAATACCCAAAATTTAAAAAAATATAAAATACAAAATACTTAATAAAAAATTGCAAATAATGGCTCATTGGATTCATCTTTTTGATAGGAATCTAATAAACTCAAAATCCCCAATTTTGATTGGGTATTTTGAGAGTAATTTAGTTTTTAGTAAAAACCTAAGTTCATTAATTAATCTAAACATATTAATCAGATTGCTCTAAAATTTGTAGTGACTAAATTTAAGGTTAAAATACATTTCAAGTTAAACTAATTTTTGGATTGGGAGATATTAAAATTTTAACCTAAAATAGTATATTTTAGTAAAATAAATTAATAAATTTTATAAAAATTTTAAAAAATTATCAAAATGGCTAAAAACACTTTAATTAACATGAGAGAGCAAAAAACATGGAACTCCTTGGATCTCAAAAAAAAAAAACTAATATTCTATTTGATTTAGTTTAATTAGGATTTAAGAAATAATTAAAGCCAACATTGATTAAATCAATCAAAGCTAGAACTCAATAAATATCAAACCAAACTCATAGGTAGATTAATATTCCAGCTCCCATTAACTAAACTCTAGGTTGAATCAAACAAGCTTAAACTTAATCAAATAAAGTTAAACTAAATGCTAATCCAATTATGAATTAAAAGTTAATCACTTAATATAATAAGCTATGAACTATATTGACTCAATCTTAATTAAATTAAATATTCAATAACGAACTTAAACTAAAAACTAATTAAATGAAGTAAACATCTAATTATAATCAAGCCAACCTAAAAGGTCATCTAAATAAAATGAAATAATCAATAATAAAACTTATACCTTATAAATCAAATTAAGCATGAAACTTAATTAAAGCACCCAAATAATTTTATAATTAAACTTTTATCAAATTTATTTTGCTTTATTTATATTTTTATCAAATGAAATACTTAGTTAATGCTTATTTCTAATGAATCAAGTCAATTATCAAATCAAATTAGATTATTCAATTAAGTCAAAGGCCTAATTAATCATTAGTTCAATGCTAATTAAATCAATTATTTAAATAATTTAAACATAACTAATTCATCAACTTTTAAACTAAGACTAACCCCTAATCCATTTAGTAATGAACCTTCAAATTAAGGTAATCTATCACTTAACTAAACCAAAATTAAAGTTAAATTAACCTTTTAAAAATAGTAATAATAATAATAATAATAATAATTCTTTAGTCAATCAAATTTAATTGAAACACTTAATTAAATCTATGATGAATTTTTATTAAATTAAATCAGTCACATGTGGATAATCAAGTCATTAACTTTAAATTAATTAAATAAATCTTTTATTAATCTAATAATTTAAAACTGAATTACCCTTAATTAAATCTAATTAAGTAAACATCTAATTAAAATGAACTTAATTTGAATAAATTAACCCATCATTTTAATAAACCAAATTGATTTAAATAAATCATATAAAAACTAATTCTTAGATCAAACTTAAGTCAAACACTTAATCAAATTCATTATCAAGTTTTAATGAAAATGATAATGATTAATCAAATCTTTAATTAATCTATAATTAATTTAATCACACCTCTTAATTAAGTTAATCACATTGAACCTGAGAAAATCATTTATTCAAATTAATCATACAATTAAATTAATCATATTGAATTTAAACCGCTAATTTAGTCTAGTTAACCCAAAATTGAAATTAAACATAATATGAACAAATTAGTTTTGATAAGATAAACTAAGATAACTATCAATCAAACCCCAACTACACCAAGTCAATCAAATTAAACATGAATGCTTAATTAATTGCTAATTAAATTAATCTTGATAGTATTAAGGAAATCTAATTAAGTCAATCATTTACGTTAAGTCTTAAATAATTAAATAAAATAAATAAGTTAATTACCATTAGTCAATCTATAATTAATTCAATCAAATCTTTTAATCAAGTCAACTACTCAATTGAATTAAATCATCCTTAATTGAAATAAGTTAATCAAATATATGATAAAGTTAAATTCAATTTGAATAAATTAAGTTAATTAAAATAAATCAAGATAATCATAAATCAAATTAATCATTAATCATAATTTGATCAAATTAATGAATTTAGGTGGTAATAGGCTAAAATAAGTTATATAAAGTAGTTAATCAAATCTATAACCAAATTGGCTTAATTAATCATTGATCAATAATAAAGTCCTAATTACATTGATCATTTAAATTAAATAACTAATAAACTAAACATATCTTAAACCTTAATCAAACAAACAACTTAATCAAATCAAGTAAGACTAAAGTAGATTATAAATCAATTCAATTAAATAATTTGATAGGTTAAATTATTTGAATGAATTAAAAAATGATTAATAAACTTTAAGTAAAGTAATCAAATTTAACATTGAATTTTTATTTAAAGACACTAAACAAACTTTAATTATAATGACAAGTGCATTTATTTAAGTGTAATTTTAACCAAATAAATATAGTGAAATTTAACTGAAACTAATATATAAATCAAATCACCAGATTCAACAAACCAAATGATCAAACTCTTAATTAGAATCCAAATAAGAAGTTGGTTTAAACCTTGATTAAATAAGAAGTTAATTAAACTAAATATTATAACTAAATCAAATAAATCTTAAATCAAAAGATGAAATCATTAAATTTAAATAACATTGAATTAATCTAATCAATATCACATAAATGAAAATCTTAAATTGAAACTCGAGAGAAAAGAATTAGATATTAATTAAAAGGATATTGAATTATCAAATTTTAATTAAATCAAAACAACTAATCCAAAATTAATTAATCAAAATACATGAAGATTAAAAAAACTCAAACTTTAAAATCTAAATTAAATCAAATAAACATTAATCAAATCAAATCAATTTAGTTGAATCATTTATATAAATTTAAATGGGATACTTAGGTTCTTAGTTAGATTCTTAGGATGAATTTTCATCTCATGATAAAGGTTTCATTCTATTAGAATTAGGATGTTGATAAAATGGAATATGTTCTAAACAGAGTTTATCTTATTCTTCATTCTCTAAAACTTAAATTCAACCTAAACATAAAAAATGAACTTAAAATGAACTAAAGCCTAGAACATAATTGCCACACAAGCCTTCTCAACACACATGATAGAACTAAGTCACCACTTATAGTACTAAGTTTGGATGATGTGTGTGTGATGTATATTTTATTTTATGATGTAATATTTTAGACTGGTTGTTAGAGTGTATGACTCATAGACTGGATGTTAGGCCACTCTTAGCCTAATATTATTTTTTGAAGGGGATTGTGCTTAAAAGGGACCATTATAATAATTATAAAAATCAATGTTATTTTCTCGTAGGTGCTATTTAAGTCTCTTAGCATAATCCAAGTTATGACAGGTGGGCTTGGTTACCCATGTGCAGGGTGCTAAGTCCAAATTATAAATATAACTGCTTAGGTTTATATGTATGTACAGCTAACATTTATTTTGCAGGTGTAGTTAGATTTATCTTTTCATATAAAGTGTAATTTTGCAATAGGAATTAGGGTTAGAGTTATGGGGTTTAGGATGAGCAGTGGCTAGAAGGCTTTGTCATATTATTATTATTATTATTATTATTGTTATTATTATTATTATTATGATTATTATTATTATTATTATTATTTTATTTATGATTTATTTTGAAATAAAATATAGTTGATAATAATAATAGTTACTTTTAAAATACTCCAAACATCAAGATATTATTTTGAATGTTGTTAAAAATAATGTGATTTATTTTTAAAAATAAAAAAATTAAAGTGCTTTAAAAAATACACAAAATTTTTAGAAAACAAAATTTATTCCAAGCAAGCCCTAAATTAATTGTCAAGGCTTCACATAAAATGCATTTCATTCTTATAAGAAAATAAAATCCCTCTAATTAAAACTTGATAAATATAAAGTGGACACAAGCCAACTCGACGTTAGACCATCGATCTAATTAAAAAAAAATCTCTCTCTCTCTTTCTCTCGCATGGCTCATTTGGGTATCACAATTTGCATCTTCTTATTATCACTTACAATAGCACAAATAAGTTCATGTTTTTCTTCTAAGGTGAGTATGAATTTTTGTTGTTTGTTCCTTTTTTTTAATTTTCTCCAGAAGACATTTATTTATTTTTCATCAGGTTTATGTGGTATATATGGGAAGCAAAAAAATTTACAGTTCTAAAGATTTCTTAACTCAGAACTATGAAATTCTCACAGCTATACATGGAGGAAGGTACATTCATATCTAAATTATTCTCCAAGTTGTTTCTCTTATAATTTCTTAAGAAATTTTATATTAAGAGGCTTTGATTTTAATCTATCAGCATGGAGAAAGTGCAGGCATCTCATCTTTATAGTTATAACAATGGTTTTAGTGGATTTTCTATAAAGTTTAACTGATGAACATGCATTCAAAATATCTGGTAATTAATAATTTATAATCTTAAAATTGGGATAATTTTAATCAATGATAAGCGCCGAATTTTTTTTATTATTAATTTGATATTTTAGAGATGCCAGGAGTTGTATCGGTGTTCCCAAACCAAAAGAGAATTCTTCACACAACTCATTCATGGGATTTCATGGGACTAAATATGGACACTGCGAGAGAGATTTCAGGCTTCTCCACTGAAAACCAAAAAAATGTGATAATTGGAGTCATTGATACAGGTATTCTTTTGGTTTTATAAATATTATTTATTGATATGATTTTACTTCATAAATAGTATGCAACATGCGGTTATTCAGCATTTTAATAATTATATATTTGAAATATTTATGTCTGATATGGTAGAATTTATAGTAAAAATCAATAATTTTTCTATTTTTTGTTGTGTTTTAATTGTCATTTGATGTATGGAAGTTTCTCTTATGGACAAGCTATGTTATTCAAACTCCTTTAAAAGCTTATTCATCATCAAGAACAACTGACAGTTATCAAGAATAGCTTCTTTGTCATGTGGTTAACATTTACCTGCATGATACAAATCTTTCATATTTCTTATAGAGTTAACACACATGAAAATGAAAAATAAAAATTAAAATAGAAAAATAAACTTTGAAGCAAGCTAAACTATAGAAATATAATGTTAAGGCATATTTCTAGATAAAAAAAAATTTAAAATAGAATTCCAAACGTACTTGTGAAGTCATTTTAAGACATTTTAATTTAAATTTAGAATAATTATAGCTTAGATAATGTATTTTGATAAGAAGAATTTATTAAAATTAAAATCATGTGATTCATAAAATATATTGTAAGCTGAAGGGCAGCATCGGCTCATCGTGAAGAGCATATATTTTGGACATAGCTCATTAAGAAAAAAATATTTGAAGAACATAATTTATCGAATTCTTTGTGACTTTAACAAAATCATAACCTATTCATGATATTAGATTACTATGGGGAAGAAGACAATTTTCCCATAAAAATTGATAATTGAACTTAAAAAATATATCTCTACATATAATTGACATTATTGTGAATCACATATATGCTTGATTCAACCACCATCATTATTATTGATTTGCTTCCATCATAATGAATAAAACTATGCAAATCATGTGAATAATTATCAAAATTTTAGTTATTTGCTAGAATTTGGTCTCTATCTTAAATCTTATTTCACATGAAGCCAAGCATTCAGAGGTTCGAGGTGGTGCCTTTTTCACTAATTTTATGCTACTTCAAGATCTTTGATGCACTTCCATTGAGTCATCACCTTAAATTGTTAGTTAGCCACCTTACAATAGTCGCTCAAGTGATATTAGGTCGATCCAAGGGAGGAATCATTAAATTATTTCTTTAATCACATGAAGGTATGATTATTTGCATTTATTTTCAATGAAAATGAGGAATATAGTAAAATAATTTTAAATAAGTCAATGATTATCATGATTTGTTCTTAAAATTTTAACTCTTTGGTGCTTCTGAGTTGTAGATAATTTTGAAGTTATCAGTGCTCCATAATCTCCATACGTTCTGTCAGTTGACGTTCTCCTTCTATTATTAATTGATGTTAGTTGACTTAAACTATCACTGTCACTTATTAGATCTCATCAATATTACCCTAGTAGAAGATAGTCTCCAATGGTTGATAGTTTTATCATATAGTCCTACTTTTATCAATTAGGTGGAATAAAAATCTTCATAGTTTCAAACCATTATTATTGATGTGTTATAATTAAGGCTTCGTAGCTTTCCCGTCTCACTGTTTTCACATTAAAATCTTAATTAACTTCATGAGTCTAATTTTTTTGCATTTTATATCTATGGGGTTTTATGAAAATCTCAATATATAATAAATTCTCACAATCCGCATTGAAGATTTAGTAGAGAGTTGTTTAATTGAATAAGGATTGACAGACAGAATGGATCTTATTTCACTATCATGGAGGTACAACTTTTAAATAAAATATAAAATAAATAATTTTTAAAAGATTTATATACATATCACATAATGTTTATATATTTGCATATCCAACACCTAAAGATGGATATTTACTTATCTAATACTTTTCTATGCTTAAAAAGTATATTTCACTTTTAAAAAAGTGAGGGATAATGATATTTTTGAACCTTTATATTCATGTCATAAATCCCCTCGATGCCACCATCAAACCATAGCATGGATCCAAGGAATAATCCTCCAGCAAATGGGCTCACGGGGACCGGTAGCCGGAGTACGTGTAGGTTAAAGGCATTATGGCTGGTGAGGACGTGTAATAGGCGAAGCTCGTGCTTGTTTGCACTGCGCTATAGCTAATGGTGTAGACCGACTGAGCAAACACCTGAAATTGCTTCGGCAATAGTGGACTAATGCCAGTGGTGGTGGCATTTTTAGCTGTATTAGAGTCAAAGATCACCCTCTTAACTATGATGCTTATGAATATCGATGCCTTTTTTTCCCCTTCTTCTTCAAGTCATTAGGTTCCTCACCTTGGAAAGGCTACAACAGTGGTTGTGGCTTTTTACTCTCTTTCTTCTCAAACTTCGCTTGCTGCTACTTCTCTGTATGCAACAACTATTGCTCTATTTTGGGCACCACGACAACGGCGATGACAACCTTCACCTTAGAATCAACATCAGCTTCACCAAGAATTTATGATGGTGGGTTTCATCTCCTGCTAGACCTCGATGTGCTTTCCATATTTAGCAAGTCTTTGGATTAAGGATTCAGAGACGACGCGATTGCCCGTCGTGGTTACCTTGTTCTGCTTTGAATTAATGTCTGTCATAAACCCTGTGAATTACTTATACAAAAGGCTAAATTTTTAATTAAGCCTAATTGTAGATTAATTTAGATAATTTAGAATATAAAAAATAAAAATAAAAATAGGCATAGTTGCCTATTCATTAGTGACTTGCGCCAACATGTTTTTCATGTCAGCGCGGCTCACTCGTTGGACGGGAGACTGACTTTGGCCATATTTTTTTGCTTGATAATCTATGCCTTAGCTATGTTGCCAAGTGTTTTTCCCTCTTCTGCACTGACACACCAATGACTCCAGCTTCCTCCTTTTACCTCAATCGACAGTGTCAACGTCGGCTACCGCCCACCTCTTCGCCAACACCACACGCGGATTACACCACCTCCCTTCTCTGGAATTTGTCTCCGACATCCCTATTTGGCCACCAATTTAGGCATTTTGCAACCCTAATTTCTTTTTGTTAGATTGCGATTGTGGATATGATTATTTTATTTTATACATGTAAACTATGAATATTGAATTTGTTAAGTTTCATTCACTTACTTGTAATCATTTTGTTATATTTTTGCAGGTCTAACATGTAACTCTTGATATTTATAAGAAATGGCACTGTTCTTTTATAATAAGGCTCATTCCACTATCTAAATCCCTTGATTGTGCATTTTTAATATGATAATGTAGATTTGAGTGTTATTTATATAAATATTAAAGTTCGATGTTAGATATGAAAATAAATAAGAAGTGTATGCTTGTTTGGTGAATTGATTGGCATAAGAAATTGCTTCCTAGACAATGTCTACTCCTAGATTTTTTTAGTATAAAAACAATTCAAATCATTTATTTTATTTAGTTAGTTGTAGCAAATGTACATCATAGTTCCATTTAATTGTTTTTTTTTTCTTTAAACATGTTAGATATAAGATTTGTTTGTGTCCAAACAGTTTATTTATATGTTAAGAATGAGTATGGATACAGTCTGTATAATTTTATATTTTAGCGGTGAACTTATTTATAGTGGAGGCTTTACCCTAACTTATATTGGTGGGAAGAACTATCCTATATAAATCTCACGTGGGATTAATTTTGTAGACTTACTATAGTGAATTTTGAGGTCACTAAAATTTAATCCAACAAGATTTTGCATAAGTCTTATATGTTGATTTTTGTTGGTTGGATTTATTGCAACTCACATAACTAACGATGAAATCTTTGAGTCCATAATTAATGCATCATGCCTGCAACCTATAATCATCTATGTGAAAGTTGAGAAAATAACAAATGAACAAAGAAAGGTACATAATACTAAGGAGTGTCACAGACCTCTAATTAAAATTGAACACACCACACTAGTTTTACAATTAACTACTCAAATGGGTATCTAAGACATTGAATTCATATGCCAGAAGACGTATGTTGTAGATAACACTGATGATATTTACATCTTCAAATGTTACATGATAGACATTAAGAACATGAAATAAGAACCTTATGATTAGTTGGTTTCAAAAGATGCACAAAAGTAGTCCTTAACACATAATGGTGGTTCTAGATATAATACGATGACTACAAATGCATCGAAGTGTTTCAATGGTGTCTTGAAGTGAACACATGGTTTGCTTATACAAGTACTAACTACCGTAATATATCATAACATCATGTCCCTTTTTCTAAAATAATTTAAGATAATAACAAATCTTATCAACCAACATGGCTCTATGATTTCCCCACGTGCTAAGAATATTTTATAGAATAATAAAAGAGAGATAAGAAGATTTTTTGATCTAATAAGGATTAACACTAATGAATTTCATGATTTTGATGTGCCAAGCAGAATATTCAAAGTTAAGCTGGTTTGAAATAATCAAAGCAGTTGTACATGTAAACAACCTCAAGTCTATCACAGTCCTTGCCTCAATATAATTTTTATATTAGAACAAAGACATTTGAATCACGTTCAATATGTTTATAACTATTATAACTTAGATTTCTACTGCAACATTTACCAAAGAGAGTTTCATGTGATCCTTGATCAAAATGAGCGACTAAAATACATTGTCAATTTTATTGCGTCAAAGCATCTTCCACCAAATGTTAAAAGAAAGGCTCATAGACTAAAAACAAATAGGTACAAAAATATAATGGATGAGAATGTTACAAGGAGTGATAGGATTTGTGGCATGTGCAAAAATGTTGGGCACAACAATAATATGTCCACAAAATTGACATCATAAGATTTGATAGATTTAGGGTCATTATGTTAAAGACTTTGTATTATTTATTTCAACATATTATTTATCTATATGTAACCAATTATACGGTTATATATCTTCTAATGTACTTTCATATGTTGTAACTTGAACCTGTTGTATTATATGTTTTTTATTGTATCTTTATATGTTGTAACTTGTGGTGTTATACTTAATCATTTGTTTCAAGTTAGAACTTTTAATCAAGTATAATATCTATTGAAGAACCAGTGCATGGTACTCACAGTCAATGAAAGAGAGTAGAGAAGAATGTTGTGGACTACGACCTTGCACTAGTTGAAGTTCACCCTAGTATTGCCTCCCTACGTGGTAGATATAAAGCATAACTTTTTGATTTGTGACTTATTTTTTTCAACGTGTTTTGGTTATGTTATATATATATATATATATATATATATATATATATATATATATATATATATATATATATATATATATATATATATTGCATAGTAATGACTTTTCTTATTGAAAATAGGTTGCACTGCTTGAGGCTGTCTCTCATTTATTGGTGTTTAGGAAATGACCATTTAATTGCACTAGGTTTATGAGTGGTCTACGAGTAGCTGGATTAGATTGTTTGTCATAGTTGTAATATATTCATCTTGAACATCACCTACTTACAACATTAGTTCAATGTTGGTCATAAAAAAGTACATTTTATTTGCTAGTTGGTTAGATGACGATTACACTGCAGGATGTTGCCATTATTTTAAGTGTTTAGATTGATGGTCTGCTTGTTGTTGGCCATGTTGTTGTTGGGGATGACAAGCGATAAGCTTCATGAATAGATTATTGTGATGAGCTGATAAGAGCACATCAAAAGGAAAATATTTTTACCATGATCTAGCCCAGCCTCATGTTACATCAAAATTTTGATGGGACAAGCTTACGCTTAGATTTTTTTTGTCTTTACGATGGTTATGCTAGACATATTATGGAGATTTATATATAGATCTCACTGAAGTTGAGTTTGTTGTGAATATACATACTATTCACTATTGGTTGTTTCCTTTTTTTTAAATACATCAGGGTCAGAGGTTCATTTATAGTATCTACAACAATTGGAGGATATTGATGTATTTAGATAACTTTTATTAGGAGTTGTTCCACTTGCTCATTTAAATAGAAAGCTATTGTGGACTCCAAAAATTAGCCACCGACCTCTTGATGATGAGAGTTTTATTAAGACACTACCTAGAGATTTCGCTCTCATTTTGTGAGGACTTTAGATCTGGTTCCAGGTTTCCTATTGACATAAGCACCTATAGTTAATTACCCTTCTCAATGTTGAGAGATAGCTTTCGATTAAGGCTAGTCGCTAAGTCGCTAAATGTGTAGCTTATAGTGATAGCACGTGGAGTTTAAATTTTAAATTTATAAAATTCATTATTATTTATTTAAAATAGATGGTTAGGGGAATGATGATGTGCCCAATCTAGATCCCATGGTTCTATCATCCCAGGCTATCGTGGTCCCAAATCTACTTAGTTAGAGGAGGTAGTCGATCCAACCTGACCTAAGGATCCTTGTCAGCAGCCATGGGTTGCATCATCCAAGTAATCCTTGTAGACCTGGGGTGGAGTTTGTCTAGGGGTCAAATAAAAGTCAACCATAGCTAACATAGGACATTTTACCTAATCAAAATACATTATATAGATCACAGCTCAAAGAGCAAAGCTGTTAGGGAACATATGGGCTATGGCCATGACTGTAGTGGTGTCATCTCATGGAGAATCACCCAGTCAGAGAGCTCTGGTCATAATTGCCATTTATGTGGTGCCATTTTATAGAAAAATCATATGGACAGAGGACACAAGCCACATCCTTATAGGCTTAAGATTATTTGAGTGTGAAAAAGTTATGCATTTGATTTGACATTAGCTCTTTGTGAGCAAACGTCTTCTTAATTTGTCACCCCAAAAAAATAGTTACGGAAGGTGGATATATTGAGTTTTACTTTAAGTTTTTAGGTTGATGATTTTCAACTAGTCATTTATAGCTCAATAACACATTAGAATTTTTCTTCAAATTAATACTTGATTTAAAGAGATTCAAATTAAATTGATCTGTAATTGCAAATACATTTTGATGATGATATCCCCTCCGATTGAAATCTCCATTCAACACAGCCATCATCGAGGTGATTAATTGCTTCGCTATTTTAGATCCTGTCGACTCTATTAATTTAATAATGGATGATCAGATCTACTATCATATGACAGAAGTAGCTTCTCAAATATTTTATTTGGTCGAAGATATTATAATAACATCATTAGATATTTAGGTTTTGTTAATCCGAACCCGGTCCTAATACCCAACCGGGAATAAACCTGTGCAGCATCCTCAGACACTAAGTTTAAGCATTTAACATAGTGTCGGGGCCCATGTAAGTTCTTTAATTTCAAATTGATTTAACTTTAGAGATTTAAATTATGTTGCTTATTTTGATTAAGTTTTATTGCAAGTTTATAATTTTTTAGATAAAATTTTGATAATATTTTGACAGCCTCCTGACATTGTCCCCACATAGGGGGCCATGACAGGGGGGCTAGGCCTACCCACCATGCCGAGAAAGGCATGTATGGGTGGTGTAAACACCACAATCGAATCCGTCATCCCACCATACCAAGAAAGGCATGTATGGGTCTCTAAAGCACCTGCATGTAACATAGATTTTTCTTCCATGCCAAGAAAGGCATGTACATGTACTTATATTCTTGTAATGTCAAGTTAAAATATTAATTTTAGCTTTATAATTGAATTTTTGTATAAAGCCAATTACTACCACCCAAGAAAGGCGTGTATGGGTGGTATAAACCATGGCCTGAATGTGCATCCCACCATGCTAAGAAAGGCATGCATGAGGCTCTGAGGTACCTGTTGAAATAGATTTCCATGCCACGCCAAGAAAGGCATGTACAGGTACTTATACACCTGTAATGTTAGTTTAAATAATAATTTTATATTACGGCATGGCTTTATGTCAAGTTGTGTAGGTCCCCCTATCGATGTATAGTTTGGCAGCATTTCGGCAGCATCCCATCATCATCGTCATATAGGGGCTACTTCGGGTATGTTGGGCCTACCCACCATAGAAAGAAAGGCATGTATGGGTGATATAAATCATGACTTGAATGCACTTTTCCACTATACTAAGAAAGGAATGTATGGGGCTCTAAGGTATCTGCTGAAATAGATTTTATCACTATGCCAAGAAAGGCGTATACGGGTGCTTATACACATGCAAGTAAGTACAGATTTTCCTGCCATAATAAGAAAGGCGTGTACGGGTACTTATAGTTCACACAAGCTTCAGGCGAGCATGGGAAAAAACTCCCAGTGATCACTGAAGACCACTCCACCTGGCCCAATCAACAAATTGCATGCCACCATAAACATTATTAGTAAATCAAACGCTGATAGTGAAAGCCATAGAAAAGTTGTGTGGTGAGGAGATATGACTTGCTAGAGTACCATTAATTAGTTCAAAAAAAGTTGTGTGGTGCCTTCCTGATCATGTTTTAAGATAACTTGGTTTGCCATCAAAAGTTGATGTAGCTCTAGCTAATCCTGCCTTCAAGCAAGTGGATGGTCGAAGGAATATAGATGTTGATTTGATGGATTACCATCAGACATGCTTTACAAAGTGAGAAAGCAGACATGATTTTATTTCCGTAGTACATGCTTCCCCATAGGATATTGAGCTAATGATCAATCTATATATGAGGTGGTGTCGGTCATGAGCTTTACTATACATATTGTAGGCACCCATAATTTCTTCAAACACTTATTACCCTCGAGCACATAGAGAGTGATTAATGATAAGCTTACAAAAAGTTATAAGTTTATGTTTTTATAATAAAAGACTATTAAATACCTATTTTTCTTACACAATGCCAGCATATACTGGTATAGAAGATATATTTTAGCATTATTTTGAGAGAGATGAAGATACAAAATTTCAACAATTAATCAATAAGTACAAGGAGTTACGTAGGGAGTTGTGATGACATATGTACATTTCAGATAGTAGGTACAAGGGCACTGATAAGCCTTCATAGATCTACCTCCATATTCATATAATGAATTTATGTCGAGCCAATTCTAGCCTTGACATACACCAATCCCTCCAATCTATGATCTTTCACCATTCTATATGATACCTACCCACAAACTGTATCATAATTTCCCCCTCTCTCCATAGGCATCACCTGAGATATCTAAAGTCACACCTCTGGGTTACTCTTGCTGAGCAGGTTGAGGAGGAAAAGCAGCAATGGGAACATCATCTACGAGACTGTCTACTTTGCCTTTAAATCATTACACTCCTGAGAGTGACGTGATTCCACCACGTAGATCTCATCGATGATAATTGTTTCTCTACCTATATTTTTTTATACATTTTAGATCTTTTAGTTGTAGTATTAGTTTGTATTAAGTTGAATTAATTTTAATTCGATTATGTATTTGTATTAGTGGATTGTACTTCATCTGAGCTTGGGATAAACATTAGATCTCATCAACCTTCTTAATAGGCTTGCTCTCTATTACATTGAAGTTAATTTTTATGAGTTTTCAACTCCATCTTTTTTAAAGTAGAAACATTTAATTGTGGTCATCCTACTCTAAGATTATTCATATATTTATGTTTGATTTATTTTTGAAATGTGAATGAAAATAACTGGTGATTAAGAGAGACTCGTTGAAAGTTATCAGCATCAAAGTCATAGAGAATTTTGTAAGCTTTTTGATGATACCAAAATTATTGAATTCCAACACTAGATGAGTGTGCTACGGGTAAAAAATGCATGTTTGGGCCAGTTTAATGTGTTTTGCACCATAAAAAATCAAACAAAGGTAAAAAACTACAACTGATTGAGCGAGAACTATCAAAAATTGTCAACGTAAAAGTCATAAAAAATTTTATAAGATTTTCAATGATATGAAATCATTAAATTTTGACTATGGACGAGTGCGCTACGAGCAAAAAATTGAGGCTTGGTCAGTTTGATGTGTTTTGAGCCTTAAAAAATGAAACAAATGTAAAAAATTGTGGTTCATCAAGCGAGAATCATTGAAAGTTGTCAACATAAAAATCGTATAAAATTTTGTAAGCTTTCCAACCTTACTAAAATCCTTAAATTCTGACATCAGACAAGTGCTCTGTGGGTAAAAGACTATGGTTGGGTGGGTTTCATGTGTTTTGGACAGCAAAAAAAGCCAAAAATACATAAAAATTGTGGGTGATCGAGTGAGAATCATTAAAAGTTATCAACAAAGAAATCATAGAGAATATCATAGGCTTTCCAAAAATATAAAAATTACTTATTTATGATATTGTGCGAGTGCGCTACAACCAAAAAACTAGGGTTGGGTCAGTTCAATGTGTTTTGTGACATAAAAAATCGAACAAATGTAAAAACTGCGGCCAATCGAACGAGAATCATCAAAAACTATTAACATGAAAGTCATTAAAAATTTTGTAAGATTTTTAGTGATATCAAAATCGTTTAATTCTGACACTAGACGAGTGTGCTACAAGCAAAAAAGCCACAATTGCATCGGTTTAACGTGTTGCACACTGTAAAAAATCAAATAAATGTAAATTTTGTAGCTGATCGAGCGAGAATCATCGAAAGTTGTCAACATATAAGTCATATAGAATTTTGTAAGCTTTCTAATGATACCAAAATATTTGAATTTTGACACTGGCGACTGTGCTACAACCAAAAAGCCACTGTTGGGTCAGTCTAACGTGTTGCACACCATAAAAAATCAAATAAATGTAAAATTTGCAGCTGATCGAACGAGAATCATCGAAAGTTGTCAACATAAAAGTCATATAAAATTTTGTAAGCTTTCTAATGATACCAATATATTTGAATTTTGACACTAGACAAGTGCACTACTGGCAAAGACTATCGTTAGGGTTTAATGTGTTTCTGAAAAAAAAAATAAACATACATGAAAACTGCAGGTGATTGAGCGAGAATTGCTGAAAGCTGTCAACATAAAATTCATAAAGAATTTTGTAGGCTTTCCAATATTATCAAAATTGCTGACTGCTGATACTGTATGAGTGCGCTACAGGAAAAAAAAAATACTCGCCATAAAAATTCAAATAAATCTAAAAATTATGGCTGATCGAGCAAGAATCTGTTGACCTCACTTTTGAAGTGAGCTCTCAATCTCCTCTTCTTAGACTTAGGACTCTTCTAGACACTAAGAACTCCTTAGTCATAAGATACTTCTAGTGATTAGGTGAACACTTAATCTAAGTTTAGAGACTTAAAAGGGTTAATCATAGCATTAGGCCATGCCTTAGGACTTAAGGAAATCACCTATCCTATAGCCTAAACCCAATTTAGATACACTTTCTCAAATTAAACCTAGATTTAAATCTCAAACCAAACCTCAAATTCAAATCCATATCCCAAATTTTACTCCAAATGATTGAAACCCAAAATCAAGTTCAAATCCTCTTCCTAAGCCATATGAACCACATTCATAAGCTTAGCCAAAACTCCCTTTAGATCAAATCAAACTCAATTGATTTCTTTATAAATCATTTGTTCTTTCATTTATATTCAAAAATATAAATGAAATCCAAATTCAAATGACCAAAACTATATCCAAAATTAAATCTAAACCTAAGCTAAGCCCTTTGAGCCAATTCATTGGACTTAGCCAAATTCTATCCAGATTAAGTCAAAACAAATGGATTTTTTCTTGAATCAATCATTCATTCAATTGTCCACACAAATATAAATGAAACCTATAATCATCAAATCAAATTGAAGCCAACCCAAGTCAAACCTAACCTAGCCCTTTTGACTTGAAAATTTTAAATGAGCCAACATCCCTTAGACTCTAAATTGATTGTCGTTGAATTTATATTTCAATCTAGGGCTCATATATAAGTTCAACTAAACTTGAATCAAACCAAAACTAAACCAATTGACCCACTTAGGTCCACTTGACCCAAAGTGACCTAAAGGACCCATTTGGGCCAACTTCCAATCCAATCCAAATTGGATTGAACCAAGCTCACCAAAAGCTTTTGCCATGATTGTTGATCACCCTAGGATGATCAATTGCAATCAATTGGGTCAAACTAAGTCAACTTATCATCAAACCAAGTCAACCCTTGCTCAAAATGAACTAAAAATAGCCAAAACCCATCCCACTTTAAATTGATTTAAACCAATGATTTGAATCAACCTAAAATCAATATTTAAATATGCTTGAGCACTAATTGAGCCAAACCAAGCCCAATAGGCCATTTGATCTAAGTTGACCCAAATTGGCCTAAAAAGGATCAATTTGGGTCAAATCATAAATTGATTGCAACCAATGGCTCAAGTTCATTCCAAATTGATTATTGAACTTGACCGAAGCCATAATTAAACCCAATTTGATCAATTGAGCCTAATTGAGCCATTTAGCCCAAATTAGCCTAAAAGGTCCATTTGGCTTAAATCCAAATTGATTCAAACCAAAGACTACATTCATCTTCAATTAGCCAATTGAACATGAATCAACCATAACCAAGCCAATTTGGGTCAAATTTGGTCAACTTGAATTTGGCCCATTTGATTCCAAATGAGCCAAAATCAATTCTAAGCCAAATTAAATCAAATTGATCATACCAAAACTATTCAAATTATCATTTGAAATTAACCTAAGCCTTAGTTTGACCTAATTTGACCAATTGGTCAACCTAACCCAATATGACCCAATGTGACCAATATGACCCAAATTGAGCCAAATCCTTGAAACCAAGCCATGTCATTGGGAGTTAAACCTGACCCAAACCCATTTGGGATCAGCCCCAAATGAACCCAACCTAATTAAATCCCTCATGGATCCTCCCCACATAGGATTCCACCCAACTTCATTTAATTCTCCCCGTCACATGCATTCAACTCCCCCCCTGCCCCCCATTCATGGCATTCAATGGAGCTGATCATATGGTAGCAAGAGAGGACTTTAGAGAAAAAAAATCTAAAGTCCTCAATCAATCCATCATCCATCCCAACCACCCCAAAAAAAATGACAACACCTTAAAGCCAAAAATTCAAAAAAAAAGAGGATTTTAAGCCACTATTAAAGGAATGGGGAATGAGGCTTCATTCCTCTTCCTCCTACCAATATTCAGACCCCAAGACCTCTCCAAAGCAACTAGCCACCACTTCCCCACCTCTCTTGAGCCAAAAATATCAAAACCGGGTGAATTTCGGTGAGGAAATGGTAACCACCAAAAAATACATCATTTGAAGTGAAGGAGAAGGCTACATTCATTCCAAAGCTTTCTCTTTTGCTCACTAGGATCTTAGCCTTTGAAAATCGAGTAAATTTCACCAAACCTTAGCCGGCCTTAGAATTTCTCACTTTTTGTGTTGATTTTCTTGCAATTTTAAGAATTACCCTTAGATAAACCCCTCATATTTTACTTTATTTGTTCCCAATACGAAGTATAATTTTTTCAGAGAAAATTGTCATGAAAATGAGCTCAATTGGACCTCATTTCATATTTTTTTTTGCATTTTTTTGTTTGTTTCGCCTATCGGGGGTAGACATCATCCTTTAGTGGATCGAGCTTAGATCGCGTTAGATTTGCATCCTTCGAAATCGGGTCTTGATCCTGATCCCATATGGATCTGATTGACGTCCGGATCGAACCATGCATCCTAGATCTCATGTTTTTTCTCGTGTTCGACACCACGCCAACCCAGTGACAAGCTAGCTCATGCCGCGTACATGGCACCATGTTGCCGTTAGTGACCAGAATGTTAACTAGGTTAAGTGGGAAAGTCACCTTTTTCTAATTTTAAAATTATTTAAGTGTCCTTTAAAATTCATAAAAATAAAATACAAAAATTCACAAGGCTGGATTCTTCTTTTGAGAGGAATCTAATGAACAAAATATTTCAAAATTCACGAATGGTTTGAGCTTAATTTAGGTTTTAGTGAAAATAAAGTTTCAATAATTACTCTAAAAATATAAGTTGGAGTGAGTTGAAATTTTCAGGGATTGAAATTAACGTTAAACCACACCTATGATAAAATTCTCAATAAAAACACGTCTATATTTGGAGAAATTAAATTTGAAGTTTAGATTATCTATTTTAATAAAATAAATCAAATAAAAATTAAAAAATTTACAAAAATCTTTGAAATGTTTTAAATCACTTCATTAACATCTAAGATCCTAATAATAATAATAATAATAATAATAATAATAATAATAATAATAATATGATCTTCAAAAGCTTAGTGAACCTACAATAAATATTTAAGATTAATATTTAACAATTAAGGAATTAATTAAAATGAAATTCATAATAATCTAAATAATAAATTAAAATCGAAATAAAATAACACTTAAGCAATCATTAATCAAACCTCAAATCAAAAAAAAATCATATAATCCTCTTAGAGGAAATTAAATTAAATATGATTAAACCTATTTAAGTTAATAAAACTCCAATTGATTAAATCTTAAATAAAATTTAAAATTAAACAAATCTAAGAAACTTTAACATGAGTCAAACTAGTATAGCTAAATTTACACTAAGCATGGAATCTTAATCATGTGAAACTCTTTAATGAATATAAAAAAATTGAAACTAATTAATCATTAAGTAAACTCAAAAGTTAAATTAATTATAAATCCAATACATCATAATCACTTAATATTAATTAAACCAAATTAATCAAGCATCTAATTAATGCAACTTAATGAATTAATCTCTTAATGAATCAAATTAATTTAAATAAATTACATTAAAAGCTAACTCTTAAATTAAGCCTAAATCAAATTAAATTTAATAATTAATCACAACCCTCAAGTAAACTAATTAAGTTAATCAAATTAATCATATTAAACCTAAGCTTAATCGAACATAAAGGCAATTAAATACTAATCAAATCCTAAATTAAACATAAAACATTAAGTCATTAATTACATCATTAATCTAAATAAATATAAAACCAAATTAAGGATTAAATAAATCTTTATTTAATTTAATAATTAATTAAACACACTTCTTAATTAAACTAATTACCCTTAAAGTTCCAATTTAAACACCTAATTAATGCAAACTTAATGAATTAATTCATCATCTTCATAAACCAAATTAACTTTTTTTTTTAAATCAAATTCAAATCAAACACTTAATTAATCTACTAATTAATTTGATCACACATCTTAAATAAACTAATTAAGTCAATCAAATTAATCATATTAAACTTAAACTTAATCAAACATAAATGCAATTAAATACTAATCAAAACCTAAATTAAACCTAAATCTTTAAGTCATTAATTACATCATCAACCTAAACAAATATGAAACCAAATTAAAAATTAAACAAATCCTTATTTTTAATGATAAACCTAAACACACTTTTAATCATACTAATAATCACATTGAACCTAAGTAAACCCTTAGACTAATTAATCAAATCAAATTAAATTAAACTAAGAAAGACTCTCATCAATTTAATATGTAATCAAATCAAATTTCATTCAACCTACTTAAATAAGATAAACTAATTAACTATCCAATGCATAAAATCAAAATGCAAAAAACTTTGATAAACATAGCAAATGGATGATATTAAAATAAAATTCTAATTATAAAAAATCAAACTCAATTAAAAATCAAAATAAAATCTCAATTAATTTAATCAAACTACAAATAATGAACCATGATAAACATAAATTTAAATCACATAACTATAATCAAAGAAAAGTATTAGATATTAATTTAAAGGATATTGAATTATCAAGATTTAATTAAACCAAAACATCAACCCAAATTGATTGCAACCAATGGCTCAAGTTCATTCCAAATTGATTGTTGAACTTGACCAAACCCATAATTGAACCCAATTTGGCCAATTGAACCCAATTGATCAACTTAGCCCAAATTGACCTAAAGGGTCAAATTTGCAAAAATCCAAATTAAATCCAAATTGATTCAAACCAAAGCCTGCAATCATTTTCAATTAACCAATTGAACTTGAACCAACACCAAACCCAAGCCAATTTGACCAATTGGTCAAATTGGTCAACTTGACCCATTTGACCTATATGAATCAAAATAATCCAAAATCAAACCTAGGCCAAATTGATTGAAACCATTTGAACCAAAACACTTCAAATCATCATTTGAACCTAACCCAAGCTTTGGTTTGACCAAATTTGATCAATTGGTCAGCCTAACCCAACCTAGCCCAATTTGATCAATAAGGGTCAAATTGAGCCAAAACTCTTGAAACCAACCCATGGGACCTTGGAACTAGACCAAACCTGATCCAAACCCATCATAGGTCGGCCCAAAATAAGCTCAATACCCAAATGAGTCCAATCCAAGGTTATTACCTATTGGCTAAGCCCCTTTACATTGGTTTCCATTCTTCTTTTTTTGGCAAAGTCCACTCTCCCATCACTTGATAGCCCTCAATCATCCCAAATGGGGTATCACCTATCCACCTAACCCACCTTAAGTGGGCAAAGACTTACCTTGGACCAAAGAGGGGTGGGTTAACTCACCTCCCTTACAAATTGAGAACTAAAGGTTCCAAAGAGATTCAATTAGCCCAAATCCTACCTTGAGCCACCTCCCATGCTTTCCTGCACTTAAATCGAGCCACATAGACTTAATGGGGACAACTTTAGCACCCTGACAGCGGCTGGCCGGTCAAAAATGGGGATTCATATTGTCCATCCACTTCAGCCAATTAAGGGATATACCCACTTAATTCACACAGGAAACACATCGATTCAACTTGCTAGAGCTTCCTAAAGTGATTTTGAACTCCCTATAAAGCTGTAGAGCATTCCTAAGGCCTCCCTCATCGGCATTCCTCCTTCTTGAGCATAGCCTAAATAGGGGAGCCTCTTCCTTAATCCAACTTCTCCAATCCTCAACCAAAACCAAATTGCTCATTCATACACCTTCCATGCACCTCGTCGAGGCTACCAGAAGCTTCCCCCAAGTTCTAAACCCACCAAGCATGGAGTTCAATCGTGGCATCCAAAGCAATTCTTGGCCTCTTGAGAAATCCACATGGAATTAACCTAATTACTGCTCAACAAGTCCTCGTCTCTACTAGACGAAGCTACCTCAAATGTGTGAGCCATCAGTCTTAGCTCCAATGAGGTAATTCCATTTAAATCGACCCTTAGGTAAAAAATTTTTGGAGCTTTGTGAAGAAAATGTGCATGTGAGCCAATCTTAGCCATTGGATCTCCCTAGATTCCTCGTGCGATGCTGTGGGTTCCATTCGGAGCCAATCTGAGCTGCGATGAGCTCAGATCGAATGATCAATGGTAGACTGCTTCCATCTTTCATCGTTCGGGAGCTGATTGATCATGCATCGTCTGTTCCACATGATTAGAATGAACGACCATGATTACATTATGTTAGATCCATCCAATTTGAGCCATTATTAATTACGAGATTAATCTGCACCGTCTGATCTGAGATCGAATGGTGAAGATCAATAAAGCATACTGTCGCCAGCTGACTTTGTCACAGGATGTGACAACTTAAATAGCCAATCCAATGGCGCCATGTGGAAAGCACGTCGTGTCAGTGTGCCACATGGCGTCGATGGGATTAAGCTTAATTAAGGCTAAATAATCCATTTTTAAGCTGAAACTTTGTAAATTCATAACAAATCATAGAAAAATCCAAAAAAATTATAAATAAAGGCTCATTTTAAAGGTATTTTTTAAAATTATAGCTTAATTGATCTTAATAGTAATTTTGGCTTAATTAAGATTTAATTAAAAATTAATTAGCTAAATTACTCCCTATTTAATTAAATAATAGATCTCAAACTCTCAGAGATTGAAGGGGATGACCTATACCTCTCTTATGTTTCTTTGGATTTATTGGTTAATTAATTGGGAAAATTGATTGATTAAGCCCTAATTACCTTCTTAACTTAATTAAGTGTTAATTAACCATATGAATAGTAACTTAATTAATTAATTGGGTCATTTATCACTATTTAATAGTGAGGCAACTTAGGGAATTGGATTGGGGCTTCTCTCATAATCGTTTCCCTAAATTTCCTTCACTTTTTTAAGAAGAAATTAATTAAGGATTAATTAATTAATTAATTACTTAATTAGTTTAATTAAAATTTAAACCATATCTAAACCTAACTAATTTATTAGGGGGTAAATCTTTAGGTTTTCAATAACCTAAAGACATAAGGAAATTATGGTTAGCTCACATGTGCGGGAAAATCATAAATGTACTTAATTAAGTTCCTTAAACTTAATTAACTATTAATTGTGAGCCAATTACATTAGGTCCTTTCATTTTCTTGGACCAATGCTAATTTATTTTTCAATTCATTTGCATATCATATTGGCTCATAATTATTTAGTTAATTACTTTAAGGTAACATAGGTAAGGGTTAACTAATTGACTTAATTCATATCTTAACTTAATCAATCCATAAAATCAACCTAATTACCTCTCATTAAATCAAATTTACTTACTAACATGGGATTAGATTAGGATTAGCAAACTTCTTCTCACATTTCTTAAATCAAATTAACAATGACATTAAAAAGCTTTGGTTTAGTTTAAATGATTTCATTTGATATGATTGTCAATAGGAATTAATTTGATTGAATAAAATCATATTTTTTATGTTTATTTATTCCTCTTCAATCATATTAAATGTTGTATGTCATTTGATTCATACATTTATCTTTCACAAAATTAATTAAATCAAATGGTTTCCTTTATGACAAGCTTGCATGTGTTGATTTAATTTAATATATGTCTGTCTATTATCACTATTAAATCCAAATATATTTTCCAAAGCTTATAAATGAATGATTACATATGCTATGAATGCTAGTTATAAATACATAGGAGACGTATGTGATTATAGCTTAAGTGTATGAAGTGAAGCTTCTTTCATTTTATTCATGTATTAATTTATGTTAGTATGAATGTTAATGGGTATATAGTATGGGCATCCTGGGAATACGAGAATTTAGCTAGCCCCAAAGAGTTCATTTGATTACCTCACTTCCCTAGTTTAACAATGGCATCTCCATTTGATTTCATTCTTATGTATTTCAATACTAGAATTTGGATTAGACTTTACTCCATATGCATAAATGTTTCAATCAAATAAAAATACAACCTTTGCATGGTTCTCCTTCTTTTATTTATGTATACATCCATATGTATTTGAGAAAAGAAAATATTTAGTCTAGACATCCTAAGAATACAAGGCTTTTGAGGTCATTTGATTACCTCACAGGTTAACAATCATTTGATTACCTCATTCTTGTGTGCATGACTGACATTAGGTTATGATTTCTCTTATACTTATACATGTGTGTTTGTATTTAATTATGGAATTAGAACTCCTTTTCTTTTATCAAAGATACATGCATCCATAATTGGCTAGGTGATTGAATTATTTGATCATGTGATTTGGAGCCCTCTTTCTTTTTTTCATGTATGCAAATTTACATATAGTTTGAATGCAAATGGTATATAGTCTGGACATCCTAAGAATATGAGGCTTTAGCTAGCCTCAAGGAGGTCATTTGATTACCTCACTTCCCTAGTTAACAATGACACGTACCTATTTAACTTCATCCCTATGTATTTTTCTATAAGAATTTAGATAAAGCTTTAAATTAATATGATAAAATAATTCAATCAAATAGAAAAGCATAAACTTTAAATATACATACTTACATCCATCATTCAAGTGTGCTAAAATATATTGTATGTGTAGGTATACTTAGGACTTAATCATATGCATGTCACATGTGATGGAAAGGAATGATTTAACATGTGTCATGTGATAGTAATTCAATTAGATTAACCTTTAGATGCCTTTCATATTAAAGGGAATTATTCAAAGTGAACCTAAACTTAGGATCAATTTAAAATGTGTAATAAGCCATTCACTAAAGAGAACTAAATCAAATTAACATGCTTTAGAAATGACTTAAGGTAGAGATGAAAGAGGTAATCCTCTCTTTTTCTTCTCTTTATAACACTTAGTTGAAAGTGTAGGTCAAACAAAGTAAAAGAAAACACTAACTAAAAATTCTCAAATCATTTAAAATCACTTAAAGTGAAATTAACCTCTTATGATTAAACAACCTTTCACATTTAGAAAATCATAACCTTAATCCCTAGTTATGACGCACCACACAAGTCTTAATACACACATATTAGAATTAAGTAACTACTTCTAGCTTTATGTTAGGACGGTGCATGATGTGATATATGTTTTATTTTATGATGTATTATTTTAGACTAGTTGTCAGGTTGTATGCTTCATAGACTAGATGATAGGTTGATATTAGCCTAATCATATTTTTTATAGGATATTATGCTTATGGGGTGCTTAAAAATAAATGTAAATGCTCTCTTTGCAGGTTGCTTAAACCCCTAAGCATAATCCAAGTTAGGATAGGTGGGCTTGGTTATCAATGTGCATGATGCTAAGTATAAATTATATATATAACTACTTTAGATTGTATGTGTTTTTAGCTAACACTTATTTTGCAGGTGTAGTTAGATTTACTTTTCCTATTTTTAATGCAATTTTACATTAAGAATTAGGATTAGTGCTATGGGGGATTAGGATGAGCAGTGGCTAGGAGGCTTTGTCTTGGGAGGCCTGTGATGCCTTTGAAGCAAGCACATATAAATCAAAGAAAGAGGAGACAAGAAGAATAAAGATTTGAAGACCTCACATAGCATTTAACATTTGTAAATTGTAATTATTCTTTCATATTTTAGGATGTAAAAGGGTAGAGCTTTGCTACCGATTTTCTTTTAGGTTATATGGTGTGCTTATGACCTATTATTCTTTTACGGTAGCTATAAAATATTTGATGTTATGTTTAGCTTGTGCATTAGGAATTACATGCCTCTTCATAGTTTCTTTATGATTCATGTTTGTTGTATGGTATATATGTGATTAGGCTTTTAGGAAAAAATAAATCTTTTACCTAACTACAACTCATAACTAAAATTTTAAATAACTCATAACCTCACAATAAAAGCCTAGACATTAAATCAAGATAATTAAAAGATTTAGCAACCCTTTAGCTATATGGTTGTATGTCTAATAACATGCATACAAATTTTTTCACTCTTGTAAAATGAGGGTCTCCGTCCTTACACACATGGGAACCACTTGACCTATGAGAGTAACTCCTACAGATGGAGCTTCACCCTCTTCTCTTTTGATTTAGCCTATAACTCATTTCAACATGCATTTAGGCATATAAAAACCCTATAGCCTTTGTCCAAATGAAGTGTCAAAATAAAATAAAACTTAAAAAAGATTTATATTTATAGATTAAGTCATTATTCATACCATTCATGCTCTAGTCTCTCTTGGGGTGGGTTTAAGGACTTTAGTCTCTTTCTAAATTAATAATAGCCCTATCTTGCAATTTTATATGACAGATACATGATTATAAAATCATAGGAGTTAGTCGCCACTCCGGGTTATAAGTCCGATCATGTGGTTTACTCTCTATTGTGGAGGTAACCCTTATACCCATCTTTTCTTAGATTTAGGTTATGCTTTAGCTCTTGCTAAAGCTCCCTAGATTTAGGATCCAACGTAGCTATTTCTTCAGGCTACAAGCATAAATCCTCACCTCTTAGGATTTTTCACAACCTTCTGTTGATGGATTATAAGTCCTAGTAATCTAATAAAATTTCAACTCAAACAAAATAATCTCTTCAATTTCAAACATATAAAGCCAAATCATATGATAGATTAGAATGCTCACTAAGTTTTATAGTATCATGAGCATTCCCTACTTATCTCCTTTGGCTTCCAAAATAAGTCTCTCCATTTGATCTTTCCCATTTGATTTTCCAATATAGACAATTTATTGATAGTCTTATCCTTGAAATCTTTGGAGACAATAATTACTAACTTTAATCGAGAGCACTCCTAAAGAAGTCACCTTCTTTAAGATGTAATTAATTATGGGGCTTGCCCTAGAACATTAGAATCGTTTAATATAAATCCTATTTTATTCATCTATATAAAGCAGGAGAAAAATCTCTGGTGCATTTGAGGACCCATCATGCCTTAGGAGTCCTTATTAGGTGATTAGGTCCATTGAAGGGTGATATCCCTATCTTTCAAGATAGTATATCATACCTCAATGTCATACCCGATCACTTCAATAAGTACTCCCTCAGATCTACATGGTGTCTCCTCCATCCACATCCAAAAATAAACACCATTAGCATGTATGTAAGATTAATGTTTAGGGTGTTATATAGGCAAATTAGAATGTTTTGGGTAATATGTACATAAATCCCATAATATTTTTATTGTTGTTTAACATGGTAAGTATAATACTTTTTTTGGATCATTAGAAGGATGGCATATAATGAATCTAGATCCCATTAATTATCATACTAACTTGAAATAATTCCTTTTAATTTTCTTAAAAATTTAAAATGATTGAATTTATTATTTTCAAAATTATTATTATTTAAAAAATAATTGAATCAAATCTAGTTGAGCCTAGCTAACTATATTATGGTTTGGTATTAACTTGTTTGATTTATATATATCTCATATTTAGTTCAAGTATAACCTAAGCTTTCACAACACACACACACACACACACACACACACACACACACACACACATATATATATATATATATATATATATATATATATATATATATATATATATGAGCCTAAAATTCAAATAAATAGTTGAATTCTTGAATTAACAAATAATTTTATAAATTTAAACTTATCATTGATTTAACATTTTATATCTATTAAATAAGAGATGAAATAAGTCACAAATAAACTTTTTTCTGATCATATAATATAAATAATTACTAGAAAACATATTCATCGAGAGTAATAAAATTTACGAGCTTTAGGGGCTTACACTCGCATGTGCCTCCAGTTCTTTCAAGAAAATTTCATTTGATATTTTCATGATTTTCGCTATATAATTAAAGAGGATCCCATTCTTTTATAATATATGCATATCACATATCATTTATTCCATAAAGTAAAATGGTTATATTGTATGCATTATGTTTCTTTTACTTGTGATGTGTCATGTTAAATCATGACTAAATTTTAAAATTATATATATATATATATATATATATATATATATATATATATATATATATATATATATATATATATATATATATATATATATATGTAATTTTATTATAATGTTTCAACAATAATGTTTCAACAAAATGTGATCAACAACGCTATAATTAGGTCAAATCAAGCCCAAATAAGCTCGAATCAAGCCTAAAAGCTATGTATGAAAACTTCAAAATACTGATTTGATGATTAAATGACTTTCAAATTTGATGTGGTTATAATCATATTGAGTGGCTCGATGAGATGAATCTAATGAGCCTAAGATCACTAAAATTGAAGATCATTTTAATGGTCAAATCACCAAAAAAAATCTATGATCAAATGAATTGATATGAATTGTTCGATGAAGTGTTTAGATATTTTGGCTATAATTACCAAAATACCTCTCTCAGAATCCTATAAATAGGACACCATTCTTATCATGAGGGGAGGGGGGAGCTTGAAGTGAACTTGAGAGAAAGTTGGGAGAGAGTTAGAAGTTTGAAGTTCATCATCATCACCCTTTTCATGCCATTATTCTATCCAACACATTGCCCAACTACCACCGCATAGCTGTTGTAACTTGATTCTAGAATTTCCATTATCAAGATTTCCTACATACATGTGGGCTTTGAAAATTCACTACCGACCTCTCGATGAAGAGAGTTTGATTTAAATATTGATGAAATTTTTAGAAGCTAGATGGAATAGTAGATAAGATACTACCTAGAGATTTTTCCTCATTTTGTGAGGACTTTAGAGCTAGTTCTAGGTTTCTTATAGGTGCAAGCACCTATAGTTAATTACCTCTTCCAATGTTTAGAGAGCACTTTTGATTAAGGGTAGTCATTAGATCGCTAAACACGTAGCGTATAGTAGCAGCATGTGGAGTATAAAATTATGAATTTATGGAATTCATTATTTCAACTTAAAGTGGATGGTTGGGGGAATGATGACGTGTCTGATCAAGATCCTATGGTTCCATCATCCCAAGCTATCATGGTCCCTAGTCTACTTATTTAGAGGAGGTAGTCAACCAAACCTGACTGAATGATCCTTTTCAGTAGCCATGGGTTGCGTCAACCAAGGAGGCTTTGTAGATCTGGGGTGGCATTTATTTAAGGACATAAGCTTAAATTTAGCTTAGCTAACGTAGGGCTTTTTGCCCTATCAGGTGCACCCTATAGTTCACATCTCAAATGGAAGAGCCATTTGGAAACATATGGGCTATAGTCGTGACTGTATTATAATGGTTCCATTTGGCGGCAACCACTTGATCAGAGGATTCTGGTCATAACTGCATCATATGTGGAGACTACTAGCCAAATCATATGGACAGAGGAAAAGGGCCACATTCTTACTGGCATGAGATTGATTGACAATAAATATCAAAATACACTTGACTTGACATTGGCTCCTTTATGAGCTAGAGTTATCATAATTTGTCACCTTCAATAAATAGTTATGGATGGTGGATAGATTAAATTTTGCTTTTAGTTTTAAATGTTGTATTTCATTTAATCATGTTGAGTTTGATAATTCATTAGATTTTTTTTTACTTAAATTGATATTTGATTTATGCTAATTCGGTTTAAAATTTTAAACATATTTTGATAGTAGTATCCGGTTGAGATATTTATTTAACACAACATCAGTATATAAGTCTACTTGATCATTTAGTTTATTATTCTAGATCTTGTCGACTCTATTAATTTAATAATAGAGGATATAATCTTGATTTACACTTTAAGAATTTTGAATTTGAAATTATTGAATATAAACATCTTAGATATTTTGATAGTGATGACCCATTCGATTGTTATCTTCAATCAACTCAGCCATCATTGAGGTAGATGTATTATTTTGCTATTTCAGATTCTGTTGACTCTATTAATTTGATAATATAGGATCAGATCTTCTATCATATGATAGAATTAGCATCTCCGATATTTTACTAAGTTAAAATTTTTATAATATTATTATTGGATTTTCAGGTTTTGTTAACCCGGACCTGGTCCTAAGACCCAATAGGGAATCAACCCATGTAGCATCCTCAGACACTAAGTTTAAGCATTCATTGTAGTGTTAGAGCCCATGCAGGAATATTTAAGAATGCTTGCACACTTTTGAGGTATTAAATTTGAATTTTTAATCATACTTCATAATGTGTGCAAAGCTCATCCAATTGAGTTTATTTACATACATCTCGATTCTATAAATTTAAATATATCATTATCGCATGCTACATATACTCTTCATTTCATTAAAAACTTTAATTGTTTGCACACATTTTAAGATGATGAATTTAATTATAAGCTCACTTCATAATGCATGCAAGAGTTTAATTAAAGCCTTAATTAACGCCTTCTATTCGCTTGTATGATGTGCTATGAATCCGGTGGCATTAGGTGTTTTAGAACTTGTTCAATTTAGAGTATCGTACCATGATTTGTATTTATTTCTTTGTTTATTAAATTTGAATTATTCAACAAGTCTCATCCATGTTTTTTATTAGCTTATAAGTTCATTATAAGTCTACTTTAGACCTCCTTTTTTGTTGTCTTTAATTCATCAGATATAAGATTATCTAAGCATTTGATAAGTAATTCTATTCATGCTCATCAATGAGCTATTCTATCTCATTCTTGCTTATAAGCTAGCTACTCAGTATTTGTTTTGCTTACGAAGTAACCAGCATGTTTGTTTGCCCATCTCATGCAAATCCTTGTAGTTCATTTGGAGCTGAACTTATGGATTAGATTGTCCAATAATGGATGACATTCATGTACATAAATAATCAAGATCTCTATGAGTTCTTTATTCTAATTGAAAGACAAGCTTTAAATCCACTTTAAGTTTTGTTTCTGCTCGTACAAAACTATCAAGATCACTAGAAGCTTTACTTGAATTTTGTTTTTGTTAGGAAACAAACCCTCAAGTTCATTAAAAGTCCTATTTATGATCGCCAAAAAGTTATCGAGTTCCCTGTAAGATCATTTTTATTTAAAAACTTGTAGAATTTTATATGCAAGTTTATTCTTTAATTTATCATTCTCAAATAAGTTCAATTTAAGCTCCTCAACACTTTTATTTGTTATTGTTTAAGTCTCCCATCAGTCCAAAATTTGGCAGCCACCTGTCATCATCTCCATATAGAGGGCTGCATAGAGAGTGCTAGAACCTTCTTACCATGCTTAAAGAAGCATGCATAGTCAGTGTCTTGCTTCACTGCCGCTTGGTGAGTCTTCTAAACCCACCACACTTAAAAAAGCATACATATTCCATCAATACATGTGGGAAAAGAATGGAAGACAGAGGGTATGCTCGTCAAGGAGGAGATGCGGACTGGGTACTATGCATGGGATGCTTAGCACAGGGAAGCCGGGAGAACAGGGGACTATGCATCATCATCCGATTGTGGGAGAACAGGAGACTACTTAGTGTCATCCAATTACGGGAAAATGCAAAAATAGAGGGTGCTCACGCATGGTAGGACAAGATGGATGGGAGGCTGGGGAGGAGCTACTCACATGCGAGATGAAGCTCACAGCTGGGGATGGATGCTTGCAGAGCAGAGCAGATTAGGTGATTGGATTTGGGGCTCTAATAGGGTTAGGTATACAAGTAAGTATTTATGGGTTTCATTTAAGTATTTAATTAACCATAATTCAAATTTTTATGTTGATATCATTATATAAGAAATATATATATCGATCTTAAGTTATTCTGATATTTTGGATGCAACATCAAAGTCCATTTCATAATCAGAGGCCGTTTTGTTCATGTCAGCTTCTAATCAGGTTAATTTTAGTTTAGAATTATGCTTTAATATTTTTAATCACTCGATATTCGCACAGACTCATTCGCATTGAGAGCATAGAGTCTCATTTTAGAGGTTTCGATGTTTTGACACTATCTTAGCAATCAATTTCATGAACAAAGGTCCTCTGGACATCCTCATAGCCTCCCAACCTTCATGTATGCATAAGTGCATCGATGGATTTTCTTCTTGATCAGTCAACCATCAAATTATGTAATATGTATATTTTGATCAATTTTGATGTTCTGAATGTGATGGCGAAGTTAATTCATTGAATGGAGGTCATTTAGGCATCATTGTAGCCTTCTGACTCTAATATGTGTGTAGGTGAGTTGACAGATTTTGTTTTTGATTGGTCACTGTCGAATTGTGCAATATATATATTCTAATCAATTTTAACATTTTGAATGTGATAGTGAAGTCCATTCATCGATCGAAAATTATTTTGACCAATTCCAGTGATGTCCACCAATTTGCATGTTGTTGTTCTCGAAGTCATTCGAATTCAGCTCGTGAGCTCGACCTGACTAATGGCACATGTATGGAGGTCAACAATACAATCTTGTAATTTCATTATCGAGAAGATTTAAACTTTGTACTCCAAAGCAAATATAGTGGAGCACTTTTACTGGGTTAGACCCCATGATTTTTCCCCTAATTTTGAAGTTTTTTCATGTAAAAATTCTTGAGTTTTTTGTTCTCCTTTCAAATATCTGTGAGTGTGCTAGATTTCTCAACAAGGTTAAGGCATGAAGTTTTATACAATCACTATAGATTTTTTGGCATGTAAAAGTTTGGCACTGTATATGGGAAAGAGATTCCCATTACTTCATCATGTCAAATGACCAAATTTCCTAATAAGATCAAAATTGCTAGCTAGGTGAAACACTTCGTACCTTTGAAGGGCACATACAAAGATTGGAGGAACAACAAGCTCAAATTCTTTAGCTTTTACTAGAGTTGCACAATCGAGAAGGGCACCATAACTTGGAGGAAATCAACTATATCAACAACTAGGATAGAGTTTATTTTGTTGGAGAAACTAATGAAGAACTCCCTCATGATCATGTGGAAATTTCCCATGGACATCATTATAATATGGATATTGATGATACTGCTAGTTCAACTCACCCTTCTTATGCCATTTGACCAACCTTCAATCCCCCTGCCTCTTTGATGGGGTTGAATCAACCCCATTTTATTGGAACATCCCATGAAGCTATTAGAAATGTATTACGGCATCTAGTATGAGAAAAATTTCTTCAAAGTGATTGACAATTCATTCATCATTAGAGCATTCAAGAATATTCTCATTTGCATGATACAGTTCTTCAGTAACCCATCCCAGTGGGGTTTAAACTACCTAACATGGAGCCTTACGATGGGACTTCTAATATTTATGAGCATATCAATCATTATAGAACTATTGTGCACATCCAACAAGTCTCTAAAGCTTTACTCTACCAAAATTTTCTGGTTACTCTCAAAGGATAAGCTCATACGTGGTTCTATTCCCTCCCTTAGCGGAGCATTCCCAACTTATCTCATTTGGCCAAACTCTTTGTCAAACAATTCATCTCAAATTGATGAACTATTAAGGACCCATCTCACCTTTCTGGAATACACCAAAATGAAGGAGAAATAATAAAAGAGTATTTTCAAAGATTCTCGAGTGAAGCTCGATAAATTCCAGGAGTTGACCATGAATTATTATGAGATGTTTTTCTTGAAGGCCTAAGGCCTGGACCATTCTACTTATCATTGATGAGAAAAATAGGTCCTTCTTATGGAGACCTCATACAGAGGGTAGAGGCATAGATTATGGTGGATGAGGCCATCAATGTCTATAAAAAGCAATTTCAATATTCTTCAAAGAAGTAAAGGACACAAATGACAGTCCTCACACATCTCGACCAAAAAATGCATGATTGCCAAAAATTCAAAACCTACCCCTAAGCATGCCCAATCATCACATGAGCTTGGACCACAAAAAGAGAATGCACCCTTAAATGCCTCACGCATGAAAATTTTAATGGCTATTCAAAATGAAAATAATATCAAATGGCCTAATCCCTTAAGACCAAATACCAAAAATCAGGACCAATAATGTTATTTTCATTGAGGATATGGACAAACCATTGAGACCTGTAGACATCTAAAGGAAGAAATCAAAACATTATTATAGTAGGGCTACCTCCAATAATTTATTTAGAATTAACATAAAATAATAATAATCCTATCAGTGAGAAAAACTAACCCTAGCCAAAGAAACAACCATGACAACCATTAGAAAATTGATAAATAGTTGGAGAAATCAAAATTATCATTGGCACACCTTAATAAAGCTTACCCAAATGAGTGTTGACTACACCGACCTTAATAAATCTTACCCAAATGACAGTTTTCCTCTTTTGCAAATAGATCAGTTGGTTGATGCCACCTCAGGTCATCAAATGCTTAGTTTTATGAATGCTTACTCTAGATATAATCAAATAAAGATCAATCCATATGATGAAGAAGCCACTAGTTTCCGATAAGGGTTGTATTGTTATCGAGTAATGCCATTTGGATTGAAAAATGCAGGAGACATGTATCAACGCCTAATAAATAAAGTTTTCAAAACTCTTCTTAGTCATACTATGGAAGTATATATGGATGATATTTTGGTTAAAAATATTGAAAAAACAAAATGTCTCAACAACCTTTAGCAATGTTTCAAGCTTCTTCGACAGTATAATATATGCTTAATTCCCTCCAAATGTGCTTTCGTAGTTACATCTAAAAAAATTTTAGGGTTTATGGTCACTCATCGAGGGATCGAGGCTAACCCAAAAAATAATAAGGCTATACAAGATATGATATCCCCAAAGATCATAAAGGAGGTGCAACGCCTGAATGGGATGATGATGGCATTATCATGATTCAAGGCTCGAATGGGAGAAAAATACTTATTGTTCTTTAGAATACTCAAGAGTGCTCGAAATAATAATTTTCAATGGATTGATGAATGTCAAACTACATTCAAACATCTCAACAAATATTTCTCCTCACCACCATTGTTATCAAAGCCAATCCCGAGAGAAATGCTTTATTTGTATCTCGCTATCTCACCTCATGCAATAACCTCAGTGTTGGTCCATGATGAGGCTGGGGGGCAACGACCAATTATTACATTAGTAAAATTATATCTAACGTAGAAGGAAGTTATCCTTTAATGGATAAAACTTCCTTAGCATTGGTGTTATCAGCAAGAAAGCTATGCCCATACTTTCAAGCTCATTCTATTAGTGTCTATACACAACTTCCACTCAAAACTATCCTTCAAAAACTAGAAGCTTCTAGCACATTAGTTAAATGGTCAATTGAATTAGGAGAATTTGATATTCATTTTTTGCCTAGGCCAGATATCAAATCTCAAGTATTAGCAGATTTTTTGTGGAATGCACTGTCCTAGATTCTATTGAAATAAATTCTTCTCCTTTAATATCAAAACATTAGACTTTATTTGTTGATGGATTATTTGGAAACTCTTGTGCTGGAGTAAGAATTCTACTCATTTCTTCTCAACAGGATGTCCTTGCATATGGATTATATTTAATGTTTTTAGCTACTAACAATGTTGCTGAATATGAAGCTTTAGTAGCATGGTTAAAATTATCTATTGATTGTGAAGTTCAAAATCTTATAATTTAAACTACTTCACAACTTGTGGTTTCTCAAGTTGAAGGAGATTTCAACACTCATAATCATCATCTGACATAATACCTTTAGATAGTAAAATCTCTTCTCTCTCGAATGAGTAAATATCAAATCATTCACATTCTAAGAAATCATAATGCTAGAGCTGATGCTCTTTCAAAACTTTCCACTTCAACATCCTCTGAAATTTATAAGAGAAAGTATATAGAAGACATTTATTTTCCCAGCATACAAGGACCATGAGATATACAACCCATTGATGAATCAAGATAAGTTCCTTGGATAGATCTGACATTCATCTTTTTACATGATGGAGCTCCACTAGAAGATCCAATTGTCACCATCCGTATTCGTTGACAAGCTGCAAACTTTAGCATTATCAGTGATGAAATATACTAAAGATCATTTGCAGGACCATATCTCAAATGTCTTCCACCATCCAAGGTAGGGTATGTGCTTCGAGAAGTCCATTCAAGTATTTATGGAGAAATTTAGAACTTTCCAAAATCAGATAAGAGTTTTTTTTTCTTGCTAGGTAAAATGATGCATTAAAAAATATATAACAATTGTCGATGCATTCTAATCTCAATCATATTCCAGCACCAAACTACCTTTCCAGAGCCCTTGGCATTTTGCTCAATGGGGAATAGATATTATGTGACCATTCCCTATTACAACTAGACAACAAAAAGTCTTCATTATGGCAATAGATTATTTTGCTAAATGGGTTGAGGTTGAACCATTAACAAAAATCACAGATGCCAATGCTAAATAAGTTGTTTGAAAAAATATTATTTATCATTTTGCAATTTATGTTAAAATCATAATAGATCATGGGACTCATATCACGGGAAAATAGTTCACTTCCTTCTGTATAGATTTACATATTCAATAGGTTTAAACAGCTGTAGTACACCCCTAAACAAATTGTCAAATTAAGGTTATGAATCGAATAATTCTAAAAGGCTTGAAGACATGTTTGGATAAGTCATAGGAGAAATGGGTGGATGAACTCTTTAATATATTATGGGCTTATCGTACAACTATAAGAACACCAACTGGTGAGACACCATATAATTTTTTATTTTGGTGTGGAGATGATTATTCCAGTTGACATCGGTATCCCTAGTCCTATGGTCTAGATTTTTCATGCAATAAATAATAAAGAAAAACCCCGATATCATCTTGATTTATTTCTTGAAATAAGGGAAGTATCTTCAACCAAAAATGTTGCCTATCATCAACATTTCGCACGTCACTTCAATCAGAGAGTGAAGCCAAGACTTACCAATGTTGGAGATCTAGTTCTACAAAGTTTGGTATTTGTAGAAAAAGAACCACAGTGTAACAAACTTTCACCTCTTCGAGAAGGATCTTATAAGGTGGTTGCTATGGTTAAATCAGGAACTTTCAAGCTCAAAGATTTAGAGGGAAAAATTCTTCTGCACACATGGAATGTCGAGAACCTACGAAGATATTATCAATGAATTTATGATGTAACATTTGAATTGAACTCTATATTTTGATGTTTCATATTTTTGTTTGAAAAATGATAAATCAAAATAATAATATCAAAAAGAGAAAAAAATAGACCCCAAGTGGTTTCGATTGGACCTACTCCACACAGGTTAACTTCAACGAATGAAACTCTATCAAACAATCTCGGATAGGTCAAAACTTTGTACCTACTTCACATAAGTTAATGTCATCATGTGAAACTCTGACAAACAACCTTGTATGGGATAGAAATCTGTGTTGAATTTTCTCTTAAAATATGCAGGCTAACATCAATGAATAACTTTCTAACATACAACATAAATCAGTAATAAATTACTTTAAATATCAACCATTTTATTTTAAAATAAAAATCCAAAGCACTATGACACATACATAAACATGATCATATGTCATCTACTAAAAAGATCTCAAATTGAAATACAAATAAAATAAAAATATAATCAAACAACATCCACATCTTTAGTATTATCACCACAAAAAGAGAAAGAAGCGCTCTCTACATCATCCCCTAAAAACAAATCTTCAGAAACCTAACTCGGTGAAAGGCCTTCAATATCTGCACCTATCTTGTGATAAACTAGATGGGTCCCATTCAAAAAACCTTGAATAAAACCTTCTTCAAGAAGTTGACATTCCAGATCCTTCACCTTAATATCATAAATATGATTGTGAGCTTCCTGAACCTGATCCTGAATTATACTCTTGAAGTCCTTGGAATTTTTGAAGTTCTCTATAATCTTCAAGTTGGTGTCAACTTCTGTATTCTCTTTTTTTATATTTATGCTAATAATTCCTTATTCGCTGCATCTAAAGTCTGTATCTTAGCATTGGTTACTTCAAAGGTCTTCATAGTTTGATTTATTTCAACTCATGCATCCACTAGCTCATCTCGTGTCCTATCAACCTCCTGACACTGAAATGAAAGGAAAGTCACCATAGTCGATAGCCCAGTCCTACACTCAACCAATTAATTCTCTAAGGCTATAACTTCTTTAGCCATAGACTCATATCACCATTTATATTCACCATGAAGATATTTTATCTTCACAAACTCAATATTTTATTCTTCAAGGTAGCATCTAATTCAAGCTCGATACTCTTCTTCAATATCTAAAATATAACACTTCAGCACATTGGCTCCCATTGCATGTGTGATTTAACACTTCTTCCTGAATAAAAATTTTTGATGGGCTCATTTCATAGTTCTTATCAAAGGATCTAATTTGTGCTCGCCCAACTTTTTCCTCTTCAAAAAAATTGGTACACGTTCTCTAAGTGCTTGGAGGATACTATGGGAATGGGATTAGATCTTCCCTTACCCTTATCAAACTTCTTCAACCTAATAGCATGGGATCTCCCAGTTTGAATTGGAAGACCATCTTTGAATAAGGATTCCTTCTTTATATAGCGGGTCTCATATTGAAGATCTTCAACATTCACAATGTTAGAAGCCTTCAATATATCCTTTTCAGTCACTTTAGAGGAGGATATTACTTTCATTTTTCCTTACTTTTCAATAAGCCCACATTCATTTTTTATAATGAAAAATCTATTGACCCAATTTTTTGGAAGATCTTTTGTGTGAATATAACCATTTGCTCCTACAAGATATTAAACCATGCACATCATAAGTGAATCTACACATCTTTGCCATAACCTCTAGAGTAAGCGTCACATCATGCACTCTAAAGAAAATGATCAACCTAATAATAATTGTCATAGCTCTAGAAAAAAATTGAGATAAACAAATCTCAAATGCTGATAAAATGACGATTAGCTCAGGAGCTAATGGAAATCGAAGACCTACAAATAAGCTCATCTCATAAATAGTAAGGTATCCCGATGGAGAAAAATAAGCTTGTTGTGATCTTTTAGGAGGAATAGCCACCAAATCATTTGGAAAATAAAACTTCTTCTAGAAAATTATCAAAGTATCACTACTGATAGTTGGTGTTACAATGTCCGATCTCGCCGTCATCTAATGCTTCCCGAACCCATCATCTTGTGCAATATTTTCGGGAATCTTTAGATATTGGGATATCAATGAAAAGAAGCTCACCCATGAAAATACTTTAAATTTTTCAAGTTTGGAATCACACTGGAGACTGAATTTGGGATGTGAGTCACCTAACCATGTTACATGGAAACCCTGAGATTGGGAAAAGTGGAGCCTGTGAGGGGGGTTGGCACTATTATACGAATCAATGAGAGAAACCAAGACTTGATGAAAAAAGAAACTTGGAAGCACACTGGAGCCTAAATTCAGGATGCGCATTGCTTAACCAAGTCAGTTGAAAACCCTGAGATTGAGGAGAATTGGAGTCTACGAGGGGAGTCGACACCGTTATACACGTCAGTGGAGGCTATCAAAGAAAAGAAAGTAAGGTGTAAGTTTTTTCCTTACCCCTTGGGGGGTATTTATACTTGAAAAAAAGACTTTTCAAATTCTAAAAATAATAACAATAATAATATTAAGGGGGGAGTGGTCTGCGCACCCCCCCCCCCCATCTTCTCATGATGGTTGGTGAAATGCTAGCCATTTAGTATCATATATATATATATATATATATATATATATATATATATATATATATATGTCTCTTCCTCTCTCTCTCTCTCTCTCTCTCTCTCTCTATATATTAATAATAATATATATAAGATGGTGGAGCCAAAATAATAATAAATTAAATTAAAATAATTGAGCCCAAAAAATTTGCATAAAATTACATATATATATATATTATAACATTTCAATAAGATAGGACTAACAATGCTATAATCAGGTCAAATCGAGCGCAAATAAGCTCGAATAAAGCCCAAAAGCTATGTTGAAAACTTGAAAACACTGGTTAAATGATTAAATGACTTTCAAATTTGACGTGCTTATAATCGAATTGAGCGGCTCCACATGGAGAATCTAACGAGCCTAAGATCACTAAAATAGAAGATTATTTGAATGACTAAATCATTAAAAAAGCTATCTATGTTCAAATGAATTGATATGAACTCTCTGATGGAGTGTTTTATGATTTTGGTTGTAATGAACAAAATGCCCCTCTTAGAATCCTATAAATAGGCAACATTCTTGTTATGATGGGAGGGGGAAGCTAGATGCAAACTTGGGAGAAAGCTGAGAGAGCTAGAAGTTTGTAGTTCATCATCACCACTATTGTAGTCGATCACCATCTATTATTATCGCTAACTTCCACCAACAACCATTACAACTACTGTTGCATAGCTGTTGTAACCTGATTCTGGAATTCCTATTAACATGATTTACTACATACAATCTTGTAATCCCATTGTCGAGAAAATTTAAACTTTGTACGCTAAAGTAGATATATATAATGGAGCATTTTTACTAGGCTAGGCCTCTGATTTTTCCCTCTTTCTAGATTTTTTTCACATAAAAATTCTAAAGTTTTTTGTTCTCTTTTCAAATATCTGTGTGTGTACTAGATTTTTCAACAAGACTAAGGTGTGAAGTTTCATTCTACCACTACAAGTTTTCTGGCACAACAACTTGTACTTTAATTTCATTGATAATTTGACTTCAAAATTAATTCATATATTTAAAAATGGTTTGAAAGTACTATAATAATAAGAATTGAATAGTTAAAATAATATATCATTTGATATTAATATTTATTTTATACCAAAACAAATTTAATAGGCCTTAACCAATAAATAAATGACTCTGATAACGCATATTACATATCAGAATTGGATTCTTGCTAACAATAATGACAATTGATGGATAGAGTCATCCAATCTCATCCATCAAATTCAATGCATGTATTAATTTATTTATTTTAACTCCACTGATAATTTGACTTCAAAAATTATTTCATATAAATCTAAAAATGGTTACGAAGTATTATAATAGTTGAACGTGGATTCAGATTCTTTTAACTTGGCAACTAAATGGGAACGTAAATTGAAATGATCTAGATAACATTTCTAAGATTACGAATCATAGTAGTCTTACAAGACTTACCATTTATATAGAGATGAAGGGACACAATAAATTTGATGCTTAGTCTTGGTTACTCTTGAGGAGACAATGGCAGCGTCGGTGCCAGAGGTGGCATTAACCAAGGATTTGGAAGAGCAGCATGATTCCAAACGCCCAAGAAGATCCGCGAGGATAAGAATTTTAAATGTTGATTCAGATTTCCATCACTATCATACTGATTTGATGGATTCTAATGAGAGCAAGGATCGTCAAACTAGATGGCGATTAGAATTATGAAGAGGGGCGATTGATACAGTGAACTGTGAAGCAAAAGAGAAGGGAAGAGGAGGAAGAGGTAAAGAAGAATGAAAGGAGGGGCATATAAAGAGAATTAGGCTTTCGACGGTGGAGAAAGAAGGCGGACAATCAAAGAAGAGGAAGGAATTGTTGGCTTCAGCTCCCCATCCTTCTTTGCATCGACAGTTCCATAATGATGGGAATGTCGAGACTCTCTGTTCTTTATCTTCAACTACTTCTTTCGGGGGACACCACTACTACAAAAAGGTTTTTGTTTAAGCTATCGGCTAGAATTTTGTTTTGTCATCCCTTCTACTAATTTATTTCTATTGATCATCGTTTGTTCTTTAGTGTAAGAATTCTGTGAAGCGTAGAAGAATTTGGAAGGAGGATATGGTTTCGAAATGCTCAAGCTGCGATAAGAATCGGTGTTGTACTGGATGCATTCTGAGGTGGGACATAGTATATAGCTTTTATGTTATTTGTTGATCCAGTTTACATTTTTCTTTTCTCTTTGAAAGTATTTTTTGCCTCAATTATTAGAGTTTAAAATAATAAGGACCATGGCATTGTGAAATTAGGTGCTCTAAGATGATAGATGAGATGGGCTTGAATGCTTTGCCATCCTGCAGTGAGACTTGTGATTGCGAAGTTTGTAAGAGGCCACATAAGGCATCCAGGGTACGCTTTGACTATGTTGAACTAGGAAAATAAATTAGATCAGTAGTTCATCATAGTCTTGTTATTTATGTTTTATAAAATATGTCTAATTTTTAAATAATTATATTTGATCATATCTATTAGAAGTATGGTTACATATTTTCTTCTAGAATTTTTTCCTAAAATTACACATATAATGGTATGATCAATCAACAAATTCTCATCAGAGCATTTAAGGGGCCTAATATGTTTCAATGGATCTTAGATTTTCTATTTAGGAAGTGCAAATGAGGTTCTCTTGTATCCAAATATCAACGACACAAACTCAAATTGCTAAAAAAACTTAGAAATCTCTATCTTAACTATAGCTTTTACAGAAACAAACATTTTACCAGTTTCATCTTCATTATCCTTTCTTCCCTTCTTCCTTTTAATGATTTTTGAAGTTTATACATGAATTTTACTTTTTAAGTATTATATGAATTGATTTTCATAATTTTTTTTAACATCAATTCTCGTCATATTACTTCCCTAAGCTAGAATGCATATGTGAAAAATGTGGGACTGCTGGCATGCTGATCACTAAGACATTTGATATCCTCTAGAAATACAAATTTGCACATATTCTCATTGTAAAATCAAAATTATATCAATATTTCCAAGTAATAATATGATTAAGGGGTTGATATGAAACTTCCATTAAACACTGTTTATCTGCAAGATTCAGTGGCTGATATCCATCTTATTTATGTGTTATTTTCAAACCCTTGTAGAGATTTCAATAATCTTCATAAAGTTGAAAATAACTTCCGTTTTCTTAATCTTCTGCTACCTTATTTGAAATTATTGAATCACGAGCAATACATTAAGAAGAAAATAGAGTCAATCATTCAAAGTGATGCATTTTTTAATTTTTGATAAAAAATGTTTATGCATGAATAAATTTTAATATCTTTTTATTACCTTTCACAGTTGTACAATTCTATGAGTTAAGGATAAAGAAAGCAACTTGTGAAAAAGATGAGAGAGCATTTTGGTAGGATAAATTCCTCATCAGTTTATTCATCTCTTTAAATCATATTAAGCCTTAAGCTTTTTTTTTTAAATTGTGGTGCAGTACTACTGCAAAACTTCTATTATTGATCTTTATAGAAGCTACCCTAATTGTGAATTTGAACTATGCATTACTTGTTGTAAATAGATTCATGAGAACAAACTTTCTTGTATAGAGGAAGTACTTCCCCTTCCAAATAGAGGAAATGGATTATATGCACGGTGGATATCCAGTACAAAGGTTTGCTGTCAAACACAAGAATGGAGATAATTCAATTCAAATATCATAATAAATTTACTAAGTGGAAGGCTGACCATAATGGAAAAATTTATTGTCCACCAAAGGAGGTTGCAAGATGTGGAAGTGTTGTCTTGGAATTAAAATGTATGCTTCCAAAATGCTGGACCTCCGAATTGGAAGCTAAGGCTAAATTCTTGTAAGCAGGTTCAGATTCCTATAAGATTCTATTAAAACTGCACATTTAGGCTGTAGTTGTTCAAGTACAATTAAAAGTTCTAGAAAAGCAGCTTCCATAAATGCTACAGTTTATAACTTCTTATTTTGTCTGCATTCAAGTTGTATTTATTTAATTGATTATAAGCATTTTCAAATGGACTAGGCTAAATGTGAACTAGTAGTCCTGCGTGTGGTTCTAGATGAGAAATCAAATTTAAATTGGGAGTCAAAGGCTATTTGAAAAAAAAAAATATGTGTAAGCAACAATTCTGAATCAATTCAACTCCAAACTCTTGATTGTCTTGCTATATGCAAGGCAAGTGATACGACCCGATTTAATTCCTAGCCATTGGATTTGCATTGATTTATCACTGCGGGATTTGATCTTGGCCATCAATTGAGCCACACGTATCTTTCTCTTGTTCCTTGGATGAATCTTCCCAGGGAAGGAACTGCTTAGCTTCTCAAGGAAAGAACCAAACTATGTATTAGCGACCTTTCGAGTGGCCGAAGACCCCAGAGAGAATGGTGGAGAGGAAGATAGAGAGAGCTCAAAAGAAACGAGTTAGGGTTACTGTCGAGGAGAGGGCGATCGGTCTAGGGACGAAGAAGAAGAAGAAGAAGAAGAAGAAGAGAAGAAGAAGAGATAACTAAAGATCAGTATTATTATTTTTTTTGTATTTTTATAGACTTTATTTATAGCCCTAGTTTCTATACATTCTTGCCTATTCTACTACTTTCTATTAGATTGTTAGTTATTTCTTTTCTTTACATGATGTTATCATCAGGATCTTGATTTCTTCACTGTCTTCTGTTATTCTGTTGTTGTAGTTGTCTGATCTGGAAAGATCTTGATTTCTTGCACTCTTTTTTATTATTCTGTTATTGTAGTTATCTGATCTAGTATTTAGTGGATCTCTAGGTTTTCTTTACTTAAGCAGTGACTTGTATTTATTTTTTTATTTTATTTAACAAAGTCTTTTAGCCAAACTTGGGGTTTTCTTTCTTTTATGTTGTTGATGTGTGAAGCTCATCTGGGTCCATATCATTTGCCCCTTCCTAAAAATTGACCTTGTCCTCAAGGTCAAAATTAGGGTAAGCCTTCTGAAACTCCTTGAATGGTATCCAAGATGCATCCTTTGTTAACATACCATCCCATTGTATTAGTAGTTCTTTAATAGGTCTATCTGCTTGTAGTATTGTTCTTTCATCTAAAACTTTGATGGGTTTAACCAATGGCTGGACATCTATGAATTGTGCTGGAAGTATAGCTGGATGAAGCTTGTAGTCTTGCTTTTACTGTTTGAGTCTAGACACATGGAATACATTGTGGATCTTTTATGTTTCTGGAAGTTCCACTTTGTATGCTACTGAACCTATCTTATGTAGAATTTTAAAAGGCCCATAGTATTATCTTTGCAATTTTGTGTAAGGATGCTATGATACTAAAGTCTGTCTGTAAGGTTGTAATTTTACTAGCATCAAATCATGTATTTGGAATTGGAGTTCCCTTCTTTTTCTGTTAGCCATCTATTGCATTCTATTTTGAGCTTCTTGTAAATTCTCTTTAAGCTGTTAAAGTACTTTGTCTCTTTGTTACAACAATGTGTCTACCTATTATTAGATGTGTTACAGTTGTATGGTATGATTGGAGGTGGAAGTCTCCCATAAACTATTTGGAAAGGAGTCATCTTTGTAGAGGTGTTTACTGAGGTGTTGTAGGAGAATTCTGCCCATGGTAGAAACTGTAACCAATTCTTTGGTGTCTCTAACACAAAGCTCCTAAGGTATTGTTCTAATGTTCTGTTAGTGACTTCTGTTTGGCCATCTGATTGGGGATGATATGAGCTACTATGGCTAAGTGTGGTTCCACTTAACCTGAATAACTCTTGCCAAAAATTTCTCATAAAGATAGGATCCCTATCTGACACTATACTCTATGGTATGCCATGGAGTTTGCATATGTCTGAAATGAAAATGTGAGCAATAGATGTTGCCAAAAAATTGGTGTGAAGAGTTGAAAAATGTGCATACTTTGAGAGTCTATCTACCACCACTATGATAGTTATTTTATTATGAGATTTGGGTAATCCTATGATAAAATCCATTAAGAGTTCCTCTCAAATAGCTGATGGGATAGGCAAGGGTTGCAATAGGCCTGCAAGTTTTTGGCTGTCATATTTCACTTGTTGACATATGGGGCAGGTTGCTATAAATTGTTGAATGTCTCACTTCATTTTTTTCCAGTAAAACTGCTGAGTAATTCTTGTTAATGTTCTTTTTATTCCACAATTACCCCCTACTAGTGATGAATGTAGTTCTCTCATTATTATTCTTACTTCGGATTCTACCGCTATTACAATTCTATTTTTGTAGTATACTAACCCATTAGAAATTCTGTGTTTTGAAAAAAAAATTGAGTTTTCTGTTATCTGCTGATAGAGCTATTGCAATTCTGGTATAACTTGTGTCTCATCTTTAATTTGTTGTATTAAAGAGTTGAATTGTTAGGTATAAGCATAGAGACTCTAATGGGTAGAAACCTTTGAGATGTCTGTTGTAGATTGATCTGCCTCTAGACTGTAATTCTTACGGGACAAGGCATCATCTGCTTTGTTTATGATCCCTGGTTTGTATTCTATTGTATAATCAAAGCCCAGGAGTTTGATTAAGAATCTTTGTTGTTCTGGTGTCTAAATTGCTTGTTGCATTAGTTCTCTAAGGCTCTTCTAATCTCTTCTAATGGTGAACTTGTTGCCTAATAGATATTGCCTCCATCTCCCACTGCTTCTGTGATGGCATATAGTTCCCTTGCATAGGTTGATGACTTTTGTAATGTTGGAGATAATTTCTTGCTGAAGTATGCAATAGGATGGCTATTTTGGATTAATACTGCTCCTATCGTAGTACTTGAAGCAGCTATTTCTAAAATGAAAGGTATAGAGAAATTTGGAAATACTAATACAGGTAAGGATACCATAGCTTCTTTTAGATGTATGAATGCCTTTTTAGCTTCTTCTGACCACTGAAATTGCTATTTAGCTAGGAGTGATGTTAATGGTGCAGCAATTGCTGCATACTGCCTTACAAATTTTCTGTAATATCCTGTTAAACCCAGGAATCCTCTTAGCTATTTAAGAGAAGTTAGGACTAGCCATGATTGTACTGCTTCAATTTTCTTTTGATTTACTTCTATTCCTTGTGCTGACAGTATATGGCCTAAGTATTCTATTCTTTCCTAGATGAATGAGCATTTGGAAGGTTTGATAAACAATGCATTTTATTTCAATTTCTCTAGAACTGCTTGTAGATGTTGTTGATGTTGTTCAATGGTAGGACTGCAAATTAATATATCATCAAAGAATACTAACACAAATTTGCGTAGGAAGGGTTTAAGTATTGTATTCATCATAGCTTGGAAGGTTGATGGTGCATTTGTTAACCCAAATGACATGGCTATGAATTCATAATGTCCTTCATGTGTTCTGAATGTAGTTTTGTATATATCCTCCTCTGCCATTCTTATTTGGTGGTACCCTGAACGCAAATCTAGCTTGGAAAAAAATAGTTGCTCAATGTAATTCATCCATTAATTTCTCTGGCGTTGGTATGGGAAATCTATCAGGGATGGTGATTTTGTTTAGTGCTCTATAGTCCACAAAAAATCTCCAAGTCCCATCTTTTTTCTTTATTAACAGGGCTGGTGAAGAAAAAGGCTAATGCTTTCCATTATTATCCCTATATCCAACATTTCTTTGATCAATTTCTCAATTTCTATCTTTTGAAAATGTGGATATCTATAATATTTAACTTTTGTTGGTTGAGTTTTGGGTGATAGATTGATATGATGGTCTATTTCCCTTTTAGGAGGTAAGTCTGATGGAGTTTGAAATAAATCTTGAATGCGATGTAATACATTTGTATATTTGCGGGTAGTCTGAATATTTTGTTGTAGTCTGGGTTGTGATACTTCTCTGATGTGTAAGTACGATGCTATCTCATCCTTGTTTTTCATTTTTTTAAACTGATGTAGAGTAATACTTTCCACATTTGAAGCTGTGTTTCCTTGTAGTTGTATTATTGTGTCATTATATCTGAATTTCATAATGAGCTTCCTATAATATGTGGTGCATTCTCCCAGTTGCTTTAGCCATTACACACCTAATACTACATTTGTTCCTTACATAGGCAGAAGGTAACAATCTCTTATGAATGTATATCCTTGTAATTTGACAGGCATGTTGGAGCAAACTCTTGAGCATTGGAGTGTCTCCCCGTTTCCTACTAATACTTTAAAAAAGATCAGAGGTGTATTGTGTTTATGAATTTGGCTAGTTTGGGTATAAAGTTGTGTGTTGATCCTATCTATCGGTACTTGAACTGGTTTATTACCAATCATTCCTTGTAAATGCAGTGTCCTCAAGTTTGATTGCCCTGTGAATTCATTGAAGCTGATTTCTGGAATGTCCTCATTTATTAATAGATTTTCTTGGTGCTTTCTTGCTGTAGGTTATAGTCCTGATCATCATTGAGCACTATGAGGGAAAATAGCTTTGATTTATAGGTGTGACCCCTATGGTATTTCTCATCACAGTTAAAGCATAATCCCTTTTCTTTCTTTCTTCTAACTGTGTTGTTGTAAGTCCCTGGATTGGTATATTTGGTTTGTTACTACTGCTGTTGTTGTGAATTGGCATAGTTGGATTGGGTAGTAATGGTTGCTGTTATTTCAATGCTGTTGCTTGGTTGTTACGTGAGCTTCTTCCTATATAGACATCATCTGCTAATCTATCTTCCATTAATTTTTCCAGTTGAAAGGCTTGTTGTAATGAAGTTGGTTGTAATGCTCTGACTTCTCTTTTAATGTCTTGTCTCAGTCCAGATTCAAAGCAACTTTGGAGGAATTCAGGTGGAATTCCTGAAATCTGATTTGCTAATTCTTCAAATTCATTATAAAATTCTTGCACTGATATCTTTTACTGTAATTTGGCTAATTCCACATGTAAGTCTCTGTATATTGAAGGTCCAAATCTTTGTATTAATTATTCTTTAAAATTTTGCCAAGAATGTAGTTGTTTGTTGAGATGCATCCATTGGAACCAACTTAGAGCCAATCCATCCATATAAACTGATGCTATAATGAACTTCTGTTCTTCTGAAAGGTTATAGTATTGAAAGAATTGGTCTACCTTGAATAACCATCCCCTTAGGTTTTCTCTGTTAAAGCGAGGCATGCCTACTTTAACTGGTCTTGAATTTTGATTATGTGATCTAATTTGAGGAGTCAATTCTATAGGATTAAGGTTACATACCTGTGATTCTTTATTTTGTTGCTGTTGTTCATGAAATGATTTTTCTAGCTTATCTTCAATGGCTGATAATCTGCATGATACTTCATTCAAAATGATGGTGATTGATGTCACCTGTTCATCATTTTTATTTAATCCTCTAACGCATTCTTCCAATGTTTTTGTTGCATGTCTTGTGTTGTCTGGCATTATTTCTTTGCAAGAATGAAGGTTCAACGAGAGCACCAATGATACAACCTGATTTAATTCCCAACTGTTGGATTTTCCTTGATTTGCTGCCACGAGGTTTGATCTTGGCCGTCAATTGAGCCACATGCATCTTTCTCTTGTTCCTTGGATGAATCTTCCTAGGGAAGGAACAGCTTAGCTTCTCGAGGAAGGAACCAAACTGCGTATTAGCAACCTTTCGAGTGGTTGAAGACTCCAGAGACAATGGTGGAGAGGAAGATAGAGAGAGCTCGGAAGAAAGGAGTTAGGGTTCTTTGAGGAGGGTGATCGGTCTAGGGAAGAAGAAGAAGAAGAAGAAGAAAGAGATAAAGATCGGATATTATTTTTTGTTTTTCTGAGCTTTATTTATAGCCCTAGTTTCTTTACATTCTTACCTATTCTACTACTTTCTTAGATTGTTAGTTATTTCTTTTCTTTACATGATGTTATCATCGGGATCTTGATTTCTTCAACTGTTTTATTATTACATTTGTTGTAGTTGTCTGATCTGGAAAGATCTTGATTTCTTGCACTATTTTTTTGTTATTCTATTGTTGTAGTTATTTGATCTAGTATTCAGTGGATCTCTGGGTTCTCTTTACTTAAGCAGTGACTTGTATTTATTTTGTTGTTTTATTTAACAAAGTCTTTTAGCCAAACTGGGGGTGTGTGAAGCTCTATCTGGGTTCATATTAGTAAGCCCTTTTAATACAATGTTTTTATTTGTTTTCTAATATGGTGATATTGATATTTGGACCTACTGATATTCTTATTTTAGGTAGATATAATGAGTGATGTATTTTTCAAGGCCTACTTCAAAGGATAATGTATGACAATTCCTGGCCAAAAATGCTAAAACTAAAAGATTGTCCTACGTCAACACATTTTGAGGATTGTTTACCATGCCAAGGGAATGCATTTGTGAATTCACTACCATTTTAGGAGTAGAAAAATCCTCAAACGGGACCTTTAAACATTTTTACAGCCCTTCCCAAGGATATCTTAAAGATGGACATGGGGACAAAATCATATTTTACATATGGAATGAGAGAAGAACTTGGCTGGTGAGATTCAGTTACTAAGCTTCATTGTGATGTTTCAAATGAGGCATGTAAGCTTTTTTATTGTATCATTAATATTTATATTAATTTTACTTTAATGATCATGATAGTTAATTATAATGCCTATCACTTATTTCTTATGTTAATTCTAAAATTCAATTTTTTATTTTATTGCTGCCATTATGCTTGTTATCTTATTTGGTCTTGCATTTGCTTTTATGGACTTCAATATTCATAATATTTATGATGATGGGCCAATTATTTTTATAAAAAAATGGAAACATAAGCTACAAGTTATCGTTATATTTGATTGTAAGATGTTATCATGCAGCAATGTTTATATTTATTTTATTGCATTAACTTCAACAAAGTTGTGGGTGAAGAATTGCTTGCATTATAAAATGTAGAAAATAAAGTGGTTATATGCATGTTTCTTAGATTAAGATGGCTAATATTCTTTGCATGCCTACATCTTTGTCATATTTAAAATTTATTGTGCATTATGTATATTATTCTTGTTTAGTTACTGAAGAACTGTAACCCATCAAAAGCATATTTCAAATGAGAAGTGATTAATTTTGTACCTGAAAATGCCATTCAAGATGCTAATTTTGTATTTGTTTGCAGTATGAGTATTACATTTTTACTATTGAAGTTTTATTATGATGTCTAATTACATTTTTTTGTACAGGTAAATGTTTTAATGCATATTGCAGAGGTCTCACCTATTAAAGAACAACAATGTACAATAGAGAAGTTAATGAAGTTGCACAAAGATCAAGACAAGAGAGAGAGATTGAGTAACATTCATGATGAAAAGACTTGCAGCGGGTTCGAGGACAAACATATCATTGGTTTTCCTGAGCAGAAGATGGAAGATAGTGAGCCAGATCAAATCCAAGATGGAGGTACTCTATGGGACATATTTCAGAGAGAAGATGTAAAAGGGCTGAAAGCATTTCTTAGAAAACATTCAAATGAATTCCACCATACTTAGTATTCACCAATTGAACAGGTTCATGTGTTGATATCCTTCAATGTGTGAACACTTATCGGATTAACAAGCTAGATTATCTTTCCTAATAAGCTAAAATGTGCATTATAGATATTTAATCCAGTCCATGATGAGGTGTTCTATCTAACACGAGAACACATATGGAAACTCAAAGAATTATTTGGTCAGTTATAAATCTCTATTTGATTTATTTGTTTATTTATTTTTATTTATTTGAAACACTTGAATATTTTAATTGTATGCCTAATATGTATTAAAGTTATTAAGAGTATGTAATGAGATATTGGCATATATAAAAAATTATTGTTGAGTGAACCAAAAAATCCCAATCATCATAGGTTTAAAGCTAGCTCAATATGGAGTTCTAATCCTTTTGCATTTACTAGTGAGATTTTATAGAAGAGTGACCAATTAATTCTCAATCATAATAGATTTACATCAAAGATCATTAGTATTTTCATATTTTCTATAAAGATGCCCATAAAAAATATTCCAAATAAGATATACTTATATATTATTTTATAGCTAAAATAGTTCAAATTGGTGATATTTATTAGTCCAATATTGGCTCAATAGAACTTTATTAAACTAAGGAGACCATAATTAAAAGGAGCCAAACACTTAAATACAGCCAAACACTTAAATACATTTAATCAATTTTAAATCCAATGAAAGTCAAATTAACTCAAATGATTCAATGACCTAATAAGTTCTCTTCATAGTCTTTCACAACTTAATTTGTAATAATAATTTAGTACATATTATATTTTAAATTTAATTGTCATACATATAATAGTTTTAAGCATCCTCAAAATTTTAAGAAATAAGATGATATTATTTGTTTAAGAGAGTGAAATTATTTTATAATAAATGAGATATAGATTTTAGGTATAAGTTTTTTTACCCTGCGAGAATACTATTACAATAAAGATTATTATAAAGTTGATGTTTTTATGTCCACTTTAGATAGATTATGCAAGAGATAAATAATCGATTGAAATAATATGTTGCATAACTATTCATTATTATTTTTTATCAATTATTCAAAATTGATGATATTTTTTAACTTCTAACTCAATTTTATCTTATAGACTTGATAGATATGGAAACACTACACTTAAAACTTTAATTGAAGCATTTTAAAATTAAAGCTCATTAAAATCAATCTTCTTAAAGTTTTTATACAATTTCTAATTTAATCAAATATTAGCCAATAATAGAAAATCAATCATATATCATTTAATTTATCAATTAATTATAATTAATTAGTTAATTTGAATTGGTCATGAGATTATTTTTTTCAACTAGAATAATTGAATGTGTAATTTCAACAATAAATATTATCATGATAAGTTAAATAATGGTGTCGTACTCACTTAGAACTTCTATACATGTGGATGTGTATTTTTCTAATGGATGAAAAATCCCTCTTTTTTATTAAAAAGACATGCATTCATAATTCAATTAAATGAAATACTTAAATTCTAAATACACTTCCTTGCATTTATCATTCAAGTATGCTAGAAATCTAAATTGTATGTATAGATATGCTTATGATTTATTCATATGCATGATATACATGATGGAAAGAAATGAATGAATATATGTATGTGATAGTAATTCATCCTAATTAATCTTGAGATGTCTTTCTTGCAAGCTCTTTGGTAAAATATAGTGAGAATGATATTGTAATGTATTTTAATATAAAATCAATAATTGATGCTTTTCATGTAAAGAAGAAGCACTAGATATAATTTAATATGCTAAATCATAATGACTATATCAAAAATATTTTTTTTCTTGATTTATAAATTATTCCTAGCTATTTTTCATTTAAACTATTTTTATTTACTTTGATTTAAAAAATTAGAATTAAAATTTTAATTTATTCTAATTAGTTTTGAATTCAACACCCATCTTTTAAAATTCTAGCTTCACCGCCTCTTTCTGCTCCCCTCATCATAATTCCAATCATGAAGCTTAACATCTTGGCCCATTAGAATCTAACAAATCATGATGATCATAATGTAACTCTATATTAATGTTCAACACGCCTATGCTCATAGATCTTTTTGGACATATGGAACCATCTATGCTTCCAAACCTTAGCTATTGTCCCCATCACCAATGTTGCCATTATCTCTTTCAGAAATTGAGAGGTCTTCAAGCATGTCTTAGGCATTAGGTTAACTACATCTCTTCATCTCTTATATAAATGGAAGAAAAATTGACTCAAGATTCATGGTGTGTTATTGTGCATGATATTATGGTAATACAACATCAATTTGTAATTTAAGAAATATCATATAGATCATTTCAAATTTAAATTTTGGTTTTCATAGTTAGGTTAAATGGCACGATCCACTACCTACATAACATCCAAAACTTTCTAATTTAAATAAAAGACTCAAAATTGTAATATTAAATGCATATCATCTAAAAATTTTTAACACATCAAATATACCACTCTGCCTTCTCTCAATAATGCCCCATTATCCAACTACTCCAAATATTTAGCTCAATATATTATGTTTATATCTCTCATAACAACTCAAAAAAGTTCTTTCCTTCTGTCTTAGTCAAAATGGTCAACAATCACAAAATAACCCAAGGCTTCATAGAAAATCGAATGATATAAGAAGACAAGGAAATCAACAATTAAGTCAATGTAAAACTATAGATAGTTACCTTCCTTCCATGTCTAACATCTAAATTAAAAGCAAGGAATTTTATTTAGTTTCCTTACTGTGGGCTCTAAAAATTCATCACTGAGCTCTTAATGAAGAGAGCAGATTAAATGTCAGTCAATTTTTCAGAAGGCAGATGAAACAATAGATAAGACACTACCCAGAGATTTTACACTCTTTTTTAAGGACTTTATATATGGTTCTAGGTTTCCAATAGGTGCAAGCACCTATAGTTTATTACCCCTCTCAATCTTGAGAGAGAACTTTCAATTAAAGCTAGAAGTTAAGACACTATTTTCTTAGTGTATAGTAGCAACATATGAAGCTTTGAAATTTAGATTTATGAAATTCATCATTATTTAACTTAGAGAGGATGGCTGGGGGAATGATGATGCACCCGATCAAGATCCCATGGTTCTATCATCCTGGGTTATCGTGGTCTCTATTCTACTTTGTTAGAAGAGGTAGTCGACCCAACCTAACTGAATGATCCTTATCAGCGGCCATGGGTTACGTTGTCCAATGAGACTTTGTAGACCTAGGGTGGTGTTTATCTAAAGAGGCATGCTTAAGTCCACCTTAGCTGACAAGGGGCATTTTGCCCTATCAAGTGCACCCCATGATTCACATCTCAAGGGACGGAGCCAATGGGGAGAATATGAGCTACAGTCGTGACAACAATATAATGGTGGCATTTGGCAACCATCCGATCAGAGGACTTTAGTCATAACCCCATTATACGTGGAGCCTAAACCACCAGGACATGGGCATTCTTACTAGCATGAATTGAGAGTGAACATAGTAGATTTGACACTCCTTTGTGATGCTTAATTTGCTACATAGAATAAATTAGTGGATTTTAGAATTATTTAAACTTTAAATATTTGAGCTTAATGATTTATCATCCATTTTATTTGGTGAAATTATGTTAATAATCTCAATTTGAAAGCACACTTTAATGATAATATCCCATTTGGTTGAAATCTTCATTTAACGGAGTCATCATCGGGGTGTGAATGATTTGAGCATTCATATTATAATTTGATAATTTTATTTTGAGATTGAACCCCTCTGATTGAAATCTATAATCAACATAATCATGATTGGGGCATTTGACTATGAAATTTCTCTATTTAGACCTTTGATGGTCGTATGCAAATGCATAAATCAAATTCTCTTCTAGGCAATTAATCATTTAACTTTCAACCAATCTTGTCAACTCCTGATTCTTATAAGAAGGATTGGATTGGTTAAGTGGGACTTACTATTTCACCATATAAGTGAAATGGCCTAGTGTGAGTTTTTTTTTTAATTTCATTAAATCTTATAGAATTTTTGAGAATTGCACATTTTATGAGGAAATTGAGGTTAAGCTTAAGAAGCTTCTCGTAAAAATGTGTAAATCACTTAAGTACACTTTTAGGCATCAAACTCAAGTTAATTTTCATTGAAATATGCATATATATAATTTATTTCATTATTTGCAAAATCTAGAGGTGTTAATTTCAAGCATATGTATGCCTTGTAATACGTGTAATGTTCACTTCATTTAAGATTTTGAATTATTAGCACACATTTTAAAACATTAACTATAAATTTGTTTCATAAATGTGCTCTCAATTGACTTGTAGTCCTGAGTATTTGCACACGTATTGATGCATCAACTCGAACAATGAGTTATCTTGATATACATGCACATCACATCACCTCTTATGAATTGTTTGTGCATATTATGAGTTAATAGATTCAAATATGAGCCATTGTTGTAATATGTGCAATATTTATTTCATTGGAGACTTTTAATCATCAGCACATGTTTTAATATAATGATTTTGAGAGTAAGTTTTTCTTAAGATGCTTGCATACTTACATCTTTTAAATTAGTCATACTTATCCAAGAGCTTTCAAGCCCATCATAAATATCAATCAATATATTTGATCATGTTCAATCATTTGATTTGACTAGTGACGCCGCTAATTACCAATTAATAAGTCCAGCTCATGCTCATTGGAAAATGATCAATTCATGTTCTTGCATGCATACTTATATATTTTAAAGCATTTTATTTTGATTATAATTCATGAATTTAGCTGTGCCCCTATATAATTGGCTACTTATTGCACATCTTCTTTACAAAATTCTAACATTGAATTAAAAATAATGAAATTAGTTTAAGTAAGTAATGATGACCTCCACATGTATTCCATAAGTCAAACTAGGAAAATTTGGAAAATTCAATGGGTTACTCACTCGATTCCATGCATATCAAAGCTGAAATTTCTTGATTATCATTAAAACAAATCAAAATAACCTCATATTGCAAATATGAATGTGCTGATGTGTCCAGAATTGTTGACCTCATTTTTAGGATGAGTTCTCAACCCCTTCCATCTTAAACATAGGTCTCCTCTTAGAAATTAAGAATTCCTTAGTCTTAAGACACTTCTAATGATTAGGTGAACACTTAACCTAGCCCTAGAGACTTAGAAGAGTTAGCCATAGGAGTAGGTCATGCCTTAGGGGTGTTAGGAAAGTTTACCTACCCTATAGCTTGAACCACATTCCTTACTTCTTTCCTTCAAGTCAAACTCCCAATCAAATCAACATCAAATCTAAATCAATTCCAGCTTAATTGATTTCTTCCAAACTCAAATCAATGCCACATGAATGAAACCCATGATTGAAACTTATGATTTAAGCTGATGATCAAAATTCCAAATCTTGCATAAGTCCTTAAATCCCCTGTTAAGGACTTAGCCTAAATCGCATTCAAATCAATTCAAAATCATGAAATTTTCTCATAACTCATTTATATTTTCATTTATATTCACATATATAAATGAAATATAAATTCAAATCAATCAAACTAAATCAAAAATTCAATTCCAAGTTCAAAATATTTCCTAAGTCCTTAATTCCCTCTTAAGGACTTAGCCTAAATCAAATTCAAACCACCTTAAATTCATGAAATTTTCTCATAACCCATTTATATTATCATTTATATTCACATATATAAATGAAATATTAATTCAAATCAATCAAATTAAACCCAAAATTCAAAATCTTTCCTAAGTCACTTTGATTTTCTCTTAAGGACTTAGCCTAGATGTTCAAATCACTTCAAATCTTTGAAATTTTCTCATAACCCATTTATATTCTCATTTATATCCACATATATAAATGAAATATAAATTCAAACAACTAAAACCAAGTCCAAAAATAAAACTCAAATTCAGTCAAAATCCAACCTAAGCCTTTCAAGTCAGAATCTTGAACTTAGCCAAATCAAGCCAAACCCTTGATTTTTCTTCATGATTCAATCAATCCTTCAATCATGAATCCAAATATAAACATAAATTTCAATCACCAAATCAAAACTCAATTCAAAAATCAAACTTAAGTCAAACCCATGTTCACCCATTGAACTTGAAATTGTCAAGTAAATCAAAACCCATTTGACTTCAAACCACTTGCAAATGGATTTATATTTCATTCATAAGTCCATATGTGAGTTCAATCAAACTCAAATCAAACTTTGATCAAGCCATTTGACCCACTTAGGCTCACTTGACCCAAAGTGACTTAAAGTACCCTTATGAGGCAAATTCTAATCCTAATCAAATTGGATTGAACCAAGCCCACCTAAACCTCTCATCATGATCAACATTCATCATGAGATGATCATCAATTGGGTCAAGTCAAACCTAAGGGTTGACCAAGTCAACACTTAGCAAAAATGAAACCCAACATAGCCCAAAATCCACCATAGGCCAAATTGATTGAAACCAATGATTTAAGTTCATTCATGATCAATGTTTAAACTTGACCAAGCCACCATTTGAGCCTAACCTAGCCCAATTGGCCACTTGACCCAAGTTGACTCAACTTAACCTAAAAAGTCAAAATGTGTCAAAACTTGATCTAAGCCAAATTGATTGAAACCATTGGATCATATTCATTCCAAAATGATTGTTGAACTTGACCAAAGCCTCAATTGGCCAACTAAACCTAACCTAGCCCAATTGACCATGAACCCAACTTGACCTAAAGGGTCAAATTGAGCCAAATTCAAACTTAACCAAAATTGATTGAAAACAAAGATACCAATCCATTTCATATGACCAACCAAACATGAACCAACCCATGACCTACTTAGGTCAAATGGGTCAATTTAACTTGACCCATTTGACCTAAATGAACTCAATTGAACCAAAACCAAATATAAACCAAATTGAATCAAACCAAAGCCACCAAAATATTTCAAATGGTCATATGAACTTGACCCAACCCTTGGTTTGACCTAATTTGACCAATTGGTCAACTTGACCCAAGTTGACCCATTTTGACCTAAATGGGTCAACTTGAGCCAAATCACATCAAACTAACTCCAAATTCAATGAAACTTGGCTTAACCCATTTTTCAAACATATCAAACATATTCAAATTGAAATTTAAGCCAAATGACCTTTTTACCCCTAGGTCAAAGGGTAAATGTTGGCCAAATCCACTTAGAATTTGGTTAAATCCTCTCCATAACCACTTGGCACCCTCTTAGTGGATCAAGTGAACACAAGAGAGTGTGGTGCACCCAACCCAATGGGTTTGGGTCAGCCCAACCTAGCGCAAGGTCAAAATGGACCACTTTCTTGAATATGTGCACATGGGAATGATTCCTCCACTCATTTCAAGCACATGACACCTCACCTCTCCACTCCTTAAGCCAAATCAAATGCAATGACACCTCTAACAGCCTAACAAACCCATTGCATAAGCTCAATTGGATCAAAATGGAAGGGAGAAGCATGACCATTTGATCATTCAAGGGGGGGATATACTCCCCCTAATTTGAATTGAATCCATGAGTCCCCAATTTGATTGAGTGATAGGAAGCCAGAGGAGTCATTTCCCAGCCTCCCTAAGATCTCTCAAGCATTCCCCAAACTTCATCTTCTCAGTTTTCATAGATTGAAAATAAGGGAGCTCCACTAAAAATTAAACTTACTCCAAACTTCAAATCAACCAAATTCCTTTGTAAGCTCCATCAGTGAGCTAAATCGAACTTGCCTAAGCCTTTTCCCAAGCTCCAAAGGCAAGGGAGGTGCAACCTTGATCAAGCAAGTTCAAGTCAAGGAGGAGTTGGTCCATAGGAGGATCCACCCAATCTCAAGATCTCAAACTCTCAACAAAGCTTCATCTCCACTAGACGAAGCATCTCTAAGGGAATCTAGCACCGGTGAGGTTATCCATTAAACTGAGCTTAAGTTCAATATGGTTTGGTCCTTTGTGAAGTGAATTTTAATCCCATGCAAATCTAACTGCTATATGTGTTTACCTTTGTGCTTAGATGGTGTGGGTAAATTTTAGGATCAATCTGAGCTTAATTAAGTTTGGATCATCCCCCAGAAGATGGACGGTGTCCATTCTTCACAAAGGAATACATGGATTGATCATGGGCCAACCATCCATGCATTTTGGATGGACGACCATGATTTGTAATAGATCCATGTTTTAACCCTTATCATCGACACGGTACATTTGCTGATGTGATAACTTTAATTTAAAACCCATTGGGTGACGTGGAAAGCACATGCCACGTCAACGATCCACATGGCGCTGATGGGATTAAATATTTAATTAGGCTATTTAAATTATCAATTAATCATGGAAACTTCCTAAATTCATATCTAAGCTTAAAAAAATCAAAAAAAATATGAAATAAACTACATTGGATAGATAATTGAACATAGAATATTCTAAAATGAATTGAATAGATTTTGAATAGTACTTTCCTCTAGATTTGGATTTTATTAGAAATGTTATTTTTCTAATTACCCTCTAATTACTCCACTGATTAATCCCAAACTTCTTTTGCTTAATTAGTGGGATGACCCCTACCTCCCCTAATTTTCTTGGGATTTATTGGTGGCTTAATTAGAGGAATTTTTAGTTCATTCCTTAATCACTTCCTTAATGTAATTAAGAATGATTAAGGGTATAATTAGTGGTTTAACCCTCTAATGGAGTCAATTAAGTTTTGATTAAGTGAATATAAGGTTTAGAGAATAATTTTAGTATACCTTCCTTAAGATAATCCAGAAACCCCCTTTTCATTCTTAATCCAACCTTAATTAAGGGTTAATTCACTAATTACCCTCTTAATTAATTTTATAAAATTCTAAAACTTTCTAGAATTCAATTAATCTATCTTGGGTAGATGCTTAGGTGTTCAATACCCTAAGTGCATTAAGAAAATCAAAACCCAACTCACATGTGTGAGAGGGGTTATGAAAGTACTTAAGTTAAACCCCTTAATTTAATTAATCATTAATCATGAGCCAATTGCATTAGGCCTTTTTTTTCCTAGGTGCTTTGATAATTTAAGTTCCTTGTGTGGTTTTATGTCATCTCATTGGCTCATAATTATTTGATTAGTTATGCTAAGGTAGTATAGGTAAGGGGTATTTAACACACTTAATTCATACTTTAACCTAACCAAAGCATAAAATTGATCTAATCACCAAAAATTTAAACAAAAATAACAACCATATATGGGAATGAGTTAGGAAATGCAAACTCACCTCACATTTCTCAAAATTAAATCAAACTCAAAATAAAATCAAAACTCCTTTAAAAATAATTTAATTTCCTTTAAGCTTTCCGATTTCATAAGATTATCTTTAGGAAATAATTAGGGTGAATGTGTTTACATGCTTTCATCACTTTAGTTCTTTCCTAACATGCTAAATGTGTATGTCATATGGGTTTCATGCATTCATGCTTCTCAAAAGTCAAATTGAAAATGAAATATTTTTTTTTTATGTCAAATTGCATGTTTTGGCTAAAGTAAGAATATGAATGGCTATTATCACTATTAAATTCAAAACTATTTTAAAAATATATAAATCAAATATCCAAAATAAAAGTGTGCTACTTATAATTATTTTTAAGTTTTCATTTGGATATTAATATGAAGATGTGCATAGTGTAGTTTTCCTTTTCTTTTCTTTTGGCATAGTTTTTAATAGGATTTGGCAAAGTGTATAGTTCATTTGAAAAGAACACAACACTTGTCTACTCTCATCCCTATTCATTCCTATGCTATTACCCAAGGAGGACATCCACGCTTACACATATAAATTGCATAAACAAAATAAACAAACAAATACAAACTATTTGCATCTTTCTTTTTTTCCATTCATTTCTTTTGTACATGTGTTTTAATTTTAGGAAAGTGGTATATTAGTCAGGACAACCTCAGGATTGCAAGGCTTTAATTAACCCTAAGTAGGTCTTGTACCTTACACCACTGGTGCTAGCAATGTTACCGTACTCACTTATGCCTTTCATACATACATGTGTGCATGTGAAAAATGGATAAGAAAATCTCTTTCTACTTAATAAAAATCATGCATCATAAAAAATTCCAATTTTCTTAAGTAAAATTTCTTAGCATTCATCATAAAGTGTGCTAAATATTTCCACTTGTATGTATAGATATGCTTAGGATTTATTCATATGCATGTTATACATGTTGGGAAAGAAATGAAGTGATGTGTGTTTTGTGATCTTAATTCACTTTACTTAGTCTTAAAATGTATTTCTTTTTGAATAGGTTTGTTAGGGAAAATCTAAACTTAGGATTAATTAAAACACATAATAAAACATTCACTAAACAAACTTAAATGTGAATCCACTTGAGAAATTACTTAAGGTAGGGAAGGAAAGAGAAGTTCTCTTCTATTTTTCCTCTATTTAAAACTTAATAATTTATTATAGGATTCACCTAAACTAAAAAAAAACAAAAAAACAAAAAAAAATCAACCCAAATCAACTAAACACAAACCTCCCTCTAAGTTCAACATCTGCATAATTAGAAAATCTAAACCTTAAAGCCATAGCTAAGCATACCACACAAATATTTTTAAAGCACACACATTAGCTTAAGTCATAACTTCTAGCTTTAGGTTAGGGTGGAGCATGGCTTGATGTTTTGCTTTTATTTTGTGATGTATTATTTCTAGTCTGGATGTTAGGGTGAATGTTCATATAATGAATGGTAGGATGATCTAGTCTAATCATTACTTTATGCAGGGGATTGTGCTTGTAATAAAAATATATAAATACTTTTTTGTGTGCTTATATACCCTAAGCATAATCAATAGTCGTGACTTGGTCACCCATGTGTTGGGTGTTAAGTCTAACACACATGCTTGGGATTTATATGGTTTGTTTAGTTAATCTCTATTTTGCAGGTGTTAGTTAGATTTACTTTTCCTTTTCATGTAATTTTTGCAATTAGGATTTTGGAATGAATGTTATGGGGGATTTGTATTAGCATTGGTCATAAGATTACATCTTATGTACCATGTGAAACCTTTGGAGCAATCACCTTCCAACCATCCAAAAGAAGGAACCAAAAGAAGAAAGAAGAAAGAAGAAAGAAGAAAAAGAGAAATGGAGGCCCCCATAACATGAAGTTTCTTACTTGATTATAAATTAATTCATTTATAATCCGGGTTGTGTAAGGGTAGAGCTTTTTGTTTATATTTGTTTGTAGTGCGACCATCAAATGACATTTCTTATTTGCAGCTTTATAAAATGTTTATCTTGTGCATTAAGATGACATGTTTTCTTAGTTTCTTGCTTGCTTGATGTATGGCCTGGATGATGATTAGGCTCTTAGGGAAAAATAATTATTTTACCAAATTAATCAACTCAAAAATTAAAAATAAATAACTCATAACCTTATTTAAAGCCTAAGTTAAAATCAAGATAAAATAATTAGCAACCCCTTAGCTGGATGAGTATTTCTTTTATAACATTATGCATAAAAGCATATTATTACACTCTTGATTGGAGGGCTTCCACCTTTGCCAGAGAAACTTGGCTTGGCTTTTGAGAGCCATGGTGCAAACACACCTCATCCCTTCTCTCTGATTTTGGCCAATAATCTTGCTTCTCATGCATTAGGGCATATGATTTTCCAAAAATAAAATGTAATATGTTTTGCATTAGGTTTAGGTCATTTTCATGCTCTTACATGATCCAGTCTCTTAGAGAGTGAGTTTAAGGACTTAATCTCTTTCTAAAATAAATAACAACCTAGCTATCTTGCATAAAGCATATGACTTGCCTATAGGAATTTAAAATTATAGGAGGAGTTAGTTGGCAGCCACCCCCATACAGTTGTAAGTTCAAGCAGTCAGGTGGTTTGCCTCTCTTGTGGAGGCAAACTAAATAACCCTTTTCATCTTAGATTTAGGTTGTGTTTTGGCCCTTGCCAAAGCTCCATAGATTTAGGTTATGAGGTTGCTTCTCCCTTCTATGGTCCATAAGCATAAATCCTCACCTCCTAAGCATTTCCATAACCTTGTATTATGGAATCATAAGCCCTAAACTTCTAATAAAAATTCAACACAAACAAATAACTCAATTCCAAAAACATAAATCCCAACCATAAGATAGTTTGAGATGCTCACTAGGTTTTCTAGCATCGTGAGCATCTCCTACTTACCTTCCTTTAGCTTTGATAATAACACTCTTCTTTTTAATCAATCCCATTTGATCTTCCAAAATAAACTAATCGATTGATAGTCCTACCTATTGAAATCTTTGGAGATAATGATCATTGACCTTAATTGAGAGTATTCCTAAAGAATTTCATTCCTTAGGATGTAATTAACTATGGGGGCTTGTCCCTATAGGGAACTTAACGGATTCAGTTTAAAATAAACCTTACTTTACTTTTCCATGAATCTCAGTACATATCTGGCACTTGTCCTTAAGAGTCTTTATTGAGGTGATTAGGTCCATTGTAGGGTGGTAACTTCTATTTTTTGAGATACTACACCTCTCCTCAATGTCATACTCGATCACCCTCAATAAGAACATTTGTAGATCTATGTGGTGTCAAAAATGCATAACAAGAAGAAGTATATTTCTATCTTCATTTTATTCTGCATAGAGTGAAGATGGAAGTATGCATTTCTCTTTTAGAAATTCTCATTTATGAATTTCACCCCAAGAATGCCGAAGTAGATCAAAATATACAATTTTGATTATTCGACGGTTGATCGATGGAGAAGGCAAGTCGTTGATGCGCTTTCATGAATATCAAGGTCAGGAAGCTGCAATGACATCCAAATGACCTCTGTTAGTGGAATTAATTATGAGATATCACGAAAATGTCAAATTTTATAAAATGAGATAATCCATAGTTGATTTAACTAAGTCTGTGCATGTATCAAGCATAGACAAGATGTCATGCAATTTGAGATGAAATCATTGCAATGGACACACAATTATTCAAATGATGTCCAATCATGAAATGGACTGTTGCATCTATAACATTGAAATTACTTTCTTGGGGTCATCATATAAAAACTTTTGTTGGATTTGGTATGAATTTTTGAAAAATTGCATTAATTTAATCGCTAAAACCCTCTCAGCCACCGCTCATCCCATTTCCCATCAAACATGCGACCCACTCTCGCGCATGCTATCTTCCATATCCTTGGTCAAAGTTGCAACTTCAAACCATCCAAAGCTCCTCAACTCCCTCACAACATCCACTTTCTTATGTGTATTTTTCTACACACTTTTTTAGGTATGTGTCATTGTTAAACTAAAAAGATCATGCATCTAAGACCTCCTTTGAATCAGTAGTCCTATGTCTCTAGGTGTCCACACTATATACTTTAAAGGAGTGTTGATGATATATATAGTTGATATATTTTGACTATTATTATCTATTTCAATTGAAAGGACATATGCATGTATGGTTTGGATATAAAGGTAAGCAATATTTGAGATTTATTAGTGATAATAGCTTTTGGGCAATGTTAACATAACAAATTGATTTATAAAATATGAGATGCACATGATTGATGACCAACAAATAAATAAAGTGATGAGAAAATTGAGTAAGTTCCATAAGAAAGCTTACTTATGTAATTAATCCTAAGGCCAATCATATGATAAAAAAATCACTTAAGTTTAATTAAATATCTTATTTAACATTTTTTGTATTTGTGAATTAAACCTATATGAGGAGAGACAACACAATAAAATTATCCCTTGCATGCTCTCTGGTCATTAATAAAATTTAAAAAAAATAGAATTTTGTTTTTTATGAATTAATTAGATTTAATAGTTATTTAATTTCATTAATGCCTAAAAATCTAAAAATTTATGAAATCATAATATACAAGTCTAAAAGTTCTAAAAAAATTGTAAATATGTAAAATAATATGAGAAATGAATAGTAAACATTTCAAGATATTTAGGCTACTATTTTATGATTAATTAATTAATTAAAATATATATTAATTATCCTATTACTCTTAAAATACCCAAAACTACTTGAGGAATTTAATTTTATTGATTAACTTTCTTTTAGTTGAGCATATAATGGTTCATTTGTAATTTTTAGAGATTTTTGTAACTAGTTATTATTAATTTTTTAATTTTAGGTTAATTAATAGTTTATTTACTTAATAAAATTCCATTAATAATAATTTTGAGAAATAATTAGGATCAGAGGCCTTGATATGTTTTTCTAAACACAATTATTCATATTAAGAAAATTTAGATTTCTAAAGTAATTTTTATAATTAATTAAATTTATTAAATAGCCAAAATAGTTAATTAAGGTTTTAAAATATGGATCTCCTAATACACCTAACTAGTTAACCTAAAATAACTATGGGATGTAGAAGTCATCTCATAGAATATTCACTTAAAGTTTCAAGTTATTTGGTTAAGTAATTAGAGCTTAATTATGATATTAAGATAAATCTTTAGAGCCTAATTAGTCATTAACCATTTAATAAGAATTGTGACTTTATTTTTTATTAAATTCTCTACTATTTAAGCTTTTAATAAGCCCTTATTTGTATTTTTATTTTTTTCTAATTAATAATAAAGTTTAAAATTCTGATTAGTTTAAACATTTTAAATTCTTTTTAATCGAATTACGCATTTAGCGGTTGAATCAGATGTGCTTTATGTGTAGTGCCATGAGATTGGTTATTTAAACTGTCCCTCATGATTGTTGACTCAGTGGTGACATACATGGTTTCATCCTGAGCCATTCGACCAAAGATTGAATAGCTTTGATTAATCTCATGGTTTAAAAGGAATTAAATCAAAAAATTTAATGTAGATTTATTACGGTCATCCATTATAATCTTGTGCAATGGATGACACGTGCTTTGTCTTCAAGCTTCGATGGGAGATGGAGACCGTTCATCTTTACTTGATTTGAGCCAATAATTGCTCGTTTAATCCTCAAATTGATTTGAATATGATCCATAAATGAAATTTAAGGCAAGGAGAGAACATTTTTCTTCATAAAAGACCAATATTTGGCCATCTATGAGGTTGTGGAAGAATTACCTCATCAAAACTAAGACCAACAATCCAATGTTTGAGGTAGCTTCTTCAAGTAGAGATGAAGCCTTGATATTGAAGTTCCCCTTGCCTCCTTATTATTTTCTTCATAGACCATGCATCACCATGAGCTTATCAAAGTTGATTTAGGGCAGCCATCCCATGCTCAAATCGAGTGCTTCTTGATTCATTCTCATGAGGATGCAAGAAAGGTGAGGAAAAAGTAAATTAGACTTTGGGGTGAAGGTTTAGTGTGGTTGGGCTTGAGAGGTGCTCGTGCTAAAGGGAAGCTTGGTGTCATCTATGATGGAATACAAAAAAGCTCTAGGAAGCTTAGAGACTCCCTTTGGGGATTGGAATGAAGGTCTCTGCTGAGTATGAGTGGGTGAGAAGGTGCATACACTCTTTCCCATGTGAACCACCATATTTGGTGGGTTCAATCTATGATAGCGATCTAGGTAGTGGGGGTGGTTGGAATTGGCATGAGATTGATATTTTGAACCACCCTAAATGTTTGGGGGATTTTGGTGGTCAAAGATTAAGGGGATAGGTCATGGTGGTTGAACCAAGGGTTGGCCATAGTGAGGGTGATCTCTCCTTGATCCATGGTTCAACCAAACTCCTTTGGGTTAGGCTTAGTCAACATGGGTAAGTTCAAGGCATGCTGCGGATATTGCTATAGCCAAAGGGAGGGATTGAGCTTTGTTATTCTAAATTTTGTTCTATTTGAAACCCTTCGTTCACTTGATTTAGGTTGAACTAAGTTCACTAATGATTGGGTCCACTTGGGCAGTTCAAGGTGTATGAGAGGATGAGTCATGACAAGCTTGTTTGGGTTTAGCTCATGGTGACATATTTAGGTCAATTTGGGTCCAATTGAGTTAGGTTGATCAATTGACCAAATTGGACTTAAAAGGCCATATGGTTATGTTCATATGATGATTTGAGACCTATTGGTGCAATTGGTTCACCTCAATTTGAACTAGTTTTTATTTTCACTCATATGGATTCAAATTGGTCAAATGGGCTAAGTTAGCCAATTTAGTCAAATTTGTGCAATTGAAGGTAGAATCATGTTAAATATTGGATTTCAAGTGGATTATATGCTTTCATTGAATTCAATTTAGGATATGTTGGAATTTGACTCAATTTGGCATTTTAGGTCAAATTGAGCTAGGTGAACCAACTTGGTCAGTTTGGCCAAATTAGATTCAATTGATAGTTAAGACATTAATTATAAGCATTGGTTTGATTGGATTTGGATTGGATTTAGATTTGGTTCAATTTGATCTTTTAAGTCAAATTAAGTCAAATGATGTTAAGTGGGTCAATTGGTTAAATTGACCAACTTAGTTTTAATTGGGTATTTAATTATGATCAATTAAACATTTGGGAATGATTGTAAAAGTTGGTTAGATTTGATTTGGGATGAATTGACTTTGGCTCAATTTAACCTTTTTGGTCAATTGGGTTAGGTTGGGTTAGTCAAATCAATTAATAAAATTGAATTACAAATTAGTCATGAAAAAAATTCAATTATGTCATTAGAGTGATTATAAAGCTTTGGATTGGTCCAAATTGATTCGAATCAAGTTGTATTTGATTTTAGTTTTGTAGGGTTCAATTGGATCAATTTGGGCTAGGTCAGCCAATTGGGCAAATTGAGTTCTGATTAAACTTTAATCAAGTTCTATTAATGTTCCAAGGAGTTTGGGTTTAATTTCAAATAGTTTTGGTTAATTTTGGATTTAGCCCTTTTAGGTCTAAATGAGTCAAATTGGGTTAACATGGTTTGATTGACCAAATTGGATACTATTCAAGTATATGTAGATTCAGGGTTTTAAATTGGTCTATAATCAATTGGCTTTGTGTGTAGGGGTTTGATTTGAAATTGAGGTAAGTGCATCTCACCTAGTCTGAGTTGGAATCTAACATTAAGGTTAAGTCCTATGGGACTTCTAGGTTTGAGTTAGTGTCCTCCTAACCTCTATAAGTATCTTAATTCTAAGTAAGGAAAACCATAGTGCCTAGATTGATTCCTAGCACTAAGATAATGGATGTCAATCTCACTAAAAGTGAGGTTAACAAGTACTTATATCTGCTACTCTTGGGGTAGCTTTGAAAATTTATGTATTTTTGTGCAGGTGAAAATCCAATATGTGCCTTTTGTTGCAACAAGTAAGAGGACTATTAGTCACCAAACTAAGAATTCTACACACTTTTCTTGGTATGATAGGATAATTTATGTTTTCATGTTGGTATGAAGGCTTCATAGATGCTTTACTTGGCATGGTGGGATGAGACACTTTGGCTATGGTTTACACCACTCACATAAGCCTTTCTTAGCATGGTGGGTAGTCCCTCATGTGTGGATGATGTCATGATGTTTCCAAACTTCACATTGATAAGGGACTTAATTAACTTAATATAAAGCAAACTTTAAGCCTAAAATTAAAATCTAAATTAAAATGGCAAGTACTTAAGGACATGCAAAGCTTCTTATATGTGTGATATGTGTGAATATCCTTTGGTCGTGGTGTCATGAGACACCAACTATGCACATTTCTTATAAGCATGGTGGAAAATCATAACACTCTTGATGTAGCCTTTTTATGTAGGGATGATGCCAATAGGTTGCTCAAATTTCTAATGAACTAAACATGCAGAGAACTTAAAATTGCATAATTAAAATGAACTTTCAAACCCTTAAGTGATATGAAATAAATATGAATTGAAGCTCAAACCACAAAGTGAATATTTGAGATTACAAGAATTGTTGCATCAAATGAATCAAGATAGAATTTAATGTGAACTGACTCAAAAAGACTTGATCGCTTGGTAACTAGTAAGAATGTGATTTACTGTGTCACTTATTAGCAGAGATGTGACTTTATTGCTCACTAATGACCATAAACCAGGCTTCTTAAAATGCAATTGGATTACATCATTGTACACATAGAATGATTGAACATAACCAAATATATTTAGATGAGACTTGCAATGAGTATGAAAGCTCCACAATAAATGCAACTTGAATCTAACTAAAACTCAAAAGTCTAATGAATTAGAGATGAAATGCAAAAGAAATAGGTATCATTTAAATGACTTAACAAAAGCTAAAATGTTAAATACCACCAGATTCATAGCACATTATACAAGAAGACAAAATGTGTTGATAAATGATCTAAATGAACCCTAGCACACATTATGAGGCCATCATATCCAATTTCCTCACATCAAAATGTGTACAAATGATCAAAGTTTTAAATGAAATTAATATTGCACATATTATGAATCACTCACATATTCAAATTTGTAATGTTGAGATGCGTACAAATAATTTAAAAGAATGATATTTACACACATTATAAGATAAAATTATAATTTAAAAGTAACACCTTGAAGAGCATGCAAGCAAACTCAAAATAACCTGCATGTGCTTGGACACGTGTGCTAAACTCTTAAACTTGATGTCTGAGGATGATGTACAATTTGAACATGAAATTGACTTAAATTGCTTAATTTTGAAAGCTTGCAAATGCATTTAAAATTCATGTAATCACATAATATAAGCATACCAAAACTTACACAATCAGGTAAAATATAACTAGAAGCTTTGATTAGTATATTTAATGCTAAAAAATATAGTCTAAGAATGCTACACAAACTTAAATAAAAATTAAATTATGTTCACTCTAACCTCAAGAAATATATAAATATTTTTATAAGAATGTAATATCTTCTTTTCAAAAGATAAATATAGACTTATCAATTATGCATATTCTTCATCGGGCTATTGCACTCATCTTGGTGGGGTTGTAATTCCTAATTGATTTGCTTCATCCTCATTTTAAGGACTAAAGTCAACAAAACTAATCATAAAAAATGGGCGCTCTTAAAGTAAAGATTTTAGTTTTCACATTTTGATCAACAATAATACTAGTAAATAAATTCTATTTTTAAAATACTAGTTCTTGGATTCAATATAGAAAAGTATAATTATAAACTTTAACCATAGACTTGATCTTCTATGAATGAAGATATAGTCAATAAGGTTTGTGGGAAAATGAATATCCAAATTAACTTAAATGAAGCATAGATAAATATCATGGACCTAATCCTTTGTAAACAAATGATTATAGATTATAAGGTCAAAATCTTCGATGATGATTGTGTGGTATGAATATCTTAACTTAAGAGAATATTATCGTCAAAGCTCATCTAAAAGCCTAAGTCAAATAGATCCAAATTTCAATGAAAATGTAAAGACTCAAAAAATCAAGTGAAATGCATAATCTAAACACTAAAAGCAAAACTCATCTAATCCACCTTCCATAACTATTTATTGGAGGTGATATCCAAGAAAATTCTAGCTCACAAAGAAGCCAATGTCAAATCAAGTACACTAATATGTTTACTCTCAATAAACATTATGTTAATAAGGACGTGACTCGTGTTCTCTGTTCATGTGATTTTATAACTAAGTGACACCATATAAAAGTACCATTTACGACCAGGTTCCTTCACTAGGGGATTTACCACCAAATAACACCATTAAATTATGGTCACAGTTATAGCTTGTATGTTCCTCATTGTCTGGATCCCTTGAGTTGTGAACCATAAGGTGTATTTGATAGGGAATGAAGCTTTATGTTTGCTAATGTGGACTTAAACTTATTTCCTTAGACAAATATTAACCTAGAACTATAAGATTTCTTTAGACGAAGCAATGTCGACAATGATCCTTAGGTTGGATTGACTATCTCCATTGACTAAGTAGACTAGACATCATGATAGCATGGGATGATGGAATAATGTGATCTTGATTGGGCACATCATCATTTCCCCACCATCAGCTTTAAGTTAAAAGATGATAAATTTCATAAATTTTTAAACTCAATTTTCTTCTATTATGCATTAAGCAATTAGTTACCTAATAGCTAGCCTTAATCAAGAGTTCTCTCTCATTATTAGGAGGGGGTAATTAACTATAGGTGCTTACACCTATAGGAAACCTATAATTATATCTAAAGTCCTCACAAAAGAAGCACAAAATATCTGAGTAGTGTTTTATCTTCAAATCCATCTACATTATGAAAATTTGACCATCACAACTCAATACTTTCTTCATTAAGAGGCAGTGCATAAATTTTTAGAACCCACAAAATTCTCAATTAAAACTAAAATTCCAACAAAATGGAATTACTTTCGATACATAAATGTTTAAATGGACCATATTTTTTTATCATATGCAATTTTCTCTATCACAACTACTCAATGTAATTATTTGTTGAATATTCAATTTATCTAAACTTATGGTTTAAGCTATATATACATAAAGGTTCCTTAAGTATATTCTTAAAATGATTAAATCTTATAATATGCAAATATTTATATGGTCTTTATAGATCAATGAAGTTGTCCAAACATCCATCTTACCAAGCACTACCATTAGCATCCGGAGCTTACTCATAAAAGTTGATCATCCATACTAACATAAGTAATATACTTCATGGAATTCAAATTTTGGAATGTTAATATAATTTTCAATGTTTCGGTAATTGAAATATTTCAATTTTGGGTGATATAGGATGGCCTTGTCAAACAAGCTAACGTTTTCATAATTATAATTCCCTAAACATGATGTGGCAGATTCTTTTAAGGAAAAGATTATCTCACTATTGGTAGTTGCTAGTTACTACTACATCATCATAAACATTTAGTTTCTAGTTGTGCTATTAACTAGTGTAAATTGGTTTATTAGAAAAGAACTATTTCTCCTAAATTTGGATTGCATCCTTATTATAGCCTCACTATGGCATTAGAGCTAAGTTTTTTTTTTTAATTTTTTTTTCTTGAATGATACTTATTGGGAGCTAAATTTATGCTAAATTTAAGATCATTATACATCATGATAAGTACTTCTAGCTTTACATGATCTAAACATGCTTCCTTGGTATAATAGTTTAGGCACATTCATTTTGAAAAAAAAAGATAATAATAATAATAAAATGAGAGACTACCGATAATATATATTAAAAGCCAAATTTAATTATTTTAATAGTGCAAATATGTGTTAATGATATTTTATTTTGAGCCACTATGGATAGTATATATTAGAAGTTTGTTCAAGTTCTGATTAAGAAACTTGAATGAATAAAATGAGAGAACTTTAGACTCACTGGCTCATCTTTCGCTAGTGCACACAGCTGAAAAACCTCCCTTAACCCACTCCTATGTTAACCATTGTTATTGTTGTTTTAAAGTCATATGAAAGGCAATATGTAAAATTAAAATATTCAATTTTTAGACAAAGTTGAATCCCCTAAATGTGAGAATACATTTCAATCTAAAATTCTCATGTCGTGTTTTATAGTACTACCAAATTTTAGAATATCATATCATAAAAAATCACTTAACTACAAATAGTTTTGCCATTCAAATACATAAATTCACTTTTTATTTACTTGCTATAGTTACATAAATAAACATATTCAGATATTAGACATAATTTTTCCTAACTTTATTTGTTATTGGATACAAGAACATACTGCGTTGTTCAAACATAAATGAAATTTGGCACATTATTGCTATTTGTAGATGATTTATCAATTAATTTGATAATAAATATAAAAAATTAATAAGACAAGTAATATTAAAAATTATTATATACCTTATAATATCATTAAATATCATATATTCAAATATTAACACCATCATTAATAGCCACATTTTTTTAATTATCTAGAAACTAATTGTAATAAGAAAGCATGCATTGTTCATCGATTGATCGATTTAAATCATTCAAAGCGATTAATAATACGTTCTGTTCTTAATATTTAACTCTCTTGAGCTATCCAATTTCAACTCCTATTTGACAAATAATGCCAAAGTGATCCCAAAAAATAAGCTACAGATCCCGTGAATCTCATCATTTAATTCTCTTAAGTTATCAAATTAATTTACAATAACCTTAGGTAAGACCATCAAACGTCAATTAAATTCATTAAATTTACATGTAACTCACACATTCTAATCTCACTACTAAACTAAATATAAATCTCCATTTACAACTCAGCTTCCCAACAACCAAACATATATATTATTTTCCACAATATTACACACAAGAACAACAACAACAACAACAATGGCCAAATCAGTAGCAATATCTTATGCCATTCTCTTTCTTGTCATTATTGGCACGATAATGCCAATAGCCTCCTCATTCAATCTTATTCCTGATTACATTTTGAAATTGGGAAAATCCATCATTGAGGTCAAAAATTGTGTGGTGAAGCTCATTCCTTCCTTCCTCAACTTGCACATAAGGCTTTCTCAAGATTGTTCCAAGACTTTGATGCATGTTGAAGACAATTGCCTTCCTATAGTATTCACTACCCCTTTGTTAGGGCTTGCATTGTCAAACATTACTTCCACCGTGTGCGGCATATTCGCTGATCCTTCGCCACCAGCCATAGCTAAAAATATTTTAAAGCTATGTACTTTCTTGAAATCTTATTTGTATGATAGTTTAGTGATGGTGATGGTAGCTTTTAACATGTAGTTTATCTAAAGTTTATATAATTGTATTGATCTCTCTAAGTTTAGTGCTATTCTCATGCTAATAATAGAAAAGACAGACTAGCCTTTTTGTCTTCAGTTGAAATCATAACTTGCAGTTTGCTACTATCTTGAATATTTCTATTGAACAAATAATTTCTATTTATTTCAAGATATTTCAATTAATGTAATGTTCAGCTTTCAAGAACAAGAATTAGAACAAAATCATATGGTAGATGTCAAATATGATCGGTGAAGTAAATAATAAATAATAGGTGATACCAATGGAAAATGTTATCCTTTGAAAATTTTAAATTGATAGTTTGAATTTCCTCTTAGTGTTCATTTTATTTGCACTCAATCCAAACAAAAAATTAATTGATTTTTAAATTATCTTCAATATTTGAGTTAACTCAAATTATTATGTCAACAAATATATAGATTTTATATTTACTTATTGAATAACTCTAATTATTGAATATATATTTAATTAATAGAGTCAACTTTATGAAGATATTTGTGATCTAATTAAATTTATATGGAATTAATGATGATCAATCAGTTGATTACCAAAATAGTCAACCACTTATTATTATTTGAGAAAAAAAATAGATCTAAGATCCTTGAACTATCAAATGTGTGATGACAAAAAAAAAATCTTTCATCTAAAACATTTTAAAGCTCATTTAATATGACACAGATATCAGTGCCAATAAGTAAGCCATTTAATATAACACATATATAACTTTTAATATATTTCATTAAAAGAGTTGTTGATAATAATGAAACATAATCTAAATATAAAAATATCTTTTATTTAATAAACAAGCTTGTTATGCTAAACAATTAATATTTACATTTTACCTTAAATAAGTTGAAGTAGTTGCACTATAACATCATTTATACTCTTATGTCTTTGACATAAAGGCCCCTACATATTGTTAATTATTATGAGTTCGAGCATGCATGATATTTTTTTAAAGTTTTCTTTATACTTTGGATGCCATGAGCATTGTAGCAAGCTTATGGATAACATTTTATTAAAAAACTTGATGTAAATATCATTGCATTTTATAATCAAAACATTGCATGCATGGTATTTAAAATTATTTGTTATTATTTTTCTACTAATATTTTCTTATCTCAATATTCCAATCATATTTTTTATTATTTTGCATCAAAATAATATTTTTAAATAATCAAATTTTATTAACTGTATAAGATATATAAAATTTAAAAGAATACTTTTTCAAATTCTTTCATCTATAACCCCCATAAAACCATAACAAGAGCGCATATAGTAAAAACTTTATAACCTCAAAATTTGATCCTTGTTGCATTTTTCATCCCAATTATTTATTAATACTTATTATAATGGATATTCTTATACAAATAAAGCATATTATAGATAATATAATAATATCTTAATATTTTTTACAATTTTGATAAGTTTGCTAATTATTAATCTTAGATAATATTTTGAAAATCGGACCATACATTGAACCAAAAGGAGAGTTTCAAAGTTCAATAGTTCAACTAAGATTGCACCAAATGCCATAATAAAAAATAAAAATATTTTAATATAATTTGAATGATGCAATAATAATATAATAATGACATTTTTATTAACTCAAAATGTAATATATTAATTCAAGACTCTTCAATATTAAATATTTTAAATCTACTTCTAAATTTAAATTTAAGGACAAACTATTTTAATTATTTTATTTATTTTTAATTTAAACCTCTATTTTTAATAATTTATTTTAAAAAAATATATAATTTAATTAATTTTAAAACTAACAAGTTCTTTGAATATTGGCTCACGAGTTGTAGTAAGTGATTTTAGACTTGAACCTAACTTACCGGATGGACCTATTCTTGGTTGAATTGATTGAACTGAACCCAATCCAACCTGATTTTCAAAACGTTGATCTTAGGGACTCAAAAAATATAAAGAAGAACAGTCTAGAAGAATTGCAAAAATAAAGAAGAATTTCAAAATAAAGAAGAATCCCAAAACCTTGAACTTTCTTATTATGTTATTCCTAGTTAAGTGTAAGAAAATTCACTAAATAAAGAAGAACAATCTTCAAATAAAGAATTGCAAAAATATCAAAGATTATACACTACTCAAAAAATTATTATATTAAAAGAAGCAGTCTACCACCAAGTAATCTTCAAGGTTTTAGCCACCAAGCCTAAAGCATTATTGAATTTTGAAATTCTTCACAAGAAAAAACTTAATAACTTCCCATTATATCAAGAATTAATAATTACATGGTCACAAGTTATTTTCTCACGTGTCAAATAGCCATTATGTGGCAAAACACATAATTATTCTTTAATATTACCTCCATAACTACCAAGACCAAGGTCAGAGCCATTTGTAATTAAGCACATGCTTTATTAAGTTATTTGTTCCACTTAATTACACTCCTAATCAAATATCCAAAGGCTACAATAGACCATGAAGTGATTTAATTATAATTATAGGCTTAAACAAGCCTTACCCGACACCTTGAAATCCAAATAAACACTTGCTTGACCAAAAAAGCCATGGAGAATCACATTAGTAATTAAACTAAAATTACATATAATTAATCACAAATACATAAAACACAAAAAGAAAAACATAACACATAAAGGCATAAAATTAAGTTATTCATCTCAAAGAAAGCATGCTCCAAATTGACTTTTCTTTTACTAAGGAGTTTCCATGGTGATGATATTTTCTTCAAAGCTTCTTCCATCAATTGCATTGGTAGAATGAGTGACTAAATCTTCATTTCTTCTTGGTATTGATATAGTAATGGGTATATGTGATATGTCTTTATTAGAATGATGCACTTATGATGCACCACTATCTCCAAGCAGAGTGGCAAGAACTACCCCTGCGATATGAATAACGTGTGTTGGAATGGGCTCATTGCTAGCTTCTTTTGTAGGTGTCTTCTTTTGTCATTTTGTGTTTGTCTCTAGAGCAACAAAATCCTTCAACATTTAGATTTTCAAATAAGCATCTTAAGTGATGATACTCTTCAATGTTATGGTCATGTTTGCTATGATATAAATAATACTTTTAGGATCCACCATCTACCATGATCAGCACATGTGTTGAAAAGTCTTTATTTTTAATGGTCTCCACAAACTAAAGAAGTCCTCAGTAGAGTCATCATTGGTGGAGGACAAATTGAAGGTGGTGACCTCCTCTCCACTCTCCTATCACTCCTCCAATATTCATAGCAAATTGGATATTCTTATACAAATAAAGCATATTATAGATAATATAATAATATCTTAATATTTTTTACAATTTTGATAAGTTTGCTAATTATTAATCTTAGATAATATTTTGAAAATCGGACCATACATTGAACCAAAAGGAGAGTTTCAAAGTTCAATAGTTCAACTAAGATTGCACCAAATGCCATAATAAAAAAAAAAAAATATTTTAATATAATTTGAATGATGCAATAATAATATAATAATGACAATTTTATTAACTCAAAATGTAATATATTAATTCAAGACTCTTCAATCTTAAATATTTTAAATCTACTTCTAAATTTAAATTTAAGGACAAACTATTTTAATTATTTTATTTATTTTTAATTTAAACCTCTATTTTTAATAATTCATTTTAAAAAATATAAAATTTAATTAATTTTAAAACTAACAAGTTCTTTGAATATTGGCTCACGAGTTGTATCAGAAGTGATTTTAGACTTGAACCTAACTTACCAGATGACCTATTCTTGGTTGAATTGATTGAACTGAACCCAATCCAACCTGATTTTCAAAACGTTGATCTTAGGGACTCAAAAAATATAAAGAAGAACAAAAGAATTGCAAAATAAAGAAGAATTTCAAAATAAAGAAGAATCCCAAAACCTTGAACTTTCTTATTATGTTATTCCTAGTTAAGTGTAAGAAAATTCACTAAATAAAGAAGAACAATCTTCAAATAAAGAATTGCAAAAATATCAAAGATTATACACTACTCAAAAAATTATTATATTAAAAGAAGCAGTTTACCACCAAGTAATCTTCAAGGTTTTAGCCACCAAGCCTAAAGCATTATTGAATTTTGAAATTCTTCACAAGAAAATACTTAATAACTTCCCATTATATCAAGAATTAATAATTACATGGTCACAAGTTATTTTCTCACGTGTCAAATAGCCATTAGGTGGCAAAACACATAATTATTCTTTAATATTACCTCCATAACTACCAAGACCAAGATCAGAGCCATTTGTAATTAAGCACATGCTTTATTAAGTGATTTGTTCCACTTAATTACACTCCTAATCAAATATCCAAAGGCTACAATAGACCATGAAGTGATTTAATTATAATTATAGGCTTAAACAAGCCTTACCCGACACCTTGAAATCCAAATAAACACTTGCATTGACTCCAAAAAGCCATGGAGAATCACATTAGTAATTAAACTAAAATTACATATAATTAATCACAAATACATAAAACACAAAAAAGAAAAACATAACACATAAAGGCATAAAATTAAGTTATTCATCTCAAAGAAAGCATGCTCCAAATTGACTTTTCTTTTACTAAGGAGTTTCCATGGTGATGATATTTTCTTCAAAGCTTCTTCCATCAATTGCATTGGTAGAATGAGTGACTAAATCTTCATTTCTTCTTGGTATTGATATAGTAATGGGTATATGTGATATGTATTTATTAGAATGATGCACTTATGATGCACCATTATCTCCAAGCAGAGTGGCAAGAACTACCCCTGCGATATGAATAACGTGTGTTGGAATGGGCTCATTGCTAGCTTCTTTGTGTCTTCTTTGTCATTTTGTGTTTGTCTCTAGAGCAACAAAATCCTTCAACATTTAGATTTTCAAATAAGCATCTTAAGTGACGATACTCTTCAATGTTATGGTCATGTTTGCTATGATATAAATAATACTTTTTAGGATCACTGACCATCTACCATGATCAGCACATGTGTTGAAAAGTCTTTATTTTTAATAGTCTCCACAAACTAAAGAAGTCCTCAGTAGAGTCATCATTGGTGGAGGACAAATTGAAGGTGGTGACCTCCTCTCCACTCTCCTATCACTCCTCCAATCTTCATAGCAAATTTTCCCATCAAAAAGATGAACTCAACACTTGCGAAAGTTCCTTCTATATGTTTACTACATAGAGCGATCCTCATTCTCATGTTGGAATTTTAAAAAAAAATCATCTACTCTCAATGAACTTGCCACTGTTGCACTCTTCAACTAAGATTTCTTTGTTGGTGAGCTCCAACAAATCAATCACATGTTAGGATGTTGCAATCTAATGCATAGCAAAATGGACCTTCTTGAAGGCCCCGAGATAATGCAATATGAGCAACTTTGGAGTTGAGGTCTTTGACTTCTAGAATCTCCTACTAAAAAAGAGTAATAAAATTCCATAACTACTCTCCTTACTTCTAGAAAATTTGTTGTAAGGACTACGAACTCTTATGTCACTTTTTGGCACTAGCGAATTGTGTAATGAACATACTTGAACTTTGCAAATGAAAAGATGACTCCCAAGGTAAGTTATTGAACTAGAGTAGAGCTAATTCTTTCAACATCTTAAAGAATAACTAACACATAAAAGCATCATTAATCTTAAACAAGAAAACAACATATTCAAAGGAAGTAATATGATTTTTCAGATTGGATCTTCCTTTATACAAATTTTAGAGATGGAATCTTCAATTTTTGTGGTGTTTCATCCTCCATGATCTCTTTAGAGAAAACACTCCCTAAGGAATGTCTCCTTCTATCTTCCTTCTTCTCTCCACTCTATGATTAGAAAGTAAAGAATCTTCATTGTCAAGGTAGTAAGATTCATCATTTACCCTTGACATGGAAACAGATCCCTCCTTGCTTTTATTGTGTGTACATCTCCTATGCATTCCACTTATTTAGAAGAATTCAATGGCAATTGGAATCTAGAAATAACTCTGAGTATATGCTCTAGTGCCTCTCTAATTATAGTTGTCATTTGTTTTTGCAACTCATTCATTTGTCCAGCGTGCACTCCATGTTCTCCAACGTCTCTCTAGCTTTAAATTCTTTCTTAAGCAAAGCTTCTCATCTAGTCTGTGACATGATTCATGTTCACTACACCTTAAAAGATGTTGGATTCTAAATTATCAATGGTCTCATAGCACCCTTGAAGAAGAGAGAAAAAACACATAGAAAGAGAAATATAGAATGTAAACCACCAACGACCATAAAGTCTTGAATGGAAAATAGAATTTGATTCCACTACCTCATGGGTGGCTTCTATATTTATAAGTTTGTATTGAGCCAAGAGCATAATATGATTGGCTATATAAAAAATAAAATGCATTACAATTATGATAATATAGTCGAATCACTGACATTTTAGTTAGACAATTATTCCATTTTGGTTAGTAATTGTGATCCATTAAGTTGAGATTAAATTTTCTTGAAATATTTTTGCTGAATTGTGACACTCATTCTAAACCCAGTCTAGGGTCGTAGAACCTTATCTTTAGACCCAAAGTAAAGGCAATTTAGCTATTATATATATAATGGATAAAAAAGATTATATGGCAGAATAAATTTTTTTGAAGAATTAGGTGTTTCTTATATAGATCAAATTTTAGCTTTTTGAATTTTTATTAGATGATTAACATTTCAATAATTAAATTAAAATAGAAAAATAATTAAAATCTTATGTATGAAGATTTTAATTTAAAATAGTATTCAAAATATTCAAAAGTGAAGTATCCTAAATTAAAATATTGTAGATTAATTATTAAAAATATTAATATTATATCATTTTAAAATTATTTAAAATTTATAAATATTTATTCAAATTCAACTCTTAGTTCAAACTTGATTCAACTAGTAAATCTTGAACCTCTTCTTTCTTAATTTAATATTGATCTAATTTTTAAAATTTTAATTTTACATACTCTAGATTGAATGCTTAAAAGGTAGACATAAGATTCTACAAATGAGTGTATATTTCTGAATATGATAAGAAAAAAATATTAAAGAGTTTTTTATATACATAACACCTAAAATGCTATCTATGTCACACCTAAATCTTTATATTTAAAATTTATGGAAAAAAATATTTTAATAAACACCAAAACAAAAACTACACTCTTTTCTCACATTATTTTGGTTTCACATTATTTTATATAGGCCAAAATTTAAAAAATTGCATAATTAAAGATTAATGAAGATAATTAAGCACATTCAAAAAAAATTAAAAATAGGCCTTCTCACCCATTCAACGACCAACTTGCTCCAATGTGGATTCCACGTTAGCATCAGTTGCACATTAAATGGGCGACTTGCACAAGGTAATTTTTTTTTAAAAATAATTTTTTGCTCTAGTAGCACATTTTTGGTCGTCCCTCACTCATCTAGTGTCGAAACTAAGTGATTTTTATATCATTGGAAAGCTTACGAAATTCTCCATGAATTTTTTGTTGACAATTTTTGATAATTTTTGCTCGATTAGCAGCAATTTTTACATTAATTTATTTCTTTATAGCGCAAAACAAAATGACTCAACCATAGTTTTTTTCCACTCACTCATCCATTAAATTTCAAAAATTTTGGTATCGCTAAAGAGCTTACAAAATTTTCTGTGACTTTCATGTTGACAACTTTCGAAGATTCTCGCTTGATCACCCATTGTTTTCATGTATATTCGCTTTTTTAACGATGTGAAACACATTAAACCCACCCAGCAGTAGTCTTTTGCCCATAGTGCACCCATCCTATGTCAGAATTTAGTTATTTTGATATCGTTGGAAAGCATATAAAATTCTCTACAATATTCATGTTGACACCTTTCAACGATTCTTGTTCGATCAACCACAATTTTTTCATTTGTTTGACTTTTTTATGACACAAATCATATTGAATCGACCCAGCCACAGTTTTTTGTCCATGGTGTACTCGTCCATTGTTGTAATCTAGCCATTTTGGTATCATTGAAAAGATTGCAAAATTATTTATGAGTTTTATGTTGACAACTTTTGACAATTCTTGCTCAATCAGCCACACTTTTTATATTTGTTTGATTTTTTATGGCAAGCTTTTCCTGTAGGGCACTCGCATGGTATCAAAAATCAGCAATTTTGATATTGTTGGAAAGCCTACAAAATTCTTTATGACTTTTATGTTGATAACTTTCAATGATTCTCGCTCGATCACTCATAGTTTTCATATATGTTTTTTGTTTCCTGTGCGAAACACATTAAACCCACCTAACAATAGTCTTTTGCCCGTAGCACACTTGTCCAGTGTTAAAATTCAAAGATTTTGATATCATTAGAAAGCTTACAAAATTTTATATGACTTTTATGTGCACAACTTTAATGATTATCTCTTGATTAGCCATAGATTTTACATTTGTTTGATTTTTTATGGTGTGCAACACATAAAACCGATAACATTTGTTTTTGCTTGTACTTGTCCGGTCGTAATTAAATGATTTTGGTATTGCTGGAAATATTATAAAATATTTTTTGAGTTTCTTGTTGACAACTTTTGATGATTCTAGCTCGATCAGCCATAGTTTTTACATTTATTTGATTTTTTTATGGCACATAACACATTAAACCGACCCAACCATAGTTTTTTGGTTGTAGCACACTCGTATAGTATTAGAAATCAATAATTTTAATATTGTTGAAAAGCCTATGAAATTCTCTATAACTTTTATGTTGATAATTTTCAATGATTCACGCTCAATCACTCATAGTTTTCATGTATTTTCGCTTTTTTTTGCTGTGTGAAACACATTAAACCCACCCAATAGTAGCAGTCTTTTACCTATAACACACTTGTCCGATGTTAGAATTTAGAGATTTTAGTATCGTTGTAAAGCTTACAAAATTTTATATGACTTTTATGTTAACAACTTTCAATGATTCTCGCTTGATCAACCACAATTTTTACATTTGTTTGATTTTTTATGGCGCAAAACACATTAAGCCAACCAAGCCTCAATTTTTTTCCCGTAGCGCACTCATCCGTTGTCAGAATTTAGTGATTTTGATATTGTTGGAAATCTTTTATAATTCTCTAGATTTTTATGTTGACAACTTTTGATAGTTCTCATTCGATCAATCATAGTTTTATATTTATTTGATTTTTTATAATGCAAAACACATTAAACAGACCCAACCATGGTTTTTTGCTCGTAGAACACTCATCTACTGTTGGAATTCAATAATTTTGGTATCATTGAAAAGCTTACAAAATTCTGTATGACTTTGATGTTGATAACTTTCAACGAGTCTCTCTTAATCACCCACTATTTTCATTCACATTTCAAAACTAAATCAAACATAAATATATGAATAATTTTAAGAGTAGGATGACCATAGTTAAGCATTCCTACTATTAAAAAAAGATGGAGTTGAAAACTCAAAAATATTTAACTTCAATGTAATAGAGAGAGAGCCTATCAAGAAGGTTGATGAGATCTAATGTTTATCCCAAGCTCGGATGAAGTACAAACCACTAATACAAATACATAATTGAATTAAAATCAATTTAACTTAATACAAACTAATACTACAACTAAAAGATCTAAAATGTATACAAAACATAAGTAGAGAAACAACTATCACCGATGAGGTCTATCTGGCAGAATCGGGTCACTCTCAGGTGTGTAATGAATTAAAGGTCATAGTAGACAGTCTCATAGATGTTCTTCATTGTTGCTTTTCCTCCCTCCTCTACTAGGTAAGTAACCCGTGTGACTTTAGATATCTCAGGTGATGCCTGTGGAGGGAGGGGGAAACTATGATACAGTCTGTGGGTAGGTATCATATAAAATGATGAAAGATCATAGATGGGAAGGACTGCTGTATGCTAGGGCTAGAATTGACTCGATATAAATTCATTATATGAATATGGAGGTAGATCTATGAATGTATATCAGTGCCCCTGTACATACTATCTTAAATGTGCATATGTCATCACAGCTCCCTACATAACTCCTTGTACTTGTTGACTAATTGTTGAAATTTTATATCTTAATCTCTCTCAAAATAATGTTAGAATATAATTTCAATTCGTGTCGCATTGTGTAAGAAAAATAGGTATTTAATAGTCTTTCATTATAAAAACATAAACTTATAGATTTTTGTAAGCTTACCACTAATTACTCTCCATGTGCTTGAGGGTAATAAGTGTTTGAAGAAATTATGGGTACCTTCAATATGTATAGTAAAGCCCATGACCGATACCATCTCATATATCGATTGATCACCGACTCAATATCATGTGGGGAATTATGTACTACGTCAATAAAATCACGTCTACTTTCTCATTTTATAATGCATGTATGGTGGTATTCCATCCAATCAACATCTACATTCCTTCGACCAACCAATCGCTTGAAGGCAGGATCAACTGGAGCTACATCAACTTTTGCTGGAAAACCAAATTATCTTAAAATAGGATAAAAAAAGGTACCACTCAACTTTTTACAACTGATTAGTGGTACTCTAGTAAGCCATATCTCCTCACCATCTAAGTATATATCAGTGACTCATATCTTGTCCATATGACTTTTGGTATTTTAAGAAAAAATTTAAGAAATAATGAATCTCTTTAATAAATTCAACCAACATATTAATAATATAATATACCCGAGTCTATAGTAATCTATCAAGTTCATCTCCATAAAATCTAATTTGAGTCGATGTCATCTCACACAGAAAACCATCATTACATCTACACTCAATGCTTAATCCATCTATGACTGCATGCTAATGTATTTGTAATATAGGTGTACCCACATGAATGTGCTCCTATGACCATACCTACAGTAAGTGTAAGCATCCATCCATGTTCGTATGCTTATGCTTTGTCGCTTCATGCAACTCCCTATACAATAACTCCTAATAAAAGCTATTTAAATACATCAATATACTCCAATAGTTATAGATACTACAGATGAACCTCTAACCCTTATGTGTCTGACAAAAGAAAATAACCAATAGTGAATAGTATGATATGCACTGCAAACTCAACTTCAGTGAGATATATATATATAAATTTCTATAATATATCTAGCATAACCATCGTAAAGATAAATAAGTCTGTGTGTGAGCTTGTTTCATCAAAATTTTGATGTAACATGAGGTTGGACTAGATCATGGTATAAATATTTTCTTGCTGATGTGCTCTTATCAGCTCATCATAATAATCTAGTCATGAAGCTTATTGATTATCATCCCCAACAACAAAATGCCCAACAACAAGCGAACCATCAGTCTGAACACTTAAAATAATGGCAACATCCTGTAGTGTAATAATCATCTAATCAACTAGCAAGTAAAATGCATTTTTATGATGGCCAATGTTGAACTACCGCTATAAGCAAGTGATGTTCAAGATGAATATACTGCATCTGTGATACACAGTCTAATCCAATTGCTCGTAGACCACTCATAAACCTAGGGCAATTAATTAGTCATTCTCTGAACATAAATAAATGATAGACTGCCTCAAGCAGTGCAACCTATTTGCAATAAGAAAAGTCATTACTAAGCAATATATATTAAACTATAACATAACCAATGCACGTTGAAAAAAATATATCATACCAAATCAAAAAGTGATGCTTTATATCTACGACATAGGGAGGCAATACTAGGGTGAACTTCACGGTGCAAAGTAGTCGCAACATCCTCCTCTCTACTCTCCTGCTGGGGTACCATGCACTCAAGAGATATTATACCTGATTAAAAGTTCTAACTTGAAATAAATGATTAGAAATAATACAACAAGTTACAACATATAAAGTACAATAATAAAAGTACAACATAATAAGTTACATCATTAGTATATAATAATACAACATGTTAGATATAGCTAAATAACATGTTACAATAAATAGTACAAAGTCTTTAACATAATGACCCTAAATATATCAAATCTTAAGATGTCAATTTGGAGGACATGTTGTTCTATGTGCCCAACATTTTTGCACATGCCACAAATCCTGTCACTTCTTGTAACATTCTCATCCATTGTATTTCTGTACCTATTTGTTTTTAGTCTAACAACCTTTGTTTTAACATTTGGTGGAAGATGCTCCGACACAATCTGATTGACTATGTATTCTAGCTAGTCATTTCGATCAAAGATCACATGAAACTCCCTTTTTGGTAGGTGTTGTAGTAGAAATCTAATTTATAATAACTCTAGAAATATTGAACGTGATTCAATTATCTTTGTTCTAATATAAAAATCATATCGAGGCAAGGATTGTAATAGGCCTGGGGCTGTTTACATGTACAACTGCATTGATAATTTTATACCAGCTCAACTTTGAATATTTTTCTTGATACATCAAAGACTTGAAATTCATTAGTGTTAATCCTTCTTGGATCTGAAAATTTTCTTGTCTCTCATTTATTATTCTGAAAAATATTCTTAGCACATGGGGAAAATATAGAGCCATGTTGGTTGATAAGATTTGTTGTTGTCTTAAGTCATTTTAGTTAAAGAAACACGATGTTATAATAATTGTGGTAGTTAACACTTATATAAACAAACCATGTGTCTGCTTCAAGATAACATTGAAACACTTAGATGCATTTGTTGTCATCGTATTATATCTATAACCACCATTATGTATTAAAGACTACTTTTGCACATCTTTTGAAATAACCAATCATAAGCTTCTTATTTTATATTTTTAATGTCTATCATGTAATATTTAAAGATGCAAATATCATCAATGCTATCTACAACATACATCTTTTGGCATATGAATTCAACATCTCATATTCCCATTTGAGTAGTTAATTGTAAAACTAGTGTGATGTGTTCAGTTTTAAATGGAGGCATCTAACACTCTTCAGTATTATGTACTTCTCTTTGTTCATTTGTTATTTCCTCAACTTCCACATAGATGATTATAGGTTGCAGGCATGATGCATTAATTATGGACTCACAGACTTCATCGTTAGTTATGTGAGTTGCAATAAATCCAGTACAAACAAAATCAACATATAAGACTTATGTGAAATCTTGTAGGATTAAATTTTAGTGATCTCAAAGTTCACTGTTGTAAGTCTACAAAATTAATCCACTATGGGATTTGTATAAGGTGGTTCTTCCCACTGATATAAGTTAGGGTTAAATCTCCACTAATATAAGTTCACAACAAAAATATAAAATTATACAGACTATACCTGAACTCATTCTTAACCTATTAATAAACCAATTGGACACAAAGAGATCTTATATTTCACTTGTTCAAGAATAAAAATCAATTAAATGGAACTATGATGTACATTTGCTACAACTAACTCAATAAAATAAATGATTTGAATTATTACATACTAAAAAAGTCTAGGAGTAGACATTGTCTAAGGAAGCAATTTCTTATACCAATCAGTTCACCAAACAGGCATACACTTCTTATTTATTTACATATCTAACACTGAAACTTAAATATTTATTTAATAACACTCAAATCTACATTATCATATTAAAAATGCACAATCAATGGATTTAGATAGCAGAATGAGCCTTAATGTGCAGAAGAACAGTGTCATTTCTTATAAATATCAAGCATTACGTGTTAGATCTGCAAAACATTAGAAAATGATTACAACTAAATGAATGAAACTTAACAAATTCAATATTTGTAGTTTACATGTATAAAATAACAATAATCATATCCACAATCGCAATCTAATAAAAAAATTAAGATTTAGGGTTGCAAAATACCTAAATTGGTGGCCAAATAGGGATCACGATAAATTTGAGGGAGGGCGTAACTGGTGGTGGTGTGGTGCTAGGTGGAATGAGCGTCGACATTACCAAACGAGGCAAAAGGAGGAAGCTAAAGTCTTCAGTGTGTCAGAGCAGAAGAGGAAAAAGCTATCGAGCTAAAAATTATGGTGAAACCCAGTCTTTCATTCAATGAGCGAGTGGCACTGACGAGAAAATATATTGACGTAAGTCGCACATTGAATGGGAGAATAAGCCTATTTTTAATTTTTTTACATTCTTAATTATCTAAATTAATCTTCAATTAGGTTTAATTAAAATTTTAGTCTTTTGTATATGCAATTCACAGGGGTTTATGCCATAGACATTAATTTAAAGCAGAACAAGGTAACCATGATGACGTCACAAATCCTTAACTGAGACTTGCTAAATAAGGAAAGCACATCGAGGTCTAGCAGATGATGAAACCTACCATCGCAAATTCTTCTAGTGAAGTTGATGTTGATTCTAAGGTGAAGGTTGTCACCGCCGTTGTCGTAGTGTCTAAAACAGAGCAACAGCTGTTGAATAAAGAGAAGTAGTAGGAAGCAAATTTTGAGAAGAAAGAAAGTGAAAAGCTAGCAACTTGTGTTGAAGCCTTTCTAAGGTGAGGAAGCTAATGACTTGAAGAAGAAGGGGAAAAAAGACATCAATATTCACAAGCATCATAGTTAAGAGGGTAATCTCCAACTCTGATACAGCTAAAATTGTCGCCACTGCTAGCGTTAGTCCACTATTGTCGAAGCAATTTCAGGTGTTTGCTCAGTCGATCTACACCATTAGCTATAGCTCAGTGTAGCCAAGCACGAGCTTCACCTATTGCATGTCATCACCGGCCGTAATGCCTTTAATCACGTACTCTAGATACCAGTTCTTGTGAGCCTATTCGCCAAAGGATTATTCCTTGGATCCATGCTATGGTTTGATGGTGGTGTCGGGGGGATTTATGATAATTTTTAAGGTTTTATGTATGTTAAAATCCCAATGTTTAAATGTTCTTTATATGTACTATTATAATTATGGAATTCATTAATGTAAATCTATATTATAGCTCTAGATATATCACACAATACTATATTATAACTCTTTTATTTTCAAGAAACTTTAGGATAAAGAAACGAAAAACTCAATGGAAAATTTACATACATGCCACAAAATTCTTATGTATTTATATATCTAATGCCTAAATTTTAATTTTTACATATATAACACTCTAATATTGGATATCATATCACAAATATCATCATCCCTCACTTTTTAAAAGTGAAATCCACTTTTTTAAATATAAGAAAATATTAAATAAATAAATATCTAACTTTAAGTGTTAGATATGTAAATATAAAAGAATTATTTGGTATGTATATAAATCTTTCAAAAATTAATTGTTTTGTATTTTATTTAAAAGTTATACCTTTGTGATTGTGAAATAATATCCATTCGGCCTCTCAATCCTTATTCAATCGAATAGCACTTTACTAAATCGTCGATGTGGATTGTGAGAATTTGAGATAGATATAAAATGGAAAAACTAGACTCATGAAGTTAATTTGTGAAAAGAGTGAGAGGGGAAAGCTACAAAGCCTTAATTATAACACATCAGTAATAATCATTTTAAACTATGAAGAATTTTATTCCACCTAATTGATAGAAGTAGGACTATAATAAAACTATTGAACATTGGAGACTATCTTCTACAAGGTAATATTGATGAGATCTAATGAGTGCTAGTGATAGTTTAAGTCAACTAACATCAACTAATAATTATGACTATATCGAGGAAGGAGAGCGTAAATTAACAAAGCTTAAATTTGAAACAAGTTAAAATTTATTAATTTTAAAATATTCCTCATTTTCACTAAAAATAAATGCAAATAATCATACCTTAATGTGATTAAAAAAATAATTTAATGATTCTTCCCTTGGATCGACCCAATATCACTTGAGCGACTATTGTAGGGTGGCTAACTAACAATTTGAGGCGATGACTCGATGGAAGTGCATCAAAGATCTTGAGGTAGCATGAAATTAGTGAAAAAAGGCACCACCTCGAAGCTCTCAATGCTTGGCTTTGTGTAGTATATATATCAAAAAGTTTGATGATAAGCTCATGTGAAATAAGATTTAAGACAAAGACCAAATTCCAACAAAAACTACAATTTTGATAATTATCCACAATATTTGCATAGTTTTATTACTTATCATGGAAGCAAATCAATGATAATGATGGTGCTTGAATCAAGCACATATGTGATTTACAATAATGTCAATTATATGTAGAGGTATTTTTAAAGTTAAATTATCAATTTTTATGGGAAATTTGTCTTCTTCCCCATCATAATCTAATATCATAAATATGTTATGATTTTGTTAAAGTAAAGGTCACATAGAATTCAATAAATTATGTTCTCCAAATATTTTTTTCTTAATGAGCTATGTCCAAGATATATGCTCTTCACGATGAGCCAATGCTACCCTTCGCAATGCTTACAATATTTTTTGAGAATCACATGATTTTAATTTTAATAAATTCTTGCTGTGTTTATTTTTGGATTATATGGTAGACACCACACAGATCTGAGGGGATACTCATTGAAGTGATCAAGTGTGACATTGAGATATGAAGTACTATCTCGAAAGATAGAGACATCACCCTTCAATAGACCTAATCACTTAATGAGGACTCCCAATACATGATGAGTCTTTGAATGTACCAGAGATTTTTTCTCCTACTTTATATAGATGAATAAAGTAGGATTTATATTATACCGAGTTCTAAAGTTCCCTATAGAGGCAAGCCCCCATAGTTAATTACATCCTAAGGAATGTGAGTTCCTTATGAATACTTTCGATTAAAGTAGGCAATTGTTGTCTCCAAAGATTTCAAGTATAAGACAATCAATAAATTGGCTATATTTGGAAAATCAATCGTGATATATCAAAAGAAGAGACTTATTATGGAAGCCAAAAGAAATGAGTAGGGAATGCTCATGATACTAAGAAACCTAGTAAGAATTCCAATCTATCCTATGGTTGGGCTTTATAGGTTTGAAACTAAAAAGAATTATTTTTTTTTGAATTGATTTTTTATTAGATTGCTAGGGCTTATAATCCACCAACACAAAGTTGTGAAAATGCCTAAGAGGTGAGGATTTATTCTTGTAGCCCAAAGAAAATAGCTACCTCAAATCCTAAATTTTGGGAGCTTTAACATAATCCAAAGCATGACTTAAATCTAAGCAAAGATGGGTATATGGTTTATCTCCACAAAAGAGAGTAAATCACCCGATTGCTGGACTTATACCCATCTAGAGTGGCAGCTAGCTAACTCCTCCTATGCTTTAAAATAATATAGGCAAGTCATATAATTTTGCAAGATAGTTATGTTATTATTATTTAGAAAGAGACTAAAGTCATTAAACCCACTCCTTAAGATACTAGAGCATGAGTGGTATGAGTAATGACTTAGTATAATGCAAATATTTTTACTTTTTATTTACTTTTGAACTCTTTATTTTGACAAAGGTCATAGGATTTTGTATGCCTAAATGCATGTTAAAATGAGTTATGGGTTAAATAAAAAGAGAAAAGGGTGAAGCTCTATCAGTAGGGGGTACTCTCACAGGTTAAGTGTTCCTTATATGTGTAAGGACAGAGGCCCTCATTTTGCAAAAGTGATTCAATATGATATGCATGGTGTTACACATACAACATTCAGCTAAGGGGTTGCTAACTTTTTTAATTATCTTAATTTAATACCTAGGCTTTATGTGAGGTTATAAGTTATTTAGAAATTTAATTATGAGTTGTAGTTGGGTAAAATATTTATTTTTTCCAAAGAGCCTAATCGGATCTAGGCCACACATTAAATCATTATTCATAAAAAAAACTAGAAAATGCATGCAATTTTTATTGCTCAATTTAAGCATATCATCAAGCATTTTATAAATCTAACGCAATAGAATAAAAGGTTGATGTGGTATGGTGCTGCCGTACAACCCGAAAAGAGAAAATAGGTAGCCAAGCTCTACCCTTATACAACCCAGTATATAAAAGAATAATTACTATTTACAAATGAATAAATGCTATGGGGGTCTTCTTATCTTCATTCTTCATATCTCCTTCATTTCTTCACTTGGATGTGCTTGCTTCAAAGGCATCACCTCACAAGAAAGCCTCTAATTTATAATCTCTCCCATAGCACTAATCATAATTCCTAATACAAAATTACATTAAAAATAGGAAGACTAAATCTAACTACACCAGCAAAATAAGTATTAGCTAAACACACCATGCAACCCAAGCAGTTATATGAATAATTTGGACTCAACACCATGCACATGGGTAACCAAGCCCATATGTCCTAACTTGGATTATGCTTAAGGGTCAAGCAACCTAAAAAATAGAGCATTTATATTTATTTTAAGCACCCCTTAAGCACAATCTCCTACATAAAATATGATTAGGATAATCACGACCTAACATCCACTCTACGAAACATAGACCCTAACATCTAATCTAAAAATAATACATCATAAAACCAAACATACACCACTCCATGCACGTCCTAACATAAAGCTAGAAATGGTAATTTAATTCAAAATTGTGTGTATTAAGGCTTGTGTGGTATGCCTTAACTAAGCTTTATTATTATTTTCTAAGTATGAAAAGATGTTTAATCATAAGGGGTTGATTTCACTTTAAGTGGTTTAGTTGATTTGAGAATTTTACTTAGCATTTTTTTTCATTTGACTTACACTTAGCAAATAAGTGTTATAAAGAGAGGGAAAGTGAGGATTGCTCTCTTTCATCCCTACCTTAAGTCACATCTAAAGCATATTAATTAATCAATTCTCTTTAGTGAATGGCTTATTAAATATTTTAAATTAATCCTAAGTTTAGGTTCACTTTAAATAATCATGTTCAATAAGAGAGGCATCTTGAGATTATTTGAAATGAATTACTATCACATGACACATGTTCATTTATTTCCTTCCATCATATATGACATGCATATGACTAAATCCTAAGTATACCTACACATACAATATATCATAGCACACTTAAATAAAGAATGTAAACATATACATTTAGAATTTAGATGTTTCATTTGATTGAATCATTTTATCATATTAATATAAAGATTTATCTAAATTATTACATAAAAATACATAGAAATGAAATTAAATAGGTACATGTCATTGTTAACTAGGGAAATGAGGTAATCAAATGACATCCTTGGGGCTAGCTAAAGCCTAATGTTCCCAGGATTTCAAAAATATATACCCATTACATTCAAATGTATGTAAGTTTATACACATGAACATAAGAAAGAAGACTTTAAACCATGTGATCAATCAATTCAATGACTTGAACAAATATGAATGCATGTCTTTCTTAATAGAAAGGGGATTTTCATTCATTAGCTAAATGCACATATAAGTGCATAAAAGTTTTAAGTGGATACTTTTCCATTATTAAACTAGGGAGTGAGGTAAAGACCTCCTTGGGACTACTTAAAGCTTTGTGTCTCCAGGATATCTAGAATAGATATACCCACTACTCTTAAATACACATGAATGTACAAATAACTACAAGAAAGGGAAAATCATGCCAAAGTTGTATTTGATTTAATTGAATGAGGATTTTCATTCATTAGCTAAATGCACATACAAGTATATAAAAGTTTTAAGCGGATCCTTCGCTATTGTTAAACTAGGAGATTAAGGTAAAGACCTCCTTGGGGCTACTTAAAGCCTTGTCCCTGGAATGTACAGACTAGATATACCCACTACTCTTAAATACATATGAATGTACAAATAACTACAATAATGGAAAAATCATATAAATGTTGTATTTGATTTGATTGGATTATTTATACAAGTGTGCTAAATTTGTATCTAAGTTCTAACATAGAGGTACATAGGAATGAATCCAAACAAATGTTGTGTCCTTTACAAATGAACTATACACTTGTTAACATTCAAACTTTATGTAAATCCATGAATATTAAAGAAAGAGAACTCCATACCACATGTTCTAAGTTATAGGCATATGCAAGCTTATGAATATTTATAATTATCCTCAATCCATATATTATAATTGATTTATATGCTTTTGAAAATAATTTTTAATTTAATAGTGATAATAGCCATACATATTTTTATTCAAATCAACACATGAAAGCTTAACATAAGAAAATCATTTCATTTAATTAATTTTTGAAAAAGATGTATGAATGACTACAAATGACATACAACATTTAATATGATTGAAAAGAAATAAAGGGACATAAGCACATGATTTCATTCAATCTAATTAATTCTTAAGGACAATCATACAAAATAAGCTCATTTAAAATAAACCAAAGCTTCTTAAAGTCACTTTTAATTTCATGTTTGACTTGATTTAAGAAAAGAGAGAAAGAGGTTTGCTAATCCTCATCCCATTCCCATATGTGTGAGTTAATTTGATTTAATGGAAAGGTAATTAGGTTGATTTTATGAATTAATTAGGTTAAGGCATGAATTAAATCAATTAATTAACCCTTACTTGTGTTACCTTAAGGTAATTAATCAAATGATTATGAGCCAATGAAATATGCCTATGAATTAAAAAGTAAATAGCAATGCTCCTATGAAATGAAAGTAGCATAATATAATTAGCTCATAATCATTTGTTAATTAAGCTTAAGGAACTTACTTAATTACTTTTATGGTTTTCTCTCACATCTGAGCTAACCATAATTTCACTAAACCTCCTTAGGATATTAAACACTAAAGACACCCATATGAATTAAGGTCCAAATCATTTTAAAATTAATTAAGCTAATTAAATAATTAGTTAATTAATTTCTAATTAATTTCTCTTGAAAAGTAAAGGAACTTAGGGAAAGATTAGGAAGGCCCCAATCATATTCCCTAAACTCCCTACTATTAATCTGCCAAATGAGTCCAATTAATTAGTTAATTACTATTCACCTTAATTAATCCTTAATTAAGTTAGAAAATTAATTAGGGCTTAATCAATCAATTTTCCTAATTAATCATCCAATAAATTCCAAAATAAATGGGGGAGGCAGAGATCATCCTCCTAAGCAAACTCAAAAAATTTGAAACCAGTAAGGTGATTAATTAGGGAGTAATTAGGTTAATTAGATTATTAATTAAACTTTAATTAAGCCAAAATTACTATTTCAAATTAATTAAGAATAATTTTAATAGATTCCCCTCTAAGTCACCTTTAAAATGAGCACTTACTTATATTTTTTTGGATTTTTATATAATTAGTTATGAATTATGAAAGTTTCAGCCTTAAAAAGTAATTAAATTAACCTAATTAATATAATGTTACCATCGCACATTGACGCGAACACTTTCCACATGCCGCTGGATTGGCTATTTAAGTTATCACATTCGCGGCTGACTCAGATGGCGATGGGATGCACTTAGATGGGAAGACCGTGATTAAACCCATAGTTGAGGAAGGATCAATTAATGGATCTAGCATGATTTGATCTAAGCTGTTCATTCCAATCATGCGAAACATACGACCCATGATCTCTCTTCCTATAAGCAATGAACAGCGAAGCCCGTCCTCCATTGATAACTCGATCTGAGCTTACCCAAGCTTGGATTCACTCCAAAATCAAACCACACCTTCACGCAAGAGATCCACGAAGATCCAATGGCTAAGATGGGCTCACATTTGAATTTTCCTCAAATAGCTCCACAGAAAATTTTCTATTTCTATGGTTTCAATGGATTTACATCACCAAATCTAAGATCGATGATTCATGTGCTTGAGGAAGTTTCATCTAGGTAAGATGAAGCCCTGTGGAGCAGCAATTGGATTGGTTGCAAGTGGATCATTCGATTGGCCAAGAACAGTGCTTTAGAGCTTTAGCTTTGATCAAAGTCTAGTGTCTAGTCAATTTGAAGCTCAGGAAATGGCTCAGGTAGCTTTGACGAGGTATGTGGAAGGTGTGTGTCTAAGAGGAATTGAAGTTTAGTTGAGAGATAAAGAAGCTTGGATCGGGATTGAACTCCCCTATTTTAGTTTGGCATGGGAAGAGAAAATTTGAGGTGGAGAGGCCTTGGGAAGGCTCTAAGGAGTGCTAGGATGTTTTGTTTCACTCTTGGGAGCTCATACGAATTGAATTCAAGTGAAATTCAGTTTGAATTGATAGGGTATATCCTTGAAATTATTGAGGTGGATGGATGGGATTGTCTCTCATTTTTTGATCGACAAGCCACCGCCAGGGTGCCGGTGTGGTCGCCATCATGTCCATGTGGGTTGTCTTGGTTGGAGAAAGGAGTGGGGGTGATCAAGGCTTGATATGGGCTGATCTCCTTGTTTGGATCCAATGGGTGCTCGCTTTGTAAGGGAGGTGAGTTAACTCACCTCCCTTTGGTCCATGGCAAGTCCTAACCCATTTAGGGTGGGCTAGGAGGTTAGGTCAGACCCCAAATGGGGTGAGTGAGGGTTGCCAAGTGATGAGAGAGTGGACTTTGCCATTTATGGGTGGAATCCTATGTAAAGAGGACTTGACCAATGGACAATAGCTTGGATTGGACCCACTTGGATTTTGGGATGACTATAGGCTGACCCAAGATGGGTTTGGGTTGGGTTTGATCAGCCTCCAATGGGTCATGGGTTGGTTTCATGGGTTTTGGCTCAACTTGGTCATATGGGTTTTGTTTGGGTCATGTTGGGTTAGGTTGACCAATTTATCAAATTGGGTCAAACCAAGGCTTATGTTAGGTTCAAATGATGATTTCAGATATTTTGGTTCAAGTGGTTTCTATTAATTTGGCCTAGATTTGATTTTGGCTCATTTGGAGTCATGTAGGTCAAATGGGTTAAGTTGACCAATTTGACCAAATTGGTTTTGGTTGGTTCAAGTTCAATTGGTTAATTAAATGATTGTAGCTTTGGTTTGAATTAATTTGGATTTAATTTGGATTTTTGCCAATTTGACCTTTTAGGTCAACTTGGGCTAGGTTGGGTCCAATTGACTAAATTGGAGCTTTGGTCATGTTCAACAATGAATTTGGAATGAACTTTTTCCATTGGTTTCAATCAATTAGGGTTAGGTCATGATTTGACTCATTTTGGCCCTTTAGGCTAATTTGGATCAACTTGGGTTAAATTTCCAATTTGACTTGGTTTGGCTCAATTGAGGGTAAAGTCATATTTAATCATTGATTATGAGTTGATGTGAATCAAGGGTTTCAATCAATTTTGTGTATGGTGAATTTTGTCTAGTTTAGGTTTCATTTGGGCTAAGGGTTGACTTGGTGAAATGACCAAGTTTACTTGGTTTGACCTAATTTGATCACTCTAGGGTGATTGTTGATCATGATATGAGGCTTGGATAGGCTTGGTTCAATCTAATTTGGTTTGAATTAGAACTTGGCTCAAAAAGGTCCAGGCCACTTTGGTGTCAAGTGGACAATTGGGTTTTGGTTTTGATTCAAGTTTGGTTGGATTTGTATATGAGCCTAGGATTGAAATATAAATCCAACTACAATCAATTTGGAGTTCAATAGGTTTTGGTCCACCTAGAATTTTCAAGTCAAAAAGGCTAAGTTGTGCTTGACTTAAATTTGGTTTGATGATTGTAGGTTTTATTTATATTTGGATAAATGATTGAAAGAATGATTGATTCAAGAGAAAATTCATTGGTTTTGACTTAATTTAAATAGATTTTGGCTAAGTCTAAGAAATTGGCCTAAAGTGCTTGAATTGGGTTTTGATTTGGTTTTGGTTTTTTTTTGGTTATTTGAATTTATATTTCATTTATATTTGTGAATATAAATATATATATAAATGATTCATGAGAAAATCAAAGCAAATTTGACTAAACTCATGGAGGTAGGTCAAAAGGGATAAGGAGAAAATTGATTTAGTTTGATTTGGTTTTGATCATTGGAATGTGGGTTTCATTTATATTTGTGAATATAAATGAAGGAATAATTGATTTACAACAAATCAATTGATTGGTTGATTTGGGTTGAGATTTGCTGCTTCCATGGAGGTCCATATGGCTTAAGAAGGGTCTTAGTTTGGTTTGATTTAGTTTGGTTTTATTTTGGTCATTTTATTTGTATTTCATTTATATTTATGAATATATATATATATATATATATATATATATATATATATATATATATATATATATATATATATATATATATATATATATATATATTTATGAAGAGATCAATCAAATTTGGGTTGAATTGGGTGGAGGTTTGGCTAAGTCTATGGAATTCAATCATTAGGTTTTATGAAGAGTTTTGGACTTGAATTTGATCATGGGATTGAATCATTTGATGTTGAATTTGAATTGGAATTTGATAGTTTGATTGAAGGATTGAACTGATATTTGAGAAAATCAAATGAATTGGGATTCATTTGAATTTGGCTAAGGCTAAGTCCATAAGATGAAATCAAAGGGCTTAGGAAGAGTTCTGAATTTGAGTTTGATCATGGATTTCAATAAAATGTTCTGGAATTTAGATTTGGATTTGGAATGTGAATTGGGATTTGAGGTTTGATTTGAGATTTGAATTTGGATTGGATTTTAGAAGCTACATATGAATTAGGTTTAGGCTATAGGGTGGATGATTCCCTTAAGTCTTAAGGCATGGCCTAATCCTATGATTAACCCTTCTAAGTCTTTAGGCATGTGTTAAGTGTTCATCTAATCACTAGAAGTGTCTGAGGACTAAGAAGCTCTTAGTTTCTATAAAAGTCCTTGATCTATGATAAGGAGATTGAAGACTAACTCCAAAAGTGAGGTCAACAATTCTTCTCATCAAAATACATTATCTAGATTATGATTTTTCTAAATTCAAAATAAAATGTCTTCACAAGTAAGTTTTAGAATTCCATTTTGAATTTTTTGGGATTTAGAAGTATGCCTTAACATTATATTTCTATAGTTTAGCTTATTCCAAAGTTTATTTTTCTATTTTTAATTTTATTTTTCATTTTCATGTGTGTTAGCTCTGTAGGAAATTTGAGCAGATTTGTATCATGCTGGTAAATGTTAACCATATGACAAGGAAGCTATTCTTGACAATTGTCAATTGTTGTTGATGACGATTAAGCTTTTAAAGGAGCTCGAATATCATAGGTTGTTCATAAGAGAAATGGAAAATAAAAAAGAAATATGTGACATGATACTTTAATTAAAAATAAAATAATACAAAAAATTACTTTGAAAATAAAAAAATATTTAATATTTATCATAGCATGTTTATTTGACCATCAATTTGCAATTAGTTTGCATGGTATAATTCCCTTAGAAGAAATATAACATGTTTATTTTCCTCTGTATTATCAAATTTCCTTTCTATATTAGCATTGAAATTAGTTTTTGATTTGCCTTAGTATCATATTTTTCCAGTAACAACATTTCATTCTAAAGGTACATAATTCTTGTAGAGGATAAGAATCGATGTAGAAGGGTTAGTTTTGTATGCTTCTAATATTGAGTTATCATTTTATGTCTTTTTTTAAGAGTAAGTGCATGTAATATTGTTCTATGTTAATGTAAAATGTCATGTAAACTTGAATTTATCTACAAGTCAATAGAACCACTTCACTTAAAAGGTGTATTTTTAGAAGCAAGACAACATACAAAGCCATTTGCATGAAAAATCATATAGAGATCATGTTGATTCAGACCACTAATGGAATACAAAGTTTCATTTTTAAACATTAAGAAGCATTTGAAGAGTCTTGTTGTAGAAATTGACAAGTCAAAGTAGTGAACCAATTCCTTGGTTTATGAGCATGTGGCATGTTCATTCTCTCTCTCTCTCTCTCTCTCTCTCTAATTTAATTTAATTTATTGTGTCTTTTGAAATTCCTCCATGTTATATACACTAGACAAGATACATAGGCACTTATAATGGTAAGTAATAAAATGGACTTGAGTTTATTAAAAATGTTTGTTGGTTGGCAATGTAGTTAGGTTAGACTTAGAGGCCTTCCCTTATGACGGGGTTGATTGAGAAAATATTAAAATGATTATTATAACTATGATTAATATTATATGCTTTGATTTAAAAGGAATCTCTTTCACCTCCTCTTATTACTTTATAAGCCTAATACTATAATGATATGGTATGTCTAGTGACAATATATTAGGTTGGGCTTTTCATTTCATTGTTTTTTTTCACCATCAATGCATTCACTTTAATGTGTACCATATTCTCATTTAGCCCTCGAGTGTCTTATCTCATTACATCCATCCTATGGGTATCTAAGAAAATTCTTCTTTAATTAGTGTTATATCTCAGTATAAAAATTATTATTATTATTATTCTAATCATTGAAAAGCAACCTATCAATGATAAAACATAAAATATAAATTCTTGTCTACATCTCTAATAGTTTTCTCTATAAAATAATTTTGTAGATCTATTGTATTGAAAATGTTAACAACAATTAAATTGTTCCAAACTAGGAAAACTTCTCATAACTATGATACTCATCAAATTCCAAACTATTAAAGAGAGAAAATTTTAAAATTTTAATTTTATTATTATTACATATAACATTGAATATAATAGAGTTACCAACATTCCTACTGATCAACCTTAGGAGATGCTAATGAGTTAGTGCCCCAAAAAGTTACAAGTAAATTTCATTGAAAAATAAGTTAATAAGTTATTGATTGGCTTTGTCAACTTACCCTCCACCTCTATATGTGACTCTACCAATATAGGGCCTCCAAATTTATAATTAGTTTAAAAATTCAATACATATTAAAGCAAAGAAAAAAAAAAACTATTTCTAAATATGATAATAAGAAAACATGTTTCAATTTTTTGGCTCAAACCTTATTAAGATTTAGCTTTAAAAATGTCCAAACAATAGATATTAATATAGTTAAAGCAAGGGTTAATTAAAGTTTAAATGTTTTAAGCTGAACTAAGAATCTCATTCTAGACTCACAAACTATGCACATCAAGCTTAAGCAAATAATATTCTTGAATTTACCAAATCCAAATTCTATAGCATAGACTATTAGCTCATTAAAATATCTAAAAATTATTAATTAAAGATAGATGCACTGAACATTTAAAATAGTTAAGTTGATAGATCTACACCTTTGATTGTATTTCATAAATAATTATATTTTATTTTATCAATGCTTGATTAGTCTTGCCTTGTATTTTCATTGTATTTTTACTATTAGTTATTATGAAAAGTAAAAGATATATATTTTTATTAGTCTCACTTTGAATAACATTGTGATGATTTTAAACATCTAATGAGAGGAACTAATGATTATGCTATGTTCCATAGGATTACAATATTGTATTGAATATTACTATGAATTTTAACTTGTTATAAGATGGCATAATAGAATGAACTTAAACATGAGATTATTAAAAGTTGCATCAATAATCAAAAATTGAATCATAAGATAAATACTATTAGTTTAATCTTGCATCAAGAGAGAAGAGAGAGATGTTTATTCAATTTGTGTCCTAGAACATGCATTAATGTTGATTAGATAGAAAAGTAGAGGTGGAGGAAGTGAGCAATCATCATCAACATCTTGGTTGAGATAGAATAGGAGGGAGATGTAAGAAGTAAGGGAGGCTAGGACCAAAGAGTGGGAGAAGTTTAGCTATAACTGATAGTTAAAAGATGGGATTATCTTTGTGGTTTGTTACATATAATGATAGAAGAGGATGTCTTGTTAGGGTAAATGAATCATTTTTAAGGTGAAATTGAGAAATCACCAATTTCATATTAAATAAATTCAAAGTTAGCAATTAGTCACCTTGAATATATTGTGAGTTCACCTCTACCAGAGAATACATTTTGAAGAGAAGGAGAGCGGTTCAAGTAGTATTCTTGTTTGAACATTCATGTCAATATAAAAAATTGTCCCTTATATTCTAATTTAAATTATGGTCATTTAAAAATAAGTTTTGAACATATTTAACCAAATAAAAATATAAGATGTATATTTATCAAATGTGTGCATTACAAGCATACAAAATTAAATTTCCCTTATTGTCTCTAATGAAATTGTAAACACTAAGAATGTGATGTAATTATAAACAATATTCTCTATAATTTTTTTTCAATAAGTAAAATGTGAGTAAAAATAAATTCAAAGTTTGATATTTTATAAATTCCTTTAGGGCATAAAATAGTTACACATTTATCCTAAGATAAATGTAATTATAACTTAAAATATTAGAAATTTAAAATCCTTATGGATGCTCCATCATACATGCTAAATAGAGACACCTCTAAAGATAAAAATTTGCACAATTGATGTGTTCTAATTATCAAATAAAAATCTATAACATTAATGATAAATAACATATAATGCATAAGATGAATGAAAAATAAAGTTCAATTCTATCAAATAAAAAAAAAACAACAACATTGAATTCACAAATAGTGAATTTATGCAAGTAAACATCACTAAAACTCACTTCAATATGGGACATACTTCAAAACTAATTCAATGAAAATAAACTTATCATGAAAAGTACAATTAATTAAGGAAATGAGAGATCTTTATCTCGAGCTTACAATTTGATACCATTGTATAAAAAATTAACTAAATTTTACACCAATTAATAGATTACAAATTCTTTAACAAATTTAAATGAACAAATAATTCTTGTGTCTTTAGTTCCTTCTAAATCAATCTCTAAACTTTCATGTTTATTGAACAAATAATTTTCAAATCATCCCTATTCTGGAAGATGCAAATCCAACTACCAATGGGCTAGTTACCCTAAAACTTTTTGATTTTCATGGTAAAGAACCAAAAGCATAATTCTTTTAAGGTTTGTTCACTTTAAAATTTATTGTAAAGTTAATCTCTATAGCTTGTAAAATAAAAACTTTAGTGTTACATTAATTCCTCTTGGAGGATAAACCATGACATGGTAAACACTATATGGTTTTCCTACATTTGTAATAGGTCTTATTATTGAAATGTTGTCTTTGAGATTCGACACAGTGATTGATGGATAATTTAAGTTTGAAGGAAGAGTTGGTCTTTGATGCTGTTAGTTACTTGGTAAAGATTTGTTATCATTAATGGAGCATAGGAAGCTCTTATAATCAGAGGTTAAGTGTATATGAGATTAGTATTCTTGTAGGATCTATGAATCAGATAGTAGGATTTGCCTTTTCCTCATAGGTCAATAATAGCTCTATGATTCTTGTTTAGAATGGTTGCTGTAATATGAACCTGAAGGTTAGTTTCATGTTAGAAGGATTAGACATATTTAATAAAAATAGGAAAGACTATTAAGTTGAAATTGTATTATATGTATAAAAAAATATTCAATGTGGATAATTTAATTGAAATTAATATATATATATATATATATATATATTCAAATTAATTTTTTACATGTAATAATAAGAGATACCAAAAAGTGTTTGTGATAATAGAAGAGTATATTAAGCAAAATGTGAGTAATATACTCTAAATGACTATGTATAAATTTTAACTTATAATATACAAATTTAGAAAGTTTTTACCCTTTTTAATATGGTGAAATGTTATTATGTGCATTACTTGTTTCTATCATTTTCTATGATATATTGTTCAAAAAGAAATAAAATGGTAAGTGATAAAAATTCATAACATAAGTGATTAAATTCTATATTTTAGCTTGTCTCACACTCACAAAAAGAGGCAAAAATAATTACCTATAAGGTACATATTTATTGTGTGAAGAAATAAAGAAGGAAAAATTACAATGTCTAACTAAGCAGAAAACTTTTTCATTAGTATCAGTTGTTCATTACCAAGATATGCCATTTACATTATTTAGAAGGCATCACTTTTTTGTTAGAAGACATAATTTTAATGTATATAGAGACCTATAAATCTATATCTAGTGAAAATGGTCAATGGAACAATCTAAGAATGATGGCAGGTGACATATGTTGACAACTAGAAAAAAATAAAATTTTGTGTCAATTAGCAACAAGCAGTGAACAATGGATGGCAATAGATAGTGTTGTTTTCAATAAAAGTGCTAGATGGGAGGTGATGTTATTGGCATTTGGGGTCATTGGATTATGGTGATAGTAATCAATTATAATGGATAAAATAAACTATTACAATCTTGCTCCATATCATTGGTTGAAAAGTAGTATATTTTGTGTGTTGACATTAGTCAATGAAGAACAAAAGTCTTTATTTCATCTATTGTTGGATAATAGTTTTATTATTATTATTTTAATAGAACCCCATATAGGGGAATTTTATTGCCACAAAAAAGGGGAGTTAAAAGATCCTTAAGAAGGGATAAACTCAAGAACTACGCTTGAAGAGCTACAATCGTAGAGGTGAATCCTAGTATAACCAAAGGAAGGAAAAGAAAAGTGAAAAGAAAACAACAAAAGATACAAAGTAGCAAAAAGAAGGAAAGCCAGAGGACAGTCTCAAGAAGCTTGAAAAGATGAGAAGTAACCACCTCAGAGAAGGAACCTACAAGAGAAACAACAGAACACGCAAATAGCTAGAAGAAGGAATTAGCACAGGTAAAGAGAAAAAAACAAAATTAACTTAAAAAATAAATGAAAGTGTGAGAAATTTAGAGAAAATGTGTGAAAGAAGGCTCAGGCTCAGTCATAGCTGAATGGGGCAACCGCAAACATGAGCATCCAAACTTCAAAGGAAGGTTTACATCGCAAGTGCTACTACCATCCAAATTATGAGTGAAGTCATCCCAGCCATCATAGCCTACATACCTGGGGGAAAGCAGCTGCCAGAAAATCATATGATCCTTAATACCTGCATACAAAGTAATAGCAAAATATACTATAGAATGAAAATAAACACTATTCAGCATGGCAAAGGGATGCCACAATCCCTTGTAAGAGAAGCATCACCTAAATATTCCACCATAGCATGAGAATGAATAGCCAACAAAAAACCCCAACCCAGATGAAACATCAAGGCAAGGAAAACACCCCCATAGTGATGAAAGCCAGTCAGGAGCCACAACCACCTAGTAATAGTTAGATCAGAATACTAATTATACAGGTATAATAGCAGAAAAACTAATCTTAGCCAAGATAAACATGCACAAAGGAACCATAAGATGCTAATACCAATCAACAACAAAAAGTAAAGTAATCCACAAATAATCACTGTTGTACATAATAACACTAATCCATTCAGATAAAAATACAACAAACCAATTAATGTAACCAATAGAGGAGAAGGTAAAAGGTCATTCAGGCAACCATGTTAGGAATCAAACAATAAATAGCTTAAAATTCCATACTATTAAGGGAAAATAGCCAAACTGCTAAACAAATAGCAACAATAAAAATAGTATGAGAAGGAGACCAAAAGAAGTCCCAACCATGCAGGGAAGTTGCAGTAATCAGCAAAATAAGAAGAGAACAGGAAATAGTGAGCATATTCAGCAAATTAACTAATTCCTCCATGAGGGTTAAGAAAAAGAGAAGCATAACCTAGCTAGCCAGTGAAATAGGCAAACCCACCGCTATTTAGCAGCAGCAAACAACCAAATTGAAAATGGGAAGCATCAAAAAAGGATTGCAGAAAGATCCAACAAGAATAGGAAGGTCCTAGCAGACTCCATTTATAGCAAACACCTCTACTAGAATAGTAGAGAATGCAAAATAGAAAGAAAAAGGTACAAAAATAGCAAACAACCATAAGAAGACTTACCCATCCATAAAGGAAAACATCAGGACAATAAAATAAGTTATGGTTCATGAGAAGGGATAAATAAAGCCCAAACCAATAGAAGATAAAATATGACATAATCAGATACAAACACATACACAAATGCAAATACAGATACAAAAACTTAGGAAAGAGCCATATCCCCACAGGAAAAAGAAGCATAAAAAGCTTAAAAATTTCTAACATAAGGCAATCTAGTTTTTTCAAGATTCACAAGCCCCATTAAAAGTGAAGGAATATCATCATTAGAGAACAAATTCAAAGAGGAGGACTTGGCTCCCCAATTAGCAAGAAAATTAGCACAAGAATTTCCTTCTCGATAAATATGAGAAATTTGATAATCTAGGTTAGCAAGAAGCCTCCTAGTCTGGTTAAGTAAATAATACACTTCAACATTTCCATGAGCTCCCAAATTTAATAATTCAAGAAGATGGAGAGCATCAACTTCAAACCAAATCTTCAAATCCTTTTAAGTGAGCAATCTCATAGTGGACCTTTAAGCTCAAAATAATTTAGAATAGGGTTCTAAGGAGCAAAACCAGAGATAACCTGGCCATTATAATCTCTTAAAATCTCCCCACAACCATAAAAGCCATTAGAAACTGAGCCATCAGTGTTAACCTTAGTGACATGATAATTTGGCTTCATCTAGTATATAATTTTATGGTTAGGAGAAATTCCACAAGAAGGAAGATTAATCCCAAAGTTCAAGGCCATATATTTGTACCCTTTGAAACTAAAGGAAGTAAGAAGATCAGCTTTATAAAGACACATAATTTTACATTTGGCTCTAGTAATAATACGATGGCCTTTAAGAGTATAGGAGAAAAAAGTTTCAAGCAGTTGCATAATAGAAAATGATCCATCAAAATGGAAAGTATTAAACGGACTATCATACCAGCTCCAAATCTTAACAGCAATAGGGCCATTCATGAACACATGATCCACAGTTTCAATGTGAAAGCAACATTGATATTTAGTGGGGAGGTGAAAGCCTTTTTTTAAAAGGTTAGCATCAACAGGAATGTAGTGCTTTAGAATGCGCCAAGTTAAAATTGAAATGGAGGTAGGGGCAGAAATATTCCAAATTTTAGTGAAAACTAAGGACTCTTGAGTTTTAAGTTTGAAAGAATGCCAAACATCCTTAAAACCAAATTCTCCAGAGGAGGAATTTTTGAAGAGGATTTGGTTAGATTTATTAGGGAATGGACAAATTGTAAGGATATTTCAATGATCACATTAGGGACGATAGACATGAATTGAGCCACATCCCAATTATTTTGAGTAATGAACTGATTAACCTTATGCCACACAGTGGAATGAGTATTATGCAAAGAATCAATAGAACCTTATCCCAGCCAATTGTCCTGCCAAAAGAAGGAGGACCCCAAATTCACACCCCAAGAGATAAGGTTCTCAGCATTCCACTTGATGTTACAAAGTCTTCTCCACACTGGCGAGACTCGAGGTTTGAAAGTATAAGTGAGGGGTTATTTCCCCTTACAGTATTTAGTAAGCATAAATTGAGACCAGTAACTATGATTTTTTCTAAAATTCCACCACATTTTATATAAAAAATATATAATGGAGTCTTCTAAAGTTTTGCAACCCAAACCACCTTCATTAAAAGGCCCACAACATTTTTGCCAACTAGCCCAATGAACTTTCCTGGAAGAAGAGGTAGAACCCCAAACAAATTTGTTAATAAGTCTATTTATCCTTTAATAATAGGCGTAAAAATAGTGGAAAAGATACAAAGGCAAAGAACAAAGGGTACTTTTGATTATGATAAGTCTAGCACCAAAGGAAAGTAAGTGGAACTCCCAAGACAAAATTTTCTTATTTATTTTATGAATAACTTCATCAAATAAAGAAGATCTTTTCATTCCTCAATAGAAAGGAGTACTTAGATACTTGATAGGCGGGTTTGATGAGCAAAGCCCGTAATATTCTTAATAGCATTAATCCTATATAATGAAATAGATGAGCTAGAAATAAAACAACTTTTTCCAGGATTAATCTTCAAACCACTTTCCCTACCAAACAGAGTAAGGAACTTACATAATTTTTTAATGTAGAATGTAGAACCATTACAAAATATAATGAAATCATCAGTGAAGATGAGGTGGGAAATGGGAAAGCTACCCCTAGTTTTGTAGTACATGTTAGGCATTTTACAAAACATCTGCTCAATACTTCTAGAGAGATATTCCATAGCAATAATGAAAGAAGGAGAAAGAGGATCCTTGCCTTAGCCCATGAGAAGAAGAGAAAAATCATGAACTTCACCATTAATAAGTAAAGAAAACCAAGAGTTCTCAATACCATTCTTAATTAAAGTAATAAATTGACTTGAAAATCCAAATAGAGCCAAAATTTTATATAGGAAAAAACCAATGTTATCATAAGCTTTGAAAATGTTCAGCTTAAAGAGCAGGTTACCACAATGAACTTTGGCTTTTAAATCGTGGATCATCTCTTGTGCTAAAAGAACATTACCACAAATAGATCACCCTTTAACAAAACTTATTTGGTTGGGGGAGATAATTTTAGGAAGCATAATACTTAATCTTTTAGCCAAAATCTTAGAGATGAGTTTATTAAAAAAGGAATAAAGGCAAATTGGCCTAAAATGACTCCAAAGTTCAAGATTTTCTATTTTAGGGATTAAAAAAATGGAAGTGCTAGCAAAATATTTGGGGAGGATACTTCCCTTGAAAAAATCAAGAACAACTTTAACCAAGTCCTCTTTAATGATATACCAGTATTTTTGAAAAAATAAGGTAGTAAATCCATCAAGACCAGCCATAAAATTTGTATTCATATTTTCAAAAATGTTAGCAATTTCAGATTCAGAGGGTAATGCAATAAGCATATTGTTATCTTCATCAGAAATGAGATTATGAATAACTTCGGACAAGGAAATTTCATCATAAGTCACATTTTTATTAAGAAGCTCAATAAAAAATGAAACGCCAGAATCAGTAAGCTCCTTGTTATCAGTACACCAGATATCATAATTAATTTTAATTTATTTAATGTGGTTTAACACCTTTTTCTTTTTAACCATGGCATGGAAATATTTGGTATTTCGATCACCATCAGATATCCATTTTATAGACACTTTTTGCCTCCAATAGGTCTCCTCCATGTCTTGGTAACATGTTAACTTATTTTTGGCATGAGTTAATATAGAATTTTTAGATGGATCGTTAACAATAGCATCTTCTAAAACTATAACCTCATGTTCTAATTGTTTGATTTTAACAAAAAAATTTTTGAAACAGTGTTTGTTCCACTAATTAAGGCATTATTTAAGCCTTTTAATTTGAACCACAATCTCATCATCCCAAAAAGAATCATCGATGAGAGGTTCACCCAATTAACCATATTCATAAATCTATCATCCATAAGACACATATTTTGAAGTCGAAATGGGATATGAGAGGAGGGTTTAGAAGCATTAACATTTACATTGATTAGCAAGGGATAGTCTAATAGGGTTCTACTAAGATGCTCAATTGAAGTAATAGGGAAAAGGTTGACCCACAGATTATTAAAAAGGACCCTATCTAATCTTTTCCAAAGTCTATCATTATTCCAAGTGAAATGAGACCCTAAAGCCAATATATTAAGATGACAATCAAGGATCATGTTATTGAATTCTTCCATGGAAAATAAGTTAGGAGCATTACCACCATCTCGTTCAGAAGAGGAAGAGATAATGTTAAAGTCCCCACCCACAAACCAAGGAGCATTCAGGAGAGAGAAACTAATAAGATCTTTCACGAAGCCTTCTACCATTCCTATTACAAGAGGCATAGACAAAGACCAAAGCAACACCAATTTTCATAAGTAATTTTAACATTTACAACCAGGGTAAATCCACATAACTTGTAAAACAAAGGGACTATTCTAAAAAATCCATATTTTATTGCTCGAATTAGCAAAAAAATTACCAAAGCCAATCATTCTAGCAACAAAAGCAATGTTAGAAGGTAGAATAAAGGGTTCCAATCCCTCTCGCATTCGATATAAGGAATGAAACCATTTATTTTTGGGTAGAGGAGCCAAATCTAGTAACTTTGGCAAAGTTAGGAACTCTAGGTTTAGAATTTTTATTTTTCTTCCTAAAAACTATCTAAAATTTATTGGCCATATCCACAGTATCACCATCTGATAAGGATTGATAAGAGAAATGCTTGGAAAAAGGATGCACATTGAGAACTGCATTACAGGCCAGTTCACCTTCTTCCAAATCATTATTATGTTGTAAAATCAGATTAGGAATCAGTTCAAAGTTAGATGAAGAAGCACAAGAAGGATTAGAGCTGGCTAAAGCACAAGTACCTAAAGTAGGAGTAGAGGTTTTCTCCAAATTTTGCACACCAGCCATTCCTTCATGAGGAATCACATTTTCTTTAACTAAAGGTTGCAAAGAGGCTAGAATAGAGTCATTTGATAGAGTGTCAGCATCCATAAGTTTTGCAAAACTATTATTAGTTACATTATTGCCATTATTATTGTGGTTCAAATGGGTAATCTCATTAGATGGGATAGCATATTTGTTAGCAAGTGTGGCATCCTGCAACTGAACAGGTAGAGCCGCAGTAATATCAGATTGAGGAATAGGAAGCTCAAGACAATGGCCCTCAGATTCAGGTAAGGAGATATCAGATAAAATAATATTTTGTGATTTAACTAAAGGAACCTTAAGAGAGGGATCTGACTTAGGATGCACAACAAAACTTTTCTTATGGTGTGGATGAACCACAAAGCAATCTGAAATCCCATGGCCATGAATTTTGCAATGAGAACAAAAAATAGGGAAATTCTTGAAATCCACTTTTTGCAAATATCCATATTTCTCTAATCCTAGCCAAATTTCCTTTGGATATTTTTTAGTTATATCAACTCAACTAGTATCCAGCAGCAGATGGCTGAGTTAGAAGCGTCCTGATCCACTTGGAGAGGCCGACCGAACAACCCACCCATGGTAAAGAGGAATTCAATATTAAAGAAATGAACACTTAAATTGGGAAGAGAAATCCAGCCAGGAACAATAGGAGACTCCTCCTTAATATAAAAAAAGGCATCCATTTCAATAATCGCATCTGACAGTTGAACACAAAATACGATCATCTAGAGAAAACCCGAGAATAATCTAAGTCATTTGAAAGATGAATCAAAATATCACGAGAGTCTATCATTCCAAAAAAAAATACCAGAGAGCTTTAAACTATGAAAAAAGATTTAATATTCTCCATAATGAGACGCCGCAGCACAAATTTGCCCACCAATGTAAATTCAAAGGGTTTAGCAAGCCTTCCCACCAATCACACCGCGGTACACCTAGAAGGTAGTAGAGATAAGATCAAGTGACTCACCTGTGTAGTTGAGCTTACCCGCAAGAACATCTTTAAAAGATTTAGAAGCTAGTTAGGGGCTAGAACCAGAGACCCCCGAGGGGTCAGAAGCTTTCACAGTCGGAATAGAAGTAACTAGGTTTCCCTAAGAGGAAACATAGATCATAGCCATGATCAACAGAAGCGCATGTTAAGCAATAATGAAAGCCAAGCAAGATCGTCGAGGTGGAAGAGAAGCCAAGAACACCACAGGATGAGATGCATCGCCACAGGGGAAAAGTAAATCGCCAGAGCACGACTAGGGTTGATGTGTGTGAAGAAAAGGGTTTGTGTGGTTGAAGTTGGATAATAGTTGATGTTATCTTCTTGATAATATAAATGATAACATTACTAAGGAAGTAAATAATGTCAAAACCAATAAATTACCTAAGATTGGTGGTTGGAGGCTATAACCAGAGTTTAATACTTTAGAATTTGTCTACAAAGCCAAGCTATATTTTTAAATATCTTTCAATAATGTATAGAAATATGACCTATTTACAAAATTAGGGAAGAAATTTCTTGCTCTTTATATTGAAGTCTATCAAATTGTCCTTTTCCTATATCATAAGAGATTGGACAATCGCACTACAAACATGGCCCAATGAGTGACTAATTAATAGCTATGTCTTTGATTTATAAATGAATTGTAGCTTCTTAAAGTTTTCTATAGCATGAGCTCAAAAATGATGAACGTTTAGAAATTTAATTGTTGGCTTATTAAAAATAATTCTTGAAAAATACAATACACTACTTCAAAGTCATCAAAAACATGATGATAAGTGATGTTAAAACTATTCAACTTGATGAGAAGTTTAATACCATTGATAGTTCATAAAAAAATGTTGAGAGTCGTAATAATTTTTTGAAGTTTTAGCTTTGAATTATGGCCTATCAAAATAGGTGAAATAATCCACCATTTTTAAAAAGTAATGTTTATATTCAAAAAATTATTCAATTTCATAAATGTGTCATGTTTCCTAGTATGTGTAGAGGAGATAATGAATCGAGAAGTTTTGATTTTTCAAACTTCCCTAATATATAAGTTGTAGTCAAAGCTCTTTTTTGCCATCTATAGGTTAATCTGACTCCTCTTCATGAGAGGAGTCCATTGATATATCAATCTAAGGCCACTAGTACTCCTAGATGTGTGAACTGTGCATATTAAGTAGGTCATGTTTGGGAAAAGATTCTATCATTCATCCTAAATTGATCGAATTTAAACTTATTTGAGTTATTTATAGCCCGAATATTCAAAGAAGCATGCAACCTTTTGTCCCATTAGAAGCATCTTAGTAAACTAAGGTCTCTCAACCATGAAATTATAAATATCAAGATTGGATATCACATGAAAAAATATTTAAGTTAAAGAAAATTCTAGTACCTTTTGAAAATAAGAGGAAAAATATATATATGATAGTAATGATAGTTAGAAATTACAAACATAATGTGATGATGGCCTTGATAGCCATAACTACTATTAATAGTGGCAATGAACAGTAGCTGATGGCAAATGTCAGGACAACGATGATGGGGATTAATACCTAAAAGTTGCATTGAGTTTTTTAAATGTATTCTGGTAATTTAATAAAAGCAATTATATATAGAAATAGTTAAAAATTAAATTATTTTAAAAATATAAAAGAATTTGAACAAAAGCTATCCCACAAGGATGTTAAAATTTACAAGAAGGGTGATGTATATTTTTCCATTTATAGCCCCAAAAGCATTCATGAATTATTGCACACTAGGTTAGCATAAAAGAATTTGGTGAAATACACAATCATGTGCGTTTATTCATGATTTTCTCTCTCCGAATCTCTCTCTATCTCACTTTGTACAAACACATTAAGATTTGTTTTAGGGATATAAGTCAATAAACATAGCCTTTTTCATTAACGAAGAAGGATTATATCTTAGGACTATATAAGGAACATGAAATAAGTGAGCTACAATGCATGAACTTTTGATCATAATCCAAGTTTTTATTGTGTACCAAATTGTTAGCATGATTATAAGCCAAGGCGAGATGCATGAGTCCTTCTTCCTCAATTTATTTTCAATGATACATCTAAATTTACTCTGTTGCATTTAGTGAGGGTATTATGATCTAAACATGAAAGATAGAATGTAAAACAAAATAAGAAAATTATAAATATAATAGAAAATAGATCAAAGATAGAAGGGGGCAAAGCACAAATAGAGATTTCAACATTCTCTATTTTGAGAATTTTGGCTTGTATAGATATACGGATTGCCTTTCATATCTGATGAAACATCTTTCCCAAAAGTGCTTGTTAAATTCCATGCACATTCATGTGAGAACATGTAAGGATGTCGGTGTTCAGGTGAGTAGATATCATAATTTTAAAGTTTTTTTGAGACATCAACAAATGAGCTTAAAACATTAGAAAAGTGCATAAAAGTATTATTTATGGTAATGCATATTTTATGCAACATGAAAAATGTGTGTTTAGTTACATTTTGCAAAATTAATCATGATTCTGATGGAGTGACTCTATTGAAAAATTCAGTTATTTTTGAACCTCAACTAATGAGCTTAAACTTGTAGCATTGAATGTTATAGAGTTATGACACATCTTTTGTCTAAAGAAAAAAAAAAATTTAAAGATTTCCAAGAATCTAAGATTGATGCATTTAAATTCTAAACTTTAAAATTTAGAAAGTGATCAATTCACAAAAATGACTAGTACTCACTTGTTGTCATCACTGCATACTTAATTGCACCTAGGGACCATTTTGGATGCATAGCTTTGATCAAAGCAACTAATCCAGTTACAAGAGGACAAGACATGGAAGTTTTAGAAATGATATTAAACTTTATCTTCTTAGTTGCAGGAGACCATGCTGCTAAGATATTGATTCCATTAGCCATTATATCAGACTACAAAACACAAAAATATTTTTAAATAGCTTGAATCTGCTAAGAAAACTTGGCACATAATTTCATAATTCCCTTGCCTTCAAAATCTCTAGTTTAAGGGAATTGGGACCTTTAGAGGAGAAAGCTACCACTTGAGGCATCGATTATGGTCTCAATATTATCTTTGTAGGAGAAATAAGTTAGGTTGGTCTCCTAAAATAATTTTAGAGCACATCAGCTTTATAATTGTCTACTAGAAAAACATTAGAGGAAAATCATATTATTTGAATTAATTACTGATTCATGATGAATAACTTTGTTTTATTAAGATAAGATAGTACTTTATCACCAACTTTGCTTCCAATACTTGCTGTAGGAATGATGAAGGGAATAACAAAATTATCTTCTCTTTCATCAATTAGAATCATTCCCACACCACCAGCTTGCTTCTCAACCAAACTCTTAGGTCATGATTCAAAGGAGTGGAATGCAAAGCAGAACCTTCCCTCTAGCCTTTATTGCATTTCTCTCCAAGTAATTGTATATATAAAGTGTGAGTGGGAGTATTGATTAAACAAAGTCTAAAGTTAATGCTGAATTCACTGAATGATTTATTTTAATCCAAATGATTCAAAAAAATTTTGCTTTTACATGGAGTTATGAAATTCTTTCATAATATAGTTTTCAACAAAAGCTCCTCAATCATCTTTAAGAAAAGAAGAAGCCTTATTAGCTTATTTTTGAACAAAATATTATCATTGAAAAGATATTTTTGTAAGTATTTGATATGAAACTAAACTTAATGTTCCTAAAAAATATAGCAAAATAACTTTTCCATATTTGACCTTGATTGATAAGAAGTGAAGTATCCATCATTTGCTTCTGATGCATCAATAGTTTGAACCGAAGAATTCATTTGGTGAGTATTGAGACTTACTCCCTACAAGTTATGTAACATGAAGAATTTAGTACAAATTCTAATACAATAACCTACATGTTCATTAAAAGAAGCATAATTGGGATATGGATTTGGAATTTGGATTTGAATTTGAGGTTTGGTTTGAGATTTGAATCTGGGTTTGATTTGAGAAAGTGTATCTAAATTAGGTTTAGGCAATAGGATAGGTGATTTTCTTAAGTCTTAAGGCATGACATAATTCTATGATTAACCCTTCTAAGTATCTAGCCTTAGGATAAGTGTTCACCTAATCACTAGAAGTGTCTTATGACTAAGGAATTTTTAGTATCTAGAAGAGTCCTAAGTCTAAGAAGAGGAGGTTGAGAGCTCACTCTAAAAGTGGGTCAACAAAAGGACCCCTAATAGGTGTGGTGTAACTGACAAGGCACACCACACATATTAGTGTTGACCAAAATGATCAACAACATGAAGAAGATTGCAAACACTAATGAAAATGATCTATACCTATATTAGAGAGGTAGATAGAATCATGAGCTCAGTGCAATGCAGCCTTATTTATGCCAAGGGCATAAGAGAGCAAGAAAGAATCTGTTGGGGATTGAGTACATGAACCTTCCATTAGATAAGCACGTTCAAGTTATCCACTGGTGATATGAATCTATGTTTGATTATGAACAAGATTTATTTGGGTGTGTATCCGCTGGGGATAGGAATCTATAATTCAATGGGGATCAAGATCAAATTGGTTTTAATTTGTTTAATTTTAATTGATGTGGAGGCATATCTGCTAGGGAGAGGAATTTCATTGTATTTCTTTAATTTGTTTGATTAGACTCCACTAGGGAGGTTGGTTTAATTTATTATGGATCCATTGGGCAGAAGGATTTTTGATTGATGGCATATCCACTGGGGATGTACACTCGATTAAATTTCTTTTATTTAGATCTAGGCTCCATTAAGGAGGCTAACTTGATTTGTGCCTCACTAGGGAGAAATTTGGTTTGTTTGATATGTTTAATTTGACTCTACTAGGGAGGTTGGTTTTGAATTTATTTTATTATGGACCCTATCGGTGTGTGATGGACTACACTAAGAAAGAGCCACAGGGGCCTTGGCCTGTCTTAGATTTATAAGTCCAAAGGGGTACTCTACCTAACATAAGGTAGGACTATCCGACCTAAGGGGTTGCCTTTCAGTGTGCAAAAACTATACTAGGAAGAAGGCATAGTAGACTTACACCCTCCAAAGTAGGGATCAACTGTTGGGGTGATCTGTCGATGGCTCTATAAATTGAACCCTACCTAACGTGACTAATGAGTGAGCACCGTTGGTGGTCTTACCTCAACTCAAGTGTAGTCCTGATGATTAATTTGATTTATATGAATTTGATTTGAATTAATTTAATTTAATTTGGTAAGTTATGTTGTGGACCCTGTTGGCATGCAAAGGACCCACTAAGAAGGAGCTATGTCAGCCTTGACCTGTCTCAGATTTACAAGTCCAAAGGGGTAGTCTACTAGCCACAAGGTAGGACTATTCGGCCTAAAGGTTGCCTTTTGATGTGCAACAACTGTACTAGAAAGAAAGTGTAGCAGACTTACATCTTCTAAAGTTGGGATCAGCCATAGGGGTGATCTGTCAATAGCACAATGAATCAATCCCGACCTAGGGTGACTATTTGAGCGAATGCCACTGTGGACTAATATCAACTCAAGAATAGTCAAAATTAGTTTAATTTTAGATAGACCCTGTCAGTGTATGATGGATTTCCTAAGAAGGAGCTAATATCAGCCTAGACCTTTCTTAAGTTTACAAATCCAAAGGGATAATATACTAGCCGTTAGGTAGAACAAACCAACCTAAGGGGTGCCTTTCGATTTACAATGGTCAAGTTAGGAAGAAAGTATGGGGACTCACATCTTCCTAAATAAGGAACCACTGGGGTGATCGATCGATTGCACAATAAATTAGGCCCGACCTGGGGCTGCCCATTGGTTTGCAATGATCATGCTGGAAAGAATGTGTAATAGAATTATATCTTTCAAAGCAAAGATGACTGTCGGGGTAACTCATTAGTGGCACAACAAGTTGAAACCTGGGCAACTACTAGAGCACACTGGGACTTATCTCAACTCAAAGTAGTCAAGTCATTCCTATATGAAGTTTTACTGACACTACCCTAAATATAGGATGCATGCTTGGGAAAGGGGCCACTAGGGTCTTGAATTCTTAATCCACAAGTGAAGATATATTTTGTTTATTTTATATTTGCATGGACCTTATTGGTTTACGAGGGACCACATTGAAAGGAGCTCATATCAGCCTAGACCTATCTCATACTTACTGGACCAAAGGAGAATTCGCACATCCGCTGAACAAATTCTACAAACATAGGGGTGGTTACTAGGAAAGGAGGATTGCCCAATCCAAAAATAATTGGCGTAGTGTTTAAATGGGGTCACTAAGGATGTGATCCAAATAGAGTGCCCACATGGGAGGTGCCGCTAGGGGCTTTATCCAAAACCCTATAAAAGTGAGCCTGTAGGTATTTGGTTGCCAACTCAGGGAGAAAGCATGGGGACTCGCATCTGCCAAGAGTGGTGTATCCATCGAGTGGGTTGCCATCAGAATGGAGATAACCAACCATCCTAAGGTGCCCATCAATTTGTGATAATCATTCTAGAAAGAAAGCATGTAGGCTTACATCTCTATAAAGTGGAATCGATCATCGGGATAGTCTATCTTCAGCTCGACAAGGGCCATCCGACATAGGGTGACTACTAAGCAAGGGGTCCTATGTAGGGACCAAACCTAGGCTTGAAGTAGTTAGGAGGAAAGGAGCCACTGGGGGACTAATCCTAAACCTTAAATATACTTGACCTAGTCAGTGCATGATGGCTAGTTCAAGAAGAAAGCGTATAGGCTTACATCCTCTTAAACAAAGTCAACATGAGGTAGCTTACTGGCTACACAGTGAGGCCTACTGAACTAACCAAGTATTCATCAATTTGTAATGGTCAAGTTAGGTAGAAAGCATGCGTGGGGACTCACATCTGTCAGATAAGTGAACACTTAGGTGATACACTAGCAAGGTAGCATGTCAGCCCAACCTAGAGCAGCTAATGAGTGAGTGCCACAGGAGGCTTACTCCCACATCAAAATAGCCCGAGATAAAAGATATGTTTATTTATGTTATGAAAGATGGAATAGGATGTCGCTTGGGTTATCTTACACCTATCCTAAACACGTCCAAGAATGGATGAAATGGTGCCGTAGGGGCAATTGTGACTCCACAAAGAAAGGATGCTGCTTAGGTTCTCTTACACCTAACTCAATTCTACTAGTCAAAATGGGATGCCTCTTGGGTTCACTTACACTAACTTAGTTGTACTAGTTGAAATGGGATGCCTCTTGGGTTCTCTTACACCTATCCTAATAGCACTAGAGGATCATTTGCAGTTTGTGTTTGTGTTATGGAGGGATAGGATGGTTCTTTAGTTTTCTTATACCTACCCTAAACACATCATGGAGGATTTGCAAGCGAAAGATACTTCTAACACATAAGAGATGGACCTTGATATGAAAATAAATTTTATTAATAATTATTTGCAAACAAGATTTATGGATAGTATTTATTTAAGTAGAGCCCATTAATTGGAAGCATCAGGCGCTCTCCTTTATAATATATAAGTTGATAAGATCCTCCTTGGTAGGCCTTCTCTAAGGAATAAGAGCCTTCCTAAGTGGGTTCAAACCTGCCACCCATCTTTCAACGGGTAACAATTAGTCTCCTCAGAACTAAAATAAGCTTCCCTACTTGAAAAGCTCTAGGATGAACAAACTTATTGTGAGCTTGAATCATTTTGGCTTTATAAAACTCGAGGTTCTAGCATTCCCGTAGGTGTCTCTCCTCCAAACCTTCGAGCTCTTCCAATCGCAACTTGGCATTCTGCTCCATTGTGATTTTACTACCCACGACTATCTTTAGTGATGGGAGTTGGAATTGTAATGGTAGAATGGCTTCAGACCCATACACTAAGGAGAAAGGGGTGGACTGCATTGGATTTCTATAATTAGTGCGGTATGCCCACAAGGCTTCAACCAACTATTCATGCCATCATTGTTTGCTGTCATCTAGTGTCTTCTTCAGTATTTGAATGAGAGTTTTATTTAAGGCTTCTGCTAACCTATTTGCCCTTGGATAATAGATGGTAGAGTATCTCCAATCTACATTGTGTCTCAGAGAAAGCTATTGACTTTAGTGCTATTGAATGTAGTACCATTATCAAATATAATTCATCGAGGCACCCTGAACCTATATATAATATGATTCCTAAAAACTTGGAGCACATGCTGAGCAGTAACCTCTATAATTGAGACTACCTCCACCTATTTGAAAAAGTAGTTAGTGGTAGCTAGGTTGAACCGATGACCCTTGGAAGAAGGAGGATCGATCAAACCCACTTTGTCAGTACCCAAACACTCAAATGGGCATGAGGCCAATGTAGGATGTAGAATGTTGGGTGGTTGATGTAAGACCACACCGTGTTCCTGACATTAGTGGCATCTTCTAGCTACATCCATCCAGTATGTGATCATTGAAGGCCAGTAGTATCCTAGTCTCCTGATCTTGGCTTTCATCTTCAGACCGGATTGATGTGCTCCACATAAACCTAAGTGTACCTCGATCATGATCCTAAGGGTTTCATGTTTGTCCAGATAATGTAACCACATATGATGAAAGGACCTTCAATACAAGGTGTCATCCACAAGAGCGTAGGAAAGGGCTCTCTTCTTCACCTGATGTGCTAGTGATTTCTCTTGAGGTAGTTTTCCTATATTTAAATAATCTATGAATGGTTGCCTCCAATCAGACTCCCCATCCTTTTTGGTAACAATAACCTCCCCTTCAAGAGAGAATCTCTCGATGAGTTCAGCATCAATAAGGGATTTGACTTGTCTATTTTGGACCCTTATTAGAATTGACTCATCTTCCAGACATGCCAACTCTTTGGCAAGCATGGCTAATGCATCTACTACTACATTTTCACCTTGAGGAATCTTGTAAATGGTAACCTCTGGGATTTGAGCCAACAACTCCATGGTATACTTGTGGTAATGATGGAGCTTAGGCTTTAAAACCTTATAAGACCCAACGATTTGGTTGATGACTAACTGAGAATCACCAAAGATGTTGATACTTTGGATGCATAGTGTAATGACTAACTCTAGGATGACAATCAAAGCCTCATATTCGGCTTCATTGTTGGTGCATGGATTGGACAAATGATATGAGAATCTCATCACATCTCAGTCTGGAGTTAAGAGAACTATTCTTACCTCTGCCTTCCCTAGGATAGTAAATTGTGATTTTTCTCCTCTTTGAGAAGAAGCCACACCATCAAAATACATCTCCCAGTGATGAATGCTAGTGTCCCTTAAGTTTATGATTTGTTCATTGGGGAGGTCATCACTAAGCGGAGAATTAGCAAGAAGTGGGTGTGCCGCTAAGAAATTTTCTAGTGTCTATCCTTTCACCACACGGAGAGGTATGAATGTCATATAAAATTGCAACAAAATCATGGACCACCATGCTAACCATCTATTTAACTTCGATCATGTCATGAGATATTATAATGGATTGATCACGGATCAGTTACCTTATGGGAAAGCATGTAGTGCCATAGCTTTTGGGATGCAAAGATTAATTCTAGGAAGTTTTTTTCAATAGGTGGGTAATTTCCCTCAGCGGGGATCAAATGATGACTGAGATAATAGAGAGCATTTTCTTTCCCTTCATCGTTAGCTTGAGACAACAAAGTGCTAAGGGAGTCATCTAATGCAATGGTGTAGAGGATCAATGGCTTGCCTAGGATAGGGGTTGCTAGAACTAGCAGCATCATCAGGTAGTTCTTGATGTCTTCAAAAGCATGCTGACACTTATAATCCCACTTTAACCTGGCATCTTTTTTGAAAAGTGTTGATAATGGTTGGCATCTTCTTGATAGGTTGGATATGAAGCATCTTAGATATGCCAACCGCCCTTGGAATGATCTGAGTTGAGTTAGACTTTTAGGGGGTGGCATTTCTAAGATAGCCTTGATCTTCTTCAGATTGATTTCAATTCCCCAGTGTCGAATAAAAAACTCAAGGAATTTTCTTGAAGCTACTCCGAATGCACACTTCAGGGGTTCATTTTGAGGTTGTATTGTCTTAACCGTTCGAAGACTACTCTCAAGTCAAAGAGATGGTATTCCTTTTCTTTGGTTTTGACAATGAGATAATTGACGTAGCATTCAACTTGATGATGAATGAGTTCATTGAAGATTTGAGTCATGACCTGCTGGTATGTGGCACCAATATTTTAAAGGCTGAAAGGCATGGCCTTATAATAATAGATTTCGATTGAGGTTTGAAAAGCAGTGTTTCTTTCATCCTCGGGGGCCATTTTGATTTAGTTATAGCTTGATGACCCATCCATAAAGGAGAATACTGCATGAGATGAGGCAATGCCCATAATTAATTCTGGTATAAGAAGTGGGAATTCATCATTAGGGCATGACTTATTTAGATCGCTAAAATTGATGCATATGTAAATTTGGCCATTCTTTTTCTTAACTTGGATGACCCTAGCCAACCAGGTATGATATTTTTCTTCCCTGATAAAACTAACATCGATCAGCTTCTTGATTATAGAAGTGACCTAGGAGCTTGCTTTATAGGGTTAGCATTAAGTTCTATTACTAGTTTATGGACTGCTATGTCAAGAGATAAGCCTGGCATTTTTTCATAATTCCATGCAAAATAGTCCTTAAACTCAGCTAGTAGCCTAACTAAGTCATTGGTTTCTTCTTCATTCAATAAAGAGCTGATGTATGTTATATGTGGATTATCTTTTGTTCCCAAATTAATTTTTTTGAGCTCGTCAATGGTTGATCGATCTCTTCTTGAACTCTGGCGTGCATCTCTCTAACTTGCTCACTTGGGTCATGAAGTTTCTAAACATACCTCCTCATAGAGTTAGCATGATTTGAAAGAACATCGGACTCCAAATGATTTATGATGACTAGTCATGATTGTCATCATCATAGACCCATCTTTGAATCTAGTCTAGTCTTGATTGAGGATGTTTGGTTTGGTTGTCCATAGCCTTTCAAAGTAGTCGACGTGTTTAGACCAAGTATATGTGATTAATCTTTCTTTGCTAAATTAAGAACACAAGGTAGTATCAATCAAAAGGTAATTTTATTAAATTTTATATGAATCATCCTCAAGTTCTACATTAGCTTCTAACTTGAGGATGATGCTCCCAACAAAAAATCTCTTTGGCTTGACATATGTGGATGACTTGGGGCCTCCTTAACTACTAAACCTTCAACTTTTTGGGAATAAAGTGAGGTTAGAGCTAAAGTTCCCAACTATTTCCTGACAGTTCTACATAATAGTGATTCAGATACATTCATGCTTAGCTTGGAGGCCTGGTCTTCATCCGCTTGTGTCACCTTCAAGGGACCCTGAGAGGGGTTGGTTGGCAACCATGTGAGACTCATCCTCCAACTAGACTCTAAGTCTATGTGGATAGGGGTCTATAAGTTGGAACACTCCTGGTTGGCCACAGCAAGGAGGTCTTCCACCTCTGAACTGCCTCTGATCTACCACCTCATGTGGAGAGTCATCCTACCCATATCATATGGGGAACAAACTGAATGTAACATCTCTCTACCTTTTCCTCGTTTGATTCTTGCCCACTTACATTTTTTTTTTTTTTTTTTTTTTTTTTTTTTTTCTTTTCTTTTTTTTTTTCTTTTCTTTTTATTTTATCTTTAAATATTCACCAAGCTCACGAGAATAGAATTTTTGATTTGGAGGAAGATAGTAGGCTACATCTTCATAAATCTTGACCTCTCTAACTGAGAATGGCTTCAAGTCTCCTTTGAAATAATGCTTGATTTCACCTTTTTTGAATTTAATGCACTGGTACAAAGATGATGGAATTATGTTGTTTGCATGTATCCAAGGCCTATTGAGCAAAATAGTGAAAGATGTATTTAAATCTATTATGTAGAACTTGGCTTCTGTCTTCCATCCATCTATCTCTAGTGGTAACACTATGGAGCCTAAAGCCCTCTCTTATTCATTGAATCCTCAACATCATCCCATCTCGAAAGTTCGAGATATCGATCCTCAAGTAAAGGTTTTAGACTCATAATGTTCATTAATGCACCTTGATCAACTAATACCATGGAGAGCCTGAATCTGCCTATGTCCACTATGATGTAGAGGGGACTCTGATTGTCCCCAAAAAGAAGGTCTTCATCGAATGTAACTCATGGGTTTCTCTTGAATAACATGCCTCCTCTTCAACAAATAGCTAAGCATATGGATCAAGAAGAGCTTTGATCAATGACTCCTCATCTCTTTGGATAAGATAAGGGCATCATATATGCTTAATTTAGTCGGCAACTTTCTTAGGTGAGTGAGACATTGTAGTCAACTTTGATCCTCCACAAGCATATCCATGGGTGGAGCATCTGGAGGTTCTGATCACTAGAACCAATGACTTGTTTACCCTTATCCCGGTGCTACCCTAGGAGGTAGAACTTGCCACTGGAGGTTGACTTATTTCATGATGATTTAGTGGAAAGTTCTACCGCTCATTTGGTTCACCTAACTTCTCCTATGGGATCATCGAAATGACTCAAATCAATCTCAATGGTGAACCCAAATGATTCAGAATGGAAAATCCATTTCTAAATCAAAAGGAATGATCAACTAGAGTTATCATTATTATTTTGTAGACTTGGAGAGTTTTGAGAGGAATAAAATCTAGAGTATCGGACAAGATGTAAGTGAAAGCTTTCTTCATTGATTTCTTCTTAGATGGAGGTACATGATAGAAATCTAATAAAGTAAGCATGGTAAGGGGTTTAGTGCCCTTGTCCATTGATACAATGCTTGGCAGAAGAGGAGCTAGTGGAGGAAGAAGTAGTAGCAATGGTGGATGGAGTGTTGACTGACGTGGTTGTGCTATGCTATCCTGAAAGTAAGGTGACCGCCGCCGCATCTACCTTTTTGTCCTTAGCTTGCAAACCTTCCTTAGAGGTTGAGTTAGAACCCTGCAGGTAATTTTGATCTTAAAGATGATTTTCTTGGAGGTTCGGGATAGAGATATCCCAACCTTCCTCTCTTAAGCTTGTATCCCCAAGGATTACTAACTAGGGTTGTTCTAATAAATATTCCTTGGGATGATAATGGCACTGACTTGTAGCTATGCTCAAGCCCTTAAAGGTAAAGCAATCTTCTAAGACATGACCAACATGCGTAGTAGGGAAAAGTTTGGATCATGACTCTTGCCCACATCCTCCGCCTCAGTATGGTAACTAAAAATCAGGCTTATTTAAGAGGTTCATAAAGATCTCCTTGACTACCTCCTTCTTGGATGAATAAGGCTTATTCAATTTGTCGGCAAGAGTAGGTAAATGGTGGCTACCTTGTGGTGGATAGGAGTACTGCGTTATGGTTGGGATACTAGCTAGTGGATGGGGATAACTGTGGCGGTGGTGGAGGCCATGGAAAAGGTGGTGATATGATGGTGGTGTAGGTGAGGAGGCTGTGCATGAGGTCATCTGAACCCCGGCTGCATCCCCCTTGTCAACTATACTACCCTATTTTTTCTCAAATGCCTTAGAGTTTGGGCTTGATCTTGAAAGGTAACTTTTTGACCTCTCCTTGTACAGTCACCTTGTTGATTAATTTCTCAAATATGTAATGGTAAACCCTTTAAGCATGAAGCTAGGCCATGAATATTCTTGAGTAGAATTTCAATGGCATGTTGTTCAGATGGTTCACATTTCATACTTAAATTGCCATCTAAGAATGTAATCAATAAGGGACTCATCGGGTGTTGTTGAGATATACAACGACGCCAGTTACCCTTTGCTGAGCTCCAACAAATCTCTTAATAAAGAGCTACTCTAACTCAACAATTGTCTTCACTGAACCATTGGGTAGTTTAGCATACCAATCAAATGTGATGCCTGTCAAACTACTGACTAAGAGATGGAATAAGAGTGCATCGCTGCCACTGACATTGCAACATCTTGCCCTAAAGTGTGCTATGTGCTGACGAGGGTTCTTACTGCCATAAAAAATTTTAAAGGAAGGAGGCATAAAACCCTTAGGATATTGTACACCATCAAATTCCTCCGGGTAGGGTCTACCTTTTGGAATAGATGATCCACCTCGGGCTTACGCCAATGCATCCTTCACTTGCTGCTCCACTAACTATTTGATATTTATTTCTTGCATGGAGGTGCTGTCCACCAGCTTCCTAAGCAAGCTACCGCTATCCTGATATACTGGAGAAGTGCTTTTGGGCTGATATAGGATATGCGCTAACTCAGGATGATCTATCTTTAGTGGTATATGTTGTGATATTGAGGCCAGGTTTTGAAGTGCTACTAATAATTCTTCCATCCTCTTCTCCATCCAGTTGATATGATCATCCTTTTATTTAAGCTACCAATGAAGGTGTTGGATTGAATAGACGGCATCATCTTCCTCAACCACAATACCTTCTTGACTATGCTGATCTCTATGAAGGGAGCTCTAGTATCACCATATGGACTTTCAATCCTCAAGAGATCATCCTCATTTGGATCAAAGATGACCTTTCCTCCTCATAATATGATCGAACCCCAGAAGCTAAAGTATTGTAAAAATCTCATCTATGGAATGATCTAACTATGCGATAAAATGCACCGAGTGGAGGGCTATGCTCACGAGATGCACCTAACACTGCCTATCACTAGAGTGCTGGCTCTGGGAGGGTCATGACTATTGGAAGGGCATACTCATGGCTGCTCATGGGTGGAGTAGTGTCCCTAGGGAGATCCACTATAATGGGGACTACAACTCCCCCACCCCTAGAGCTTCATGTCACCGATGGTGGTGGTTATGGTGGTGTGACCACCACTCGGGGTCGCATTCTTCACCAAGATGGCAGAGGTCAGTGGGAACTCGACCTCACTCACCATGGAGTAGATGAAGTGGGATCCTTTGCCATAGCGATCACCAATGGAGCTTTCTTCTCCTGATGTTATTTTGGCTCAGGATGGGGGGACTGCAGTGATGGTGGGAGAGAGTGAGGTGTGGTGGAGATAACACCGCTCTACCCTCAGTGGCTTTTCCTATGATGTGGTTGTAGACTATCTCATAGGTGGCATGAGAAAATTGACTACGACTATCCGAAAACCCATCGCCTACTAATCTCTACCCCGCTCTCGATGCTCAATCACTACAAATGTGCCTGGAAACACTCCTGGGGATTATACACCTCAAGTCAATAGCCCGACTCAACATCCGTGTCTCGCTTACGCCATAATATCTATGTAGACTAGCATGACCTCCTCTAGGAGCCTCGTGGTATGTGAGGTGGAGGGGTACCTCCTATGATCCTCCTCCATCCATGTGAGAGGGTGAAACTTGCTAGTCAACAACAAATCTCAGGGAACCTTCCTCTGTAATGGGAAGCACATCCATCTCTCTAGCACTTGTGGTGCCGCTTGATCTTGTGGACTGGCATGTGGCAGTCCTGAAGCTGAGGAGTGTGAGACTATCCCACTAGATAGGCTATCTCTAAAGGCAGGGGAGCCTTCCCAGAGACCATCGAGAAAGAAGCACACACCCAAGTGGGGACAGCACTGAAAGTAGAACTGGATTATGGAGAAACCTCAACTTCCTCTTCGGGAAGGGAAACTCAAGGTCAAATGCAACTGAAGACCTTCACCCACATCCCTGAGGGTGGTCCCCCCTCACAAGTGATCTCCTCAGCCTCACCAAAAAATGGGGTGGGAATGGGAGGGAGGCCAATGACCAAATCCATCCCAATGAAGGAAAATAAACTTAGAGGCCATAAACTACAAAAGACTGCACTGACTAATCTGTGTTGTATGTCTGCATTTGTTGAAATATAACTTGTATTAGATTTCTACCTTGATATTTATTCCACGCAAGTAACAAAAGTTTAGAGTTTTGAACCCACACTCAAGAATTTAAATATGTTAAGTGGGGTTCATTGGAGAGATTTGGATATTGAGGAGAGTCTTTGCCATTTGATTTTGATTTAGAACCCATACTCAACCAATTTAGGTAGGTTGGGTGGGGTTCTAAAATTTGAGGAGAGATTTTCTTGGAGATATTTGTATTTTGTGCATCTTGTTTGAAAATATTGATAGTTTGAAAGACCTACTTAAAATTTGGGTATGCTAAGAAGAGGTTGTGATTGTGTATTTGAAATATTTTGCTGAAGATTTGATTGTGTGATATTTTGATTTGAAAATGGGGCTTCTTACTTAACAAATTTGGTATGTTAAGTGAGGCCACATGTGTTTGATTTGTGCTTGATGATGAGACTTTCACTTAACAAATTTGGTATGTTAAGTGAAAGTCAAATGATTGTGAGATATTTTTTTCTTGAAGATGGGAGTCCCACTTAACAAATTTGGTATGTTAAGTGAAAGCCCCAAATATGTTTGAGATATATTTATTTTATTTGAGAACTCACTTAACATTTGGTATGTTAAGTGAAAGCTCAAGTGTGGTTTGACATGAAAATTGTCCTTATTTAACAAATTTGGTATGTTAAAATAGGGATCAAATGTGTTGAAAAGAGACTCACTTAACAAATTTGGTATGTTAAGTGAAAGTCAAATGTTTATGATTTTGAAAATGAAACCTCACTTAACAAATTTGGTATGTTAAGTGAAAGTCAAATGTATTTATGATTTTGAAAATGAAACCCTCACTTAACAAATTTGGTATGTTAAGTGAAAGTCAAATGTGTTTATGATTTTTAAAAAATGAAACTCTCACTTAAAAAATTTGGTATGTTAAGTGAAAGTCAAATGTTATGATTTTGAAACCTCACTTAACAAATTTGGTATGTTAAGTGAAAGTTAAATGTGCATGATTTTGAAAATGAAACTCACTTAACAAATTTGGTATGTTAAGTGAAAGTCAAATGTGTTTATGATTTTGAAAATGAAACTCTCACTTAACAAATTTGGTATGTTAAGTGAAAGTCAAATGTGTTTATGATTTTGAAAATGAAATTCTCACTTAACAAATTTGGTATGTTAAGTGAAAGTCAAATGTGTTTATGATTTTGAAAATGAAACTCTCACTTAACAAATTTGGTATGTTAAGTGAAAGTCAAATGTGTTTATGATTTTTTGAAAAAAAAGAACTTATTTAACAAACTTAGATATGTTAAATGGAGTTCAATTTGTTCTTATGATTTTCAAAAGGGGGTTCTCATTTAACATACTTGGACATGTCAAATGAGATCCAAATGTGTCTTGAAGTCCAAGACTTTGGCAAGAAGGAGTTCTATTAGACAAATGCAAATTCAAATAGAATTCAATTTGTTTTACCTTCTCCAAGGGAAGGGGAACTCCCATTTGACAAATTTGGGTATGTCATGGGGGTTTAAAATATGTCTTGACTTTTGTGTGTGATTTATTACTTTTTGAAAAAGGAGGAAAACTTCAACTCTAGCACATGTGAAGTATGCTAAGTGGAGTTTCAATTTTATATTATGATTAATTCAAAAATAGAATCTCCATCCAACAAATTTGAGTGTGGGATGGGGATAGCTATTTCCAAAGAAAATGTGCTTTGAAAAGACATTAAAAATGGTTGATTTTGATTTTAAAAAGGAACCTCCTTATAACAATCATAGGATTTGTTAAACGAGGTTTGGTTATATGTGTTTTGTGCCTTTTTGAAAATTTCTTATAAATTTTTATGTAAAGATCTCTTATTTTATGGATTTTGAAAAGTACTTTTGGAAAGGCATGTTGTTTTGTAGAAGAGTTTTATTTTCTTATTGTTCATGTGATGAACCTTGCCTCATCAAGATGGTGAAGAGGTTCTTAATTTTTGCCATCTCATTTATTTGATTAATTTTAATTTTTTCCTATTGGGGGAACCCAATAAGGATTTTAAGACCTCAGAGTGAGGTCCTAAAATCAAAAAGATGTTGGTGAGCTTTGCTTAAGGATGAAATAAGCTAAGTTCCCAAAGAATGATAGTCTCTATATAAAATATAAGTCCACTATCGATGCTTGGAGACAATAATTGTCTACTAAAGATGGAGAGAGAACCATCCCAATGGAGTCACTAGAAAATCTATGTTTATTTTTTTGAGATGTGGGACACCATGATCTTAGGGGTACTTATTGAAGTGATGGTATGACATTAAGGAATGATGTACCATCTCAAAAGATAGAAATCACCACCCCATAAATGGACCCACACCCAATAAGGACTCTAAGGCATGATGGGTCTTGAATATACTGAGATCTTTCCCTACTTTACATGAAAAAGTAAAGTAGAGTTTATTTTAAGCCAGGTTCATTAAGTTCCCTATGGAGGCAAGCCCCATAGTTAATTACATCCTAAGGAATGGGAATTCCTTAAGAATACTCTCAATTAAAGTAGACAATTAGGGTCTCCAAAGATTTTAAGGTTAAGACTATCAAAGGATTGGCTATTTTAGAAAATCAAATGGGATAGATCAAGGAGAAGACTTATTTTGGAATCAAAGGGAGAGTAGAATGCTCATGATACTAGGAAGCCTAGTGAGCATTCCATCTATAATGGTTGCTTTATATTTTGAAATTGAAGAGAGTTAATTATTTGAGTTGACATTTTATTAGAATACTAGACTTATACCCACAACATAAGATAAAATGCAATGAGGATTTATGCTTGTAGCAAGAAATAACTACCTCAGATCCTAAGCTAGGGAGCTCTGGCGAGGGCCAAAGGATGACTTAAATCTAAGGCAAAAATGGGTATATGCTTTACCTCCACAAGAGAGAATAAACCACCCAACTGTTGGACTTATTATTGCTTGGAGTGGTAGCCAGCTAACTCCTCCTATGCTTTAAATCCATGTGTTCAAGTCTTATGTTTTGCAAGATGGCTAGGCTATTATTTATTTAGAAAGGAGACTAAGTTCTTAAACTCACTCCCTAAGAGACTAGAGCATGAGTGGTATGAATTCATGACTTAATCTAATGTAAATTTTATCAAATTTATTTGATTCTTTTGGACTCTTTATTTTGACACAAGCTATGGGATTTTGTATGCCTAAATGCATCAGAACTTGATTATGGGCCAAACCATGAGAGAAAGAGGTGTTTTCCCATCAAATGTTCTCACAGGTTAATCCTTTATTCTCTAGCATAGATGGAAGCCCCCTCTTAACTAGAGTGGAAGAATATGACATGCATGATGTTATACATTCATTCATCCAGCTTTGGAGTTGCTAAAAAAATTTTATTATCTTTATTTAATTCCTAGGCTTTATAGTGAGATTATGAGTTATTGTAAATTTTAATTACGAGTTATTAATTAGGGTAGAAAAATTAATTTTATCCTAAGAGCCTACCACATCCGGCCACACATTCACATCAAACATGAAGAAACTAGAAAAGCATGCAATTTAGCAATCTAAACACAACATCAAATAATTTTATAGACTACTATAAAAGAATAAAAGGCCATGCAGTCGGGTTCCACCTTACACCCCAAAAAGAGAAAAAAAGATGGGTAGCCGAGTTCTACCCTTATACAACCCGGATTATAAAAATAATACATGATATGGGGGTCTTCTTTTCTTCATTTCTTTCTTCTCTTCCTTTTGATTTGATTTGCTCCAAAGGCATCATAGGGCACCCCAGGGACTAAGCCTTCTAAGCATTGCTCATTCTAATCCCCATAACATTAATCCTAATTCTTAATACAAAATTACATTAAATATAGGAAAAGTAAATCTAACTACACCTACAAAACAAATGTTAGCTAAACACACCATACAACCCAAGCAATTATATAAATAATTTGGGCTTACCACCCCACACATTGGTAACCAAGCCCACCTAACCTAACATGGGTTACGCTTAGGGTCTAAGCAACATGCACAAAAAATGCATTTATATATTTATTACAAGGGCCCCTTAAGCATAACCCCCTACAAAAATATGATTAGCCTAATAATGGCCTAACATCCAGTCTACAAGGCATACACCCTAACATCCAATCTAAAATATTAAATCATAAAACAAAACACAATATCATACATACAATGCCCTAACTTAGCACTAGAAGTGATGACTTAATATTCTAATGTGTGTGTGCTTAAGGCTTGTGTGACAAGACTTTACTAGGCTTTTTTAGTTTAAGTTTCAATTTGGAGTTTGAATTTATTTAAATTTTACCTTTGGGTGATTTCAATTTAAATGATTTAATGATTTATTTTTCATTTTTATTTCACTTTTATTTGGTTAAAATGATGTTTAGGTTTTCAAGAATGAAGAGTAGAATGAATTCCATTTGTAGACAGAACTCATCCTATTCTACATCCTAACTCCTAAAGAGTTTAATAAAGTCCTTAAGTATCTTAATTAGCCCATTTAGATTTGTGTAATTTTTTGATTTGATGCATTTGATTTTATTTAGATTTTAAAATTTGAGTATTGTTTAATCTTCATGTATTTGATTAATTAATTTTGGATTAAATGTGTTGACTTAATTAAATCTTGATAATTCAATATCCTTAATATTTAATGAAGTTTAAGTTTATTTAAATCCATGTGTTTTTTTATTGATTAAGTTTAGATTATATGTTTTGGTTTAATTAAATCTTGATAATTCAATATTTTTAATCTCTAATGAAGTTTAAGTTTGTTTAAATTCATGTGTTTTTGATTGATTAATTTTAGATTAGATGTTTTGGTTTAATTAAATCTTGATAATTCAATATCTTTTAAATTAATATCTAATTTTTCTTTGATTATGGTTATGAGATTTAATTAATTTGATTTGATCATGGTTCATTTATTTGTATTGATTGATTAGATTAGATTTTATTTTGATTTTAATTTTGATTCTTGTAATTAGAATTTTATTTTAATGATTTTAATTTAGTTTAAGATTTTATTTTGATTTTATTTTAATTCAATGTCTATCAAAAATTTGGTTTGTATTTTGATTTCATACATTGGATAGTTAATTAGTTTATCTTATTTAAGTAGGTTGAATGAGATTTGATTTGATTACATATTAAATTGATGAGAGTCTTTCTTTATTTAATTTAATTTGATTGAATTTGATTTGATTTTTTTAGCATTATTAGTCTATGGGTTTGAATAGGTTCAATGTGATTATGTAATTAGTTTAATTAAGAAGTGTATTTATGTTAATTATAAAGATTTGTTTAATTTACAATTTGATTTCATATTTTTTTAGATTGATGATGTAATTAATGACTTAAAAATTTAGGTTTAATTTAGGTTTTGATTAGTATTTAATTGCATTTATGTTTGATTAAGTTTAAGTTTAATATGATTAATTTGATTGACTTAATTAGCTTATTTAAGATGTGTGATCAAATTAATTAGTGGATTAATTAATTCTTTGATTTGAATTTGATTTAAAAATTTAATTTGGTTCATTAAGATGATTGATTAATTCATTAGGTTTGCATTAATTAGGTGTTTATTCAATTGGATTAGCTTAAGGGTAATTAGTTTAATTAAGAAGTGTGTTAAGTTAATTATTAAATTAAATAAAGATTTATTTAATTTTAATTTGGTTTTATATTTATGATGTAATTAATGACTTAATGATTTATGTTTAATTTAGGATTTGATTGATATTTAATTGCATTTATGTTTGATTAAGCTTAGTTTAATATGATTAATTTAATTAACTTAATTAGTTTATTTGAGGTAATTAATTAAATTTAATTAGTTTATTTAAGCTTAATTTAAGAGATTAGCTTTAATGTAATTTATTTAAATTGATTTGATTCATTAAGATGGATTAATTCATTAATTTTTGCATTAATTAAATGTTTAATTAATTAAGTTTGATTAAAATAGATTTTTAAATCATTTGATTAATTAAAAGTTTATTTAATTAGAGATTAATGACTTAATTGCCTTCATATGACTTATTTGATTTCATAGTTTCAATTAAGGATTTACCTAAATTTTATTGACTAAGGGGTTATCGTTATTATTATCATTTGACTAGATTAAGTGATTTAATTATTTATTTCTATTTCAATTAAACTTGATTATTCATAATCATAGTTAGGTTTGATTTTTTTTCATTTATTATGTTTATTAGATTTCATTCATGTTTGATTTAGTTGTTAATTTTATGTGTTAATGGCTAATTAATCATCTTATTCCAAATGGATTGATTTTAAATGTGATTTAATCATATCTTTAATTAAGTTTACTTTAGCTTTATTTGGTTTAATTTGATTAATATTAAATGATTATGTTGAATTTTATTAATTAATTTGATTTTAGTTTATTTAATGATTAATTAGTGTCAATTTATTTATATTCATTAAGGAGTTTCATATGATTAAGATTCCATGCTTAGTGTAGGTTTAGTTATACTAGTTTGACCCATGTTAAAGTTTCGTAGATTTGTTTAATTTTAAGTTTGATTTAAGATTTAATCATTTAATTGAGTTCTATTAACTTAAATAGTTTTGATCATATTCAATTTAATTTCCTCTGAGAATGATATTTTTCTGATGTTAGGTTTGATTAATGATTGCTTAAGTGTTATTTCATTTCTCATTTTAATTTATTATTTAGATTATTATGAATTTCATTTTAATTAATTCCTTAATTTATTAAATTTTAACCCTAAATATTCATTGTAGGTTCATTAAACTTTAGAAGGTCATATTATTATTATTATTATTATTATTATTATTATTATTAGGATCTTAACTATTAATTGAAGTGATTTAATCCATTTTGAAGATTTTTGTAAATTTATGGATTTTTATTTGATTTATTTTATTAAAATAGATAATCTGAAATTTAAATTTTAATTTCTCCCAATCCGAAAGTCTTTTTTACTTGAGATTTTTATCATAGATGTGCTTTAACTTTTATTTCAATCCCTAAAAATGTTAACTCAATCCAACTTATATTTTTAGAGTAATTAATGAAACTTCATTTTTACTAAAACCTAAATTAAGCTCACACCATTTAGTAAAATTTAGAAATTTTGGGTTTTGTGGAAATCATCTCAAAAAGATGAATTTAATGAGCCCTTATTTGTAATTTTTGGTTAGGTATTTTATTTTCTATGAATTTTTGAAGTTTTAGGTGATTTAAGTAATTTTTAAATTAAAAAATTTGATTTTTCTATTTAGCACAGTCAGCGTCGCGCGCGGCGCTAACATGGCAATGCGGCGCCACATGGCATTATGCGATTGGATGCATGGTGCTACGTGGTATGCACATGCCATGCGACGCCGCACATTTGTCACGTGATGCCGCATCAGCATAGTGAGTAAAAAAATGGTGAGATCCTGATGCGCGGTTTGATTCGGACCATCCGATCGCAGATCGGATGGTCTAGATCAGATCGTGTGATCCAGAGGCTAGGATCACCCGATCTATGTCATCCGATCATGTGAACCACAGGATTGGATGGTCCAAATGCATCCGTGATCAAGGCATGATTAACATGATCCGAGCCGATCCTCCGCGGATCGGATATTGTTGTCCGGCCAGTGTGAACATTAAAAACTGAGGGTATTTTGGGAAAAATGAGAAATTCTAGATGAAAACTTATCTAAATGGACTCATTTTCACATCGATTCATAGCGAATAACATTTATTTTCTAATTGGGATGATATTAAATACAAATGCAAGATTACCTAGAATAAATTCCTAAAATCGTGCAAACAATCACCACAAATGAAGGATCCTAAGGCCGGCTATGGTTTGATGAAATTTCCCTAATTGGGGATGATTTACAGCAATGGTGATGACCCGAGCATGCTATTAAGTGGGGGAAGTGGCCTTGGAATGAGCTTGGATCCTCGCCTTCACGTCGGAATGATGTATTTTCTAGTGCTTACCATTTTCTCACCAGAATCAACTTGATTTTGATATTTTTGGCTTAAGAGAGGTGGGGAAGTGGAGCTAGTTTCTTTGGGGAGCTCTTGGGGGCTGGTTAGTGTTAGGAGAATGAATAATGAAGCCTCATTTCCCCCTCCTTTAATAGTGGCCAAAAATCCACCTTTTTTTGAATTTTTTGGCTCCAAAGTGTTGTCATTTTGCTTGGGGTGGTTGGGATGGATGATGGATTGATTGAGGACTTTGAATTTTGCTCCAAAGTTCTCTCTTTCTACCATATGATCAGCTACATTGAATGCAAATGTTGGGGAGGAGTTAAATGCATTTAATGTGAAAAATTAAATGAGGTTTGGTGGAATCCTATGTGGCGAGGATCCATGAGGAATTTAATTGGGTTGGGTTGATTTTGGGCTAATCCCAAATGGGTTTGGGTTGGGTTTGAATAGCCCCCAATGGGTCATGGCTTGGTTTAAAGATGGCTCAAATCATATGGGTCATATTGTCATATCGTTAGTTAACCAATTGGTCAAATTTGGTCAAACCAAGGCTTAGTTAGGTTCAAATGTTAATTTGAAGAGTTTTGCATGATTAATTTAATTTAATTTGGCTTAAAATTGATTTTGGCTCATTTGGAATCAAATGGGTCAAGTTGACCAATTTGACCAAAATTGGCCAAATTGGCTTGGGTTATGGGTTGATTCATGTTCAATTGGCTAATTGAAGATGAATGTGGTCTTTGTTTTGAATCAATTTGGATTTAATTTGAATTTTGGCTAATTTGACCCTTTAGGTCAATTTGTAGTTGGGTCAAGAATTGGTCAAATTTGACTCAATTATGGCTTTGGTCAAGTTCAATAATCAAATTGGAATGAACTTGAGCCATTGATTGCAATCAATTTTGGTTAGATCATGATTTGACCCAATTTGGTCTTTTAGGCCAATTTGGGTCAACTTTGATCGAATGTCCAATTGGGCTTGGTTCAAATCAATTGGTGGTCAAGTCATAGTTAAATATTGACTTTGGGTTAAATCAAATCATTAGTTTTAATCAATTTGCTGTATGATGAGTTTTGGCTAGTTTTGGTTCATTTGGGCTAAGGGTTGACTTGGTCAAATGACTAAGCTGACTTGGTTTGACCCAATTGATTGTAATTGATCATCATGGGGTGATTAACAATCATGGTGAAAGGTTTTGGTAAGCTTGGTTCAATCCAATTTGGATTGGATTAGAAGTTGGCTCAAATGGGTCCTTTAGGTTACTTTGGGTCAAGTGGACCTAAGTGGTTCAATTTATTTGGTTTTGGTTTGATTCAAGTTTAGTTGAACTTATATATGAGCCCTAGATTGAAATATAAATTCAACGACAATCAATTTGGAGTCTAAGGGATTTTGGCTCATTTGAAATTTTTAAGTCAAAAGGGCTAGGTTGGGTTTGACTTGGGTTGGCTTTGATTTGATTTGATGATTGTAGGTTTCATTTATAATTGGGTAGATAATTGGATGAATGATTGATTCAAGAAAAAAATTCATTAGTTTTGACTTGATCTGGATAGAATTTGGCTAAGTCCAAAGAATTGGCTCAGAAGAGTTAGATTGGGTTTGGATTTAATTTTGGATATAGTTTTGGTCATTTGAATTTGGATTTCATTTATATTTGTAAATATAAATAAAGGAACATTTTATTTATAAAGAAATCAATTGAATTTATATTGATTTAAATGGAGTTTTGGCTAAGCTTATGAAGGTGGTTCATATGGCTTAGGAAGGGTCTTAGGATTTGAATTTGATTTTGGGTTTCAATCATTTGGAGTAAAATTTGGGATATGGATTTGGAATTTGGATTTGAATTTGAGATTTGGTTTGAGATTTGAATCTGGATTTGATTTGAGAAAGCGTATCTAGATTAGGTTTAAGCTATAGGATAGGTGATTTTCTTAAGTCTTAAAGCATGGCCTAATCCTATGATTAGCCCTTCTATTTCTTTAGTCTTAGGTTAAGTGTTCACCTAATCACTAGAAGTATCTTTTTGCCTAAAAAGTTCTTAGTGTCCAAAACAGTCCTATGTTTAAGAAGAGGAGGTTGAGAGCTCACTCCAAAAGTGAGGTCAACATCTGGATAACTCCAAACCTCCTTACCACAGACTTTAACTTGTAGCTTTATTTTGTTGGTCTTTAGCCATGGTGTTTTCTTTGAGTCTTTTTATTGATTGTTGCTTTTGTGCTTTCCCCTATTGGGAATGCTCCTTGATGTTATTATTTAGGGTCTTGGCTAAACTCATTTTCTATGAGTGATGCCTTGTTTGGTGGATGTTGTTGTTTGTTTCTACCCTCTGTCTGGTTGTCTTGGGTGGGTTTTGTCTGAAGGCTACTATTAGTCTTTTCATATTTGTCTTAATGTTGGGATTTTTAGTGGTTGCTACTTTCGTTTCTTATTTTGGATTGGTGGCTTCTGATTATTGGCTGCTCCCTTTGACTTATGGCTTAAAGGTAACTATTTTGTGATTATTTCCATCCTATTTCTCTTTGGTGGTGGTTGTTTATTCTCTGGGGTTTGGAAGGGACTTTATTTTTCTCTGGTCATGTTCCTTTCCTCTCTGGTTTGATGCTGGTGGGTCGATGGTCCTCCTAGGCTTACCTTTCCTAGGTTATTTTCCTAGCTGGGTGACTACCAAAATTATTTCTTGGTTATTTTTGGTGGCCTCCTATTGAGTTGTGGCTATGAATGTTGTCTGTCTTTCCCTCTGAATGAGGTTTTCCTCATATCTAGCTGATTGCATCCTTATCTGTTGGATCTTCTGTTACTGTGGTGGCTAGTTTGGTGGCATTGTTTGCTAGCTGGGTTGGTTGCCTATGTTGATTATGGTGGTTTTTTCCTCTTTTGGTGGCGAACTGGGGATATTGGTGGTTTATCTTGGTTTGAATTTGGCCTGAGGCTATTTGTTGTGTTATTTTTTTTTGCTTTGTTGATTGGGGCTTCAGTTGTTTTGGTTTAGTTCTTTTGGTTGTGATTTTGGCCTCCTCCTATAATGATATTCCTCTCTTGGCTATAATTGCTTATCTTTTTCTTTCTTCCTATTTGGGTGGCAGCATAGTTGTGGATATATTTTCTCCTACTGCCCATTCATTTTGCTGGTGGGCTGGGTGGCTTTATTGGCTAGTTGCTTTTGTTTTGTTGCTGGTGAGCTCTTATGGTTTTTTTGGTCTTGGTTTTGGGTTTGTTGTCATTTTGGGTTAGATGGTTGAAGGTTATTTAGTATTATTTTTTCTTGAATGGTGACTTGGTTTGGTGTCTCAATTTATTTTCAGAGGTATTACTTTGTGTATTTTTCTCTCCTTATTTTCTAATACCTTCCTCTTGGTTAATGGTGGTGGTTTTGTTGTTGCTCTAGCTATTTCTAGTGGTAGCTTTGCTGGATGCTCCTTTGGTCTTGTTCTTTATCTGTCTTGGTGGAGGTGTAGCTACCCTTTTATCCTTTGCTTGCCTGCTGGTGTTATCTTCTGCCCGGATTAGATTGGTGGCTGTTGTTGGTGTTAGCTGTCTACTCTATTTGGGTTTTGGTTTGCTGTTGCTTTGGAGATAATCTTGGGATGGTTCTTTGGCTTTGGGCCTATTTTTTCTGGACTATGTTGTTATCCCTGATAATGATGCTTGCTCTTTTTGTTCCTCCCATTTCGGGTTGGCTTTGGTGGTTTTCCTGCTGTATTGCTACTATCTCTAATGGATGGCTATTAGTTTGCCTTACTGGTCTTGGTAGTTTTGGTGGCTTTATGCTTGGAGTTTCTATTTACTGGTTAGAAGACTTTGCATCCTTTTTGGATGATGGTTTCTAGATGAATGCCTACATTAGGTATGTTGGCTATGATGGCCTTGATGTTTCCCTCTCTTTCTTCTTTTGGCTGGTAGCACTATATATAGTTGTAACCCTTCTGCTAAAGTTTGGATGCTTACATATAGTGTTGCTCCTTCAGATGATTGTGACTGAGCCTGAGCCTTTTCTTTACTTTTCTCTTTATCTATGCTCTTTATCTTTACATATACTTAATGGTACTCATCCTTTCCTTAGTATGTTGTAGATTTCTTTTATAGGCTGGTAATCTTACAGGTGAATTTTGCTATTATCAAAGAAATCAAGTGGATTTTGCTGTTGTTGATTTGGTTTTTATTTTGCTTTTCTTTATTTAATATTGTAATAGTTAGGGGATTCATCTCTTTTGGTTTTATTATAGCTCTTTGAGCATTAGTTTATAGATTTATTCCCTCTAAGGACTTTGTACTCCTTATTTTGTGGCACTAAAATTCCCCTAATTTTCCTATTAAAAACCCTAAACCCTAAACCCTAAATCGTAAACCTTTGTGGTGTTTATTTTTGGATGTGGGACACCACGCAGATGTTAGGCGTTACTTATTGAAGTGATCGAGCACGATATTGAGGTATGATGTACTATCTCGAAAGATAGAGGCATCACCCTACAATGAACCTAATCACTTAATAAGGACTCCTAAGGCATGATGGGTCTTCAAATATACCTAAGATCTTTCCCCTACTTTACATGGAAAAGTAAAGCAAGGTTTATCTTAAGCGGGGTTATTTAGTTCCCTATGGAGGCAAGCCTCTAAAGTTAATTACATCCTAAAGAATGTGATCTCTTAAGAACACTCTCGATTAAAGTAGGTAATTATGGTCTCCAAAGATTTCAAAGTGAAGACTATCAAAGGATTGGCTATTTTAGAAAATCAATTGGGAAAGTTCAAGGAGAAGAATTATTTTTGAAAGCTAAAAGGAATAAGTAGGAAATGCTCATGATACTAGGAAACCTAGTATGCATTCCAATCTATCCTATGGTTGGGCTTTATATATTTGAAAGTGAGGAGATTTATTTGTTTTGAGTTAAAATTTTATTAGATTGCTAGGGATTACAATCAACCAACACAAGGTTAGGGAAATACATAAGAGGTGAGCATTTATGCTTGTAGCTCGAAGGAAACAATTACTTCACATCCTAAATTTGGGTCGCTTTGACATAAGTCAAAGCACGACATAAATCTAAGTGAAAGTGGACATAAGGTTTAACTTAACAAGATAGTATAAGCTGCCCGACTCGTGGACTTACAATCGCCTAGAGTGGTAGCCAGCTAACACCTCTTATGCTTTAAATCTATGTAGTCCAGTCATATGATTTGCAAGATGGTTAGCTATTGTTCATTTAGAAAGAGACTAAAGTCCTTAAATCCACTCCCTAAGAGACTAGAGCATGAGTGGTATGAGTAATGACTTAACCTAAATACAAAAATCATTTCAAGTTTTATTCCAATTTTGATACTTCATTTTGACAAAAGCTTTAGGATTTCTTATGCCTATATGAATGATGAAAATGAGTTGTTGGCTAAATCATCAAGAAAGGGGTGTTTTCCAGCCCAAGGGATGCCCTCACAGGCCAAGCATTCCCCTATCGTGCAAGGATGGAAATCCCTTATTTTGAAGAATGAAATAATATGTATGCAAGTTGTTAGACAGATGACAATATAACTAAGTCATTGCTAAATCTTTTAATTATCTTGATTTACATTCTAAGCTTTTATTGTGAGGTTATGAGTTATTTAAAATTTTAGTTATGAGTTATAGTTGGGTAGAAACTTATTTTTATCCTAAGAGCCTAATCACATCCAACCCACACATTAAGGCATCAAACATAAAGAAACTATGAAAAAGGAATGCAATTTCTAATGCTCACTTTAAACATAACATCGAATAATTTTTATAAAACTAGTGCAAAAGAATAAGAATGGTCGGTCAAGTACTAGCATAAAAAAAAGAAAAGATGGGAAGCCGAGCTCTACCATTATACAATAAAAATTATAAAAGATTAAATGCTATCATTTCTTCATATCATAATATCTTCTTCCTTCTTCCTTTCAATTTGGTTTACTTCAAGGCATCACATAGCACCTCAGGGATTAAGCCTTCTGGCCACTGTACATTCTAAACTCCATAGCACAAATCCTAATTTCTAATGTAAGAATTACATTAAAAATAGGAAAAGAAAATCTAACTGCACCTGCAAAATAGAAGTTAGCTAAACATGCATACATTTCTAAGCAATTATATTTATAATTTGGAAATAACACACTGCACATGGGTAACTAAGCCCACCTGTCTTAACTTGGATTATGCTTAGAGATTTAAGTAATCTGAAAGCAAAATATTTATATTTTATTTTCATAATGACCCCTTAAACACAATCCCCTATAGAAAATAATGTTAGACTATCAATGACCTAACATCTAGTCTAAAATATTACACCATAAAATAAAACATACATCAATCATACAATCAACATATCAACCTAACCTAGCTTTGTGGTTGGTGGGCTAGTATTCTAGTGTGTGGAAAGAGGGCTTGTGTGGCAAGACTTTAGTAGGCTTCTTTTAAGTTTCAATTTGGAGTTTGAATTTATTTAAATTTTACCTTAGGGTGATTTCAATTAAAATAATTTAATGATTTATTTTTCATTTTTATTTCACTTATATTTGGTTAAAGTGATGTTTAGGTTTTCAAGAATGAAGAGTAGAATGAATTCCATTTGAGGATGGAACTCACCATATTTTACATCCTAACTCCTAAAGAGTCCTCCTAAGGTCCTTAAGTATCTTAATTAGCCCATTTGAATTTATGTGTTTGATTTGATTTAATTTATATTCTAAAATCTGAGTTTGTTTAATCTTCATCGATTTGATTGATTATTTTTGGATTAGATATTTTGATTTATTTAAATTTTGATAATTCAATATCCTTAATAACTAATGAACTTTAAGTTTGTTTAAATCCATATGTTTTTGAGTGATTAATTTTCTATTAGATGTTTTGATTTAATTACTGTTTTGATAATTCAATATCTTTTAATTCAACCTCCCTTGGGTTTTAATTTAATTCCTTAATTTCATATGATTAATATCAATTTGATGTTATTTAAATTCATTGATTTCATTATTCCATTTAAGTTTGATTTAGATTGGTGAATGTATTTTAATTTACTTATGATTTATTTGATGTTTAATGAATTCTTTTATTTGAATTCCAATTAAGGGTTTAACTTATTCAATTTAGCCATTTAGTTTATGTGTCATGTGTATTGTTTATTCCTTTAGTTTAATGATTAATCTCTTATCTTAGTTCATTAAGTTTGTTTATTTGGATTTTATTTTTGTTTAACTTATTTTTGATATTGATTGGAATTTAGGTCGGTCTGATGCCTTTAGAGTATAGATTTAATTTCAAGTTTATTTAATTTGATTATGTTTTATTTATTTAAAGTTTGATTGGATAAAAGAAATTGAAAGTTTGCTTTGATTTTAATTGAGTTTGATTATTTATGATTAGAATTTTATTTTAATTTTATTCATTTATCATGTTTATTAAAGTTTAGCTCGTATTTGATTTTATGTTTGGATTTTATTATTAGATTCATACATTTAATAGTTGATTAGTTTATCTTATTTAGGTAGGTTGAATTAGATTTAATTTGATTATGCTTTAAATTGATGAGAGTCTTTCTTAATTTGATTTAATTTGGTTTGATTATGTTTATTAATTAGTTTAATTAAGAAGCGTGATTATATTAATAATTAGATTAATTAGAGATTTATTTAATTTTTTAATTTGATTTCATGTTTGTTTAGGTTAATGATGTAATTAATAACTTAATGATTTAGGTTTAGTTTAAGATTTAATTGACATTTAATTACATTTCGATTAAGGTTAAATTCATGTTTTATTAAACTTAGGTTTAATTTGATTAATTTAATGAACTTAATTAACTTATATTAAGAGGTGTGATTAAATTAATTAGTAGATTAATTGAGTATTTTATTTGCGTTTGATTTAAGAATTAGTTTTAATGTGATTTACTAAATCAATTTGGTTCATTAAGATGATGGATTAATTCATTAAGTTTGTATTAATTAGGTATTTAATTGATTAGATTTTATTAAGGATAACTAAATTTTTAATTTTTTAAAATTTGTTTAATTAGAAACTAATGATTTAATTTCCCACATGTGAGTGTTTTTATTTAATAGATTTAATTATGTGTTTTATTTGAATTTGATTTCTTTAAAGGATAATTCTTATGATTATTGTTGTTTGATGAGATTAAGTGAATTAATTATTTATTTTTATTTCAATTAAGCTTGATTACTTATAATTAGAGTTTAATTTTATTTTATTCATTAATTATGTTCATTTAATTTCATTTAATACTTTAATTATGAATTTATGTTTAATTTAGTTATTAGGTTCATGTATTTAATGATTAATTAGTTATCTTATTTCTAATGGATTGAATTAGGTTTGATTTATCTTTATGTTAACTTGATTAAGTTTGGCTTAATTTTATTTAGTTTAATTTGATTAATATTAAGTGATTAGCTAAGATGAATTAGATTGTTAATCAATTTGATTTTTAATTTATTTACTGATTAATTAATGTTAAATTTATTTTAATTTATTAAATGGTTTCATGTGCTTAATGTAGGTTTGATTTATACCAAAGTTAATTATGTAAGTTTGCCTTAATGACTGATTTTCTTACTAACTACCAACGCCACAATTAATCGAGGCAACAGGCCATGTGGCACCAATTGTCCGTAATTTGACATGGCACGTGGCACCATGTGATTGGATGGCACGATGCTAACGAGGCAAAAGAGTGGGACCGTCATTTCACAGATCAGACGGTCCAGATCAAATCAGGTGATTCGAGAGCCTTAACTACATGAAATATGGTGCTAATTGGAGTCGTCCATTTCCCTAATTGGGAGATCGGATGGTGGCAGGATTTTCTTCCACCTAGGCGATGAAAACGACCAGATCAACAGTGTTTTCACATGATTTTATGAGATTTTCAAGAAATTGAGCAGAATTTTGTCTGATTGGGCTATATTTCACGTCAATCCTCACCGAAAAACATCTATTTTTACATTAGGATCATGTAAAATGAAATATGCAAGGGATGTCTATGGGAAATTCCTAAAATTGAGCAAACATTCTCATGAACAATCTTATGACCGGCTATGAGATTTGAAAATTACCTTGTCAAGGATGATTTTCGGTGGCAAAGACAATTTGAATACACTCTTAAATGTGAGATGAAGCTTTGCAGCAAATATAGACTCTTGCTTTGCTTCGGATCATCATAATCATAAAGCTCCACCACACTTTGCCAGAATCTACTCGAATTTGATTATTTTCTGTCGAAGGGAAGTGGGGAAAGGGTTTGTCTTGCTTGCTAGAGTTCTTAGTAGCACTCTAATGTCGAAATCTGATCCTTTTTGTGCTTCTTTTCTCACTCTCTTAATGGTGGCCAAAAATAGCCATTAATGGTGATGGGATGGATGGTTAGGTGGTGATGGGTGATTGAGGCTTTTGGATTTAGCTCCCTAAAGTCCCCTCTTGTGGTTGTGTAGTCAAACTCTATCAATGCAAGTGATGGGGAGGATTGAATGAAGGGATTTTGAAAGATTGTCTATTCCCTCTCTTTCTCTCTCTCCTCTCTCTCTCTTCTCTTGGTTTTACTCAGCTATAGAAATTTGATTTTAACTTTTTACATGATGGTTTAAGTGTTTTATCCAATTTGGGTTAATTTGGGATTAGGTCAACTCATGTTGACCCAAATGAGTTGGGATGGGTTTAAGAAACCCAATTTAGCTCATTAGCTTTGGATTTGCTTCAATTATGTTTAATTGATCATTTATGATGATTTTTATTGATTAATTTTATTTAATTTGGATTAATTCTGAATTTGACCCAAGTTTGACCAAGGTTTGACCAACTGTGACCAAAATAGGTTAACTTGATTTATGTGATTCAATTTATCATTTTATATTTAGATTGTGTTTCAATTATATTTTATGAATTATTTGGAGTGTTCTTGATCAATTATTTGGGTTAATTTGGCTTGGATTTGGATTTGACAATTTTGAGTTCAAATGGGTCAAATCAGGTTGAATTGAATTAAATGTTTTGTTTGACTCAACCAAGCTGTGTTTAAGTTATAATCATGTTTGATTAAGAGGTCATTGTGATTTAGAGTAATTGGTTTCATTTTATTTGATGTTAATTTTGGTTTGAATTTATTTTAATCCATATTGAGCTTAATGGGTTAAATGATCCAATTAATCCATTTGAGATCTTAATTGACTTTAGACTTATTTAGTTTTATGTTTAAGTATATTCATTTGGTGATTTGGAGTCTTTGTACTGATTTGATTTGGACAATTTTTAGTTTGTTGACTTTTGACTTAATAAAGCCCATATGGGTCAATTATAGGTCAAATGACCTATTTGCCACTTTGAACCTCATTTGAATTTATTTTTGAGTTCATTTGTGTTTATGCATTGATTCTGTACTTTTGATTTGATTTAATTTGGTTAAATTTTAATTTAATATTTTTTATTTTGACTTAAGTCATTTTGAACTTAAACGGGCTAATTGAGTTAATCAATCTAATTACCTTAGCCTAAGCTCAATTGGATTTAGATTTTAATTCAAATATGTTTAATTTAGATTTTTGTTGAGTTTCATTAACTTTGGGTTTAATCTCGGCTATGGCTAACGAGGCAGGCATGAGCTTTTTTAGGCCATAAGATAAGTAAGTCACCTTGGTTCCTAAGGCTTAGTCTAATCCTATGGCAAACCCTCATAAAGTTTCTTTGGGGATTATGCTTTAATAATATCTTAGCCAGCAATGTATGATCAAGAGCTCTTAGCATCTAGAAGACTCCTAGACCTATGATAAGGAGAATTAATTCTCACTCCAAAAATGAGGTCAACAACCATAAACCCTAAACCCAAACCCTAAATCCTAAACCTAATCTAAACAAACCCTAGAACCTAAACCTAAACCCTAAACACTAAATTAACCTAAACCCTAAACCAACCTAAACCTAAATAAACCTAAACCCTAAACCTTAAACCATAAACTAACCCTAAACCCTAAACCTTAAAAACCCTAAACCCTAAAGCCTAAACACTAAACCTTAAACCCTAAACCTTAAACCCTAAACCCTAAACCCTAAACCCAAAACCCTAAAATTGTAAGCCCTAAACCCTAAAACCCAACCCTAAACCCTAAACTCCAAACCTTAAACCTAAACCTAGAGTAACTAAATAAAAAAAAAATAAACCCAAACCCTAAAACCCAACCCTAAACCCTAAACTCCAAACCTTAAACCTAAACCTAGAGTAACTAAATAAAAAAAAAATAAACCCAAACCCTAAAGCCTAATAAACCAAAACCTAAAACTAAACCTAAAACCTAAGAATGGGTAAAACCTTACCGGTAAGAACATCACTGCCAACGAGGCTCAATCTAGATCTGGCAATGAAGATGAAGGCAGAGGTAGTAGTTATCATAGTTGTGGTGGGGGATCTGGAGGTGCTAGTGGATATGGAGGTGATGGTCAGAGCAGTGATGGTTATGGAGGTGGGAGGAGCGACGGAGGCTATAGCTGTGGTGGTGGCGGAGAGAGAGATCTGGGATATGATGGTAGATCCCACTACTCAAAGGAGGGGGTGGTTCTGATGGGAATTGGAGAAATTGAAGAATGGTCGATCTGATATGTTACTTATGGAATTGTGTCTTTACAGTAGAGATGGTTCTAGTTATGAAGGGTTGTTGAAATGCTCTATGCATGCTCATTTTTGATCTATGTCATCGCCCGTGTCTTAGAAAACTTGGTGTGCTACTTGGTTAATGAAATCAAAAAGAAGAAATGTTGAATCTGAATTTCATCTTTGTTAAAAAAAAAAATCTTAAACCTTAAACCTTAAATACTAAACTAAAACATAAACCCTAAACCTAAAACCTAAACCCTAAACCCTAAACCCTGAAAACCTTAAATCCTAAACACTAAACTCTAAACCCTAAAGCCTAAAGCCTAAAGCCTAAACCCTAAACACTAAACCTTAAACCCCTAAATCATAAACCCTAAACCCTAAACCCTAAAACCAAAACCTAAATAAAATAAAAACCTAAACTAAAACCAAACCTAAACCTAAACCTAAACTTTAAAAAAAAAAATTAAAAAATAAAAACTAAACTAAACTAAAATAAATAAAAAACATAAACTAAACTAAATAAATAAATAAACCTAAAAATAAAAAACCTCAATAAAATAAAAACTAAACCTTAAATAAAAATAAAATAAACCTAAAATAAAATAAAATAAAAACTAAATAGAAACCTAAACCTAAAAAATAAACCTAAAAATAACACCTAAAAATAAATATAAAAAAAACTTAAATGCTAAACTAGAAAGAAAAACCTAAACCTAAAATAAATAAATAAAAAGAAAATGAAATAAACCTAAACCTAAACTATAATAACCTTAACTAAAATAAATAAAACCTAAACCTGAACCTAAAATAAACTAAACCTAAACCTAAACTTAAACCTAAACTAAGTAAAATAAAATAAACTAAAAATAAACTTAAGCCTAAACTAAAAAATAAAACTTAAAAAATAAACCTTAAATAAAAACGTAAAACCTATACCTAAAAAAATAAAATAAAAAGCTAAACCTAAACCTAAAAATAAAAAATAAAACTTAAACCTAAGAAATAAAATAAAAATATAACTAAACTAAAAAATAGACCTAAACCTAAACCTAAGCCTAAAAAATAAACAAAAATAAAAAACCTAAATTAAAATAAATAAACCTAAAATAAATAAACTAAACTAGATAAAAATAAAAATATACCTAAATAAAAATAAAAATAAAATAAAGTATAATAAATAAATAAACTAAATAAACTAAATAAACCTAAACCTACCGAGTTAATTATAAAAAATAAAAAAACCCTAAACCATAAACCTTGAAAACCCTAAACCCTAAATCCTAAACCCTAAACAATAAACCTACAACCCTAAACCCTAAATTCTAAACTCTAAACCTATAACCTACAACCTAGAACACAAAACCCTAAACCCTAAACCTAAAAAAAGCCTAAACCCTAAACTTACATGCTACAATCTACAACCCAAAACCCAAAACCCTAAACCCTAGAAAACCCTAAACCCAAAATGAACCCTAAACCCTAAATAGTAAACCCAAAACCTTAAATTAATCTAATCCCTAAACCCTAAACTAAACTTAAACCCCTTTATAACCCTAAACCCTAAACCCTACAACCCTAAAACCAAACATTTATTCATTCTCAAACCATTGACAACACGGTGCTCTGGTGATTTTTGTTTCCCTTATGGAGGCGTGTATCCTTTGTGTCTTCTCCTATGATAATCTCGGCTACTTTTCCATTTTGATGGCTTAGTTTGGATTTTAGCTTCTCTTATCATGCGCTACTGTTGATCATGGCTACGATCTCTATTTTCCCTTGAGAAAATTCTGATATTTCAGTTGTGATCGTGAAAGCTTCTAACTCTTTGGGGGTCTTTGGATCCAACCCCTCGCTGGCTTCAAAATCCTTCAAATATGTTCTTGCGGGTAAGGTCAATTATGCAGGTGAGTCACATGAACTTATCTCTACCTCCTTCCGGGGTGTTCTCGCGATTATGTGTGTTAATTCGGTAGTGGAAAGGCTTGCAAAATCTTTTGAATTTACATTGGTGGGTAAATTTGCTTTGCGCCATCCTACTATGGAGAATATTAGATCATTTTACATAGATTGAAGCACTCTAGTATTTTTTCTATTGGATTTATCAACCCTTACCTTATTTTGATTCAACTTTCAAAGGACTTCGATTATTCTCAGGTTTTCTCTAAATGATCATATTTTGTGTTCAATTGTCAGATGCGGTTATTGAAATGGATGCCTTATTTTGATATTAAAGAGGAATCTCCTATTGTTCCTATCTAGATGTCTCTTCCCAATTTAAGTGTTTATTTCATTAATCCTGAATTTCTCTTTACCATGGGTGGGCTATTTAGCCATCCTCTCTAAGTGGATCAGGCGACTACTTCTAACAGCAAGCCATCTATTGCTTGGATACTGGTTGAGTTGGATATATCTAAAAAATATCCAAAGGAAATTTGGCTAGGATAAAAAAAATTTGGATATTTGCAAAAAAGTGGATTTTGAGAATTTCCTTTTTTTTGTTTTCATTGTAAAATTCATGGTCATGGGGTTTTAGATTGCTTTGTTGTTCATCCTCACCTTAAGAAAACTAATTATGTGCATCCTAAGTCAGATCCCTCTCTTAAGATACCCTTGGTTAAACCACAGAAAGAAGTTCTATTTGATAACTTCTTATCTCAATCTGAGGGTCATTGACTTGATCCTCCCATTGCTCAATCGACATTCGTAGCTCACCGCTCAAGAGATATCATCCTTGCTAACAAGGCTGATGTCCCTTCTGATGAGACTATCTACTTGAACAACAATAATATTGGAAATAATATGCATAATAATAATATGTTTCAAAACTTATGGATAATGATTCTCTATCAAATGAATTCATTCCTACTTCTTTTCCACCTTTAATTAAAGAAAATGTGATTCTTCATGAGGGCTTGATTGGTGAGCTAAATTTGGAGAACATTTTTAATCCTAATTTAGAAACTTGTTCTTTAAACATTTCTAATCATTTTTGTGCTTCTTCTACTAATGTTGAGATGATTTTTAATTTGATTTTACAACATAACACTAATTTGGAAGAAGGTGAAGTGGCCTGTAATGATGTTATAAATGTGCCTCTCTTTTCCAAGCATATCTCTGATCAATCCTTATCAGATGGTGATGTTGTGGATATGAACAATAAATTTCAAACAATTTTTAGAAAGAAAAATAAAACTCCTTAACATAAAGTACCTAACTTTGCCAGAATTACTAGATCTGGCTCCTCTACCCAAAAATAAATGGTTTCTTTCTTAATCTAGAATGAAAGAGGCATTGGTACCCTATCTATTAGAAATAGAATAAGCAATTTAGTTCGTTCTCATAACATTTCCTTTTTTGGCTATTCTAGATACCTTTATTCTCCATTCTAACATTGCTTATGTTACTAGAATGATTGATTTTGGTAATTTTTTTGCTAATTCAAGCAATAAAATCTAGATTTTTTGGAATAGTCCCTTTGTTTTACAAGTTATCTAGAATTTAATCCAGGTTGTGAATATTAAGGTTGCTTATGATAATTGGTGTTGTTTTGGTTCATTTGTCTATGTCATTTATAATAAGAATGGTAGAAGGCTTCTCTAGGAAGATCTTGTTAGTTTCTCTTCTTCTATGAATGCTCCTTGGTTTGTGGGTGGGGACTTTAACATTATCTCTTCTTCTTCTTAACGGGTTGGTGATAATGCTCCTAATTTATTTTCCATGGAAGAGTTTAATAACATGATCTTTGATTATCATCTTACTAATAATGGGTCTCATTTCAGTTAGAATAATCACAGACTTTAGAAAAGATTAGATCGGGTCCTTTTTAACCATCTATGGATCAACCTTCTCCCTATTACTTCTATTGAGCATCCCAGTAGAACCTATCAGATCATTCTCCCTTGCTGATGATAATAAATGTTAATACTACTAGACCATCCTCTCCTATCCCATTCTACTTTCAAAATATGTGGCTTATGGATAATAGATTTATGGATGTTGTTGCTAGTAATTGGGGTGAACATCTCCATCCTGATGATTCAATTTTTAGGATGATGAGATTGTGGTTCAAATTAAAAAGACTTAAATAATGCCTTAATTGGTGGAATAAACACTGTTTCAAAAACCTCTTTGTTACTATCAAAGAAATAGAACATGAGGTTATAGTTTTAGAAGATGTTGTTGTTAATGATCCTTCTAAAAAGTCCTTATTAACTCAAGCTATAAATTGGTTAACATGTTACTAAGACATGGAGGAGACCTATTGGTAGCAAAAAGCTTCTATGAAATGGATCTCTGATGGTGATCATAATACTAAATACTTTCATGCCATGATTAAAACGAAAATGGTTTTAAATCACATTCAAAAAATTAAAACTATTGATGGTGTCATGTATAAATAAAAGGGAGAGCTTATTGATTATTGTTTCATTTTTCTTGCGAGCTAAAAATGTGACCTATGATAAGATTTCCTTGCCAGAAGTTATTCCTATTCTCATTTTTTATGATGACTATAAGATGCTTCATTAACTTCTGAATCCAAAATTGCTAACATTTTGTAAAATATGAATACAGATTTTGTGGCTAATCCTGATGGATTTACAACCTTATTTTTTCAAAAATACTAGAATATCATTAAAGAGGACTTAATTAAAGCTATTATTGATTACTTTAAGGGTAGTATTCTCCCCAAATATTTTGATAGCACTACCATTATTTTAATTCTTGAAAAAGATAATCCTGAACTTCAGAGTGATTTTAGGCCAGTTATCCTTTATTCCTTTTTTAATAAACTCATCTCTAAGATTTTGGTTAAAAGGTTGAGTATTTTGCTTCCTAAAATTATTTCTCCCAATCAAATAATTTTTATTAAAGGGAGATCTATTTCTGATAATGTTGTATTTGCCCAAGAGAGATGATCCATGATTTAAATGCTAAAGTTCGTGGTAACTGCTTTAAGGACATTTCCAAAGCTTATGATAACATTGATTGGGCTTTCCTATATAAAATTTTGGCTTTATTTAGATTTTCAAGCCAATTTATTACTTTAATTAAGAATGGTACAAAGAATTCTTGGTTATTTTTACTTCATAATGATGAAATTCATGGTTTTCATTTCCTCTCATGGGCTAAGGGGACCCTCTTTCTCCGCCTTTTCATTATGTGGAATATCTTTCTAGAAGTATTGAGTGATGTTTAGTAAAATGCCTAACATGTACTACAAAACTAGGGGAGGGGTTTCTTATTTCTCACCTCAGCTTTGCTAATGATTTCATTATATTTTGCAATCTCTCTCTACATTAAAAATTTATGTAAATTCCTAACTCTGTTTGGTAGGGAAAGTGGTTTGAAGATTAATCTTGAGAAAATTATTTTATTTCTAGCTCATCTATTTCCTTATTTAGGATTAATGTTATTGAGAATATTACAAGTTTTGTGCATCAAATCTTGCCTATCAAGTATCTGGGTACTCCTTTATATAGAGGAATGAAAATATCTTCTTTATTTGATGAAGTCATTTAGAAAATAAATAAGAAAGCCTCCTCTTGGGAGTTCCACTTACTTTCCTTTGGTGCTAGACTTATCCTAATCAAAAGTACCCTTTGCTCTTTGATTTTGTATCTATTGTCCACTATTATGCCTATTCGTTCTATTATTAAAAGGATACATAGAATTCTTAATAAATTTTTTTGGGGTTCTAATTCTTCTTCCAGGAAAGTTCATTGGGCTAGTTGGCATAACTATTGTGGGCTTTTTAATGAAGGTGGTTTGGGTTGCAAAACTTTAGAGGATTCTATTAACTATTTTTTCTACAAAATATGGTGGAATTTTAGAAATAAGCATATATTCAATTTGTGCTAAAGTCAAGGGAAACACCCCCACACTTATGCTTTCAAACTTGGGGATTCTCTTGTGTGGAGAAGACTTTGTAACATCAAGTGGAATGTTGAGAATCTAATTTCTTGGGGTGTTAATTTGGGTTCATCCTTTTTTTGGCAAGACAATTGGCTGGGGCAATGTTCTATTAATTTCTTGCTCAATACTCATTCCACTGTGATGCTTAAGGTTAATAAGTTAATTACTCAAAATAATTGGGATGTGGCTCAATTAATTTTCCTTGTCCCTAATGTGATAGTTGACAAAATCCTTATAATTTATCCATTACGTAATAAATTCGACCAAATCCTCTTTAAAAATTCCTCCTCTAAAGAGTTTGTGTTTTAAGGATGTTTGGCATTCATTCAGACTTAAAACTCAAGAGTCCTTGGTTTTCACTAAATTCTAGAATGTTTTTATCCCTGCTTCTTTTTTGGTTTTAACTTATCGCATTTTGAAGAATTACATTCCTGTCGATGCTGTCCTTCTAAAAAAATGCTTTCACCTCCCATCTAAATGCCAATGTTGCTATCACATTAAAATTGTGGATCATGTTTTTGTGAATGGCCCTATTGCTATTAAGGTTTGGAGTTGGTATGATAGTATGTTTAATACTTTCTATTTTAATGGATCATTTTCTATTATGCAATGTTTTGAAACTTTTTTCTCTTGTACTTCTAAAATTCATGCAAAAATTATTTTAGCCACTACTATTCTGTGGTATATTTGGATGGAGAGAAATGATGTTAAGCATCATAATATTCCTATAAACTATCATCATATTATTGCTAGAGCCAATGTGAAATTATGTCTCTTTTTAAAGTAAACCTTCTTACTTTCTTTAGTTTTAAAGGGTACATGTCTATGGCCTTCAACTTTGGGATTAATCTTTCCTCTTGTAAGAATTCTCCTAACCAAAAAATCATATACTAGATTAAGCCTAATTATCATGCCATTAAGGTTAACATTGATGGCTCAGTTTCTAATGGTTATTATGGCTGTGGTGGGATTTTAAGAGATTATTGTGGCAAGGTTTTCTCTGCATTTGTTGCCCCTTTAGAACCCTATTATGTGTTATTTGTTGAGCTCAAAGGTCTTCACTATGGGATCTTTGTATATTTATAGAAAGGATTTTAGAAGATTTGGTTTGAAGTTGATGCTCTCCTTCTTATTGAATTAATAAATTCTGGAGCTCATGGTAATGCTGAAGTTTATTATTCACTTAATCATACTTGGAGGTGTTGGTGTTTTCTCTAGAACAGAGAAAAGAAATGACACCACATAGAGTTTAGAAATATTTTATTTTGATGACCAAACACGGTATTAAGGAATAAACATATTATTTCGAAAGATAAACATGCTCTCTTGTAATGGATTCAATCATTTCAATAAAAGACTCCTAAGGCTAATGGGTCTTTCGTATACCAGAGTATTTTCCCCTGAACTACATGGAAAAGTAGAACAAGGTTAATTTTATCCTGGGATCATGGTTCTCTATAAAGGCAAGCCTCTATAGTTAATTACATCTTAGAAAGGGTCTCTTCCTAAGAATACTCTCGATTAAAGAAATAAGTGGTTATTTCTAAAGACTAAGGTAGCTTTCAAAGGATTGATTTTAGGAAATTCAATTGGGAGAGGTCTAAATTGGAGAGAGTTATTTTTTAAGAGTCAAATAGGAAAGAGTAAGAAATGTCTATGGATACTGGGATACCCAATAGATATTTCAACTATCCTATGATTGGGCTTCAAATTCGAGATTTAATTTTAGATTTTAAGTTATCATTTTCATAAAAATCTAGGGCATAGATTCTAGCAGCATAAGAATGTAAAAATGCCTAGGGTTGAAGACTTATTCCTAAAAAGGAAGCTTCAGAACCTAGTCTGTAAGTGTTTCTAAGACATGTCAGATGCTCAACCTAATTCTATCCTTGCGAATCATTGGCCATGCACCTCACTTGAGGGAAATAATCTATCCCTGACTCTTCTAGACTTACAACCTACCTCGAGAAGGCTGCCAGCTAACACCACCTAAGCGTATTTTAAATTCATGAGGCTATGTCATATGAATGCAAGATGGCTGGGCTATTATATTTTTTAGGAAAGAAATCTATGAACCTAGACTCACTTCTTAATTCTTAGGATCATTAGGGCATGAGGATGCATCTAACTAATGCATACTTTCAGTTTTTTATGATTTTTTATTAAAGATTCATTTTAGGCCATAGGAATGCAATTTATGCCTAATGCATGCAATTAGAAAAAGGTTATGGGACAAATCAGAATAGAAGAAGGTGTTCTTCCATCGTAGGCTCTCAAAGGTCAAACCCAAGTTCTCTGGAAAAGATGGAAGTCCTCCCTTAACAAGAGTGAAACAAGATGATTTATGCATGATGTTCAACATCTAGCTAAGGAGTTGCTACATATTTTATCTTTCTTTAATACCTAGACTTTCATATGAAGATTATGAGTTGTATTTCTTTTTTATGAGCCAATATCCAGGCATTAATCACAGCACAAACATAGCATAGAAAGAAACCTAAGAAAAACATGTTGTTTCTATTACACACCCAAATAAATCAAGCCAAATTAAATTATGAAAAATAGGCCAATGCGCCGAGAACGGTATACCCTAAGAAAGAAAAATGGACAACAGGCCCTTATATACAACCTAGAACTACAAGTTTAGATCTATGGGTCTTCTTTCCAGAAAGTCTCCTTCTTCGTGGGACATCCATCTGCCCACAGGGGACCACTACACCATCTTCTAGTTGGGTTAGCTCTAAATCCTGACCCCATAGATCCTAACTTAATTCTAAGCTCAAATTTACATTTAAAATTAAAAAGAAATCCCAAGCCCTATAAAATGATGTTAGAAATACACGTAGCACCTAGTTTATATTTCACAAACATATGGGCATTAGTTGCTTGCCATGTCCACCTATCCTATGGACTATGTTAAGGGATTTTTAGCACCTGCAAGCAAATAATAATTTTATGATTTATTTATTACGATCCTTTAACACATCAAAAAAAATAGTGTTAAATCTAGAAAGAATGCCCATAATCACAAACAAACCTAGGCATCGGTCTAAAGCAATACACCACACAAACATGTGAAACACTATAGATTAAAGAAAATCATAGAATGATCTAACCTAGATCTAGAGTCTATGACCTAAATGATCTAGTTTGTGTAAAAGAGGGGTTTTTTTGGTAAGGCTTTGTTAGGCTCCATTAAGTTTAAGTTTAAATTTGAAGTTTGATTTACTTTAATTTTTATCTTTGGGTGGTTTCAATTCAAATGGTTTAGTGATTTAATTCCCATTTTTATTCCATTTTATTTTATTAAAGTTGTATAGGTTTTCAAGAATGAAATAGAATGAATTCCATTTTAGGTGAAACTCACTTTATTCCACATCCTAAATCCTAATGAAATTTCCAAAAGTATAACTAAGATTCTTAAGTATCTTAATTATTCCTTTTGATGTTGTTTATATTTAGATTGGTTTTATGTTTCTTTTTTTTAGATTTGATTTGAATTATTTCATTTGTTTGAATTACTTTGTTTGATTTGATCAAGTTATGATTTGTTCCATTTTAAATTAAGTTATATGGGTTTCATTTGGTTTGGCTTTTGTTAATATAAGAAGTTTAGATTAAAGTTTGATTTCATTCAATTCAATTTAAGTTATTAAATCATGGATTTGTAAGCTTAAGGTTTAAGTTCATTAATATGAATTAGTACCTTAGATTTGTTCATGGATTATGCTTAACCTAAAGCACTTGAGTTAATTATTTGATCTGATTTAATTGACCTAAGTTTTAGATTCATTCTTAAATTCATTAAGATGAATGATTTCATTAAATTTTATTAATTCAAATTTTAAGGTTTAAGTTAATTAATAGTTTTATTAACTTAAGGTTTTATTTTATTAACCTAAGATTGAATTTGATCACTTTAATTGACTTAGGATACTTAGAGAAGTTCCTTAATAATTTTCTAATGTTTGTTTAAAATTAATTTGAATTATCATTTAATTTAAAAAATTAATTAATTTCTGTAACCTAATATTTGATTAATATTGACATAGGGATTTAGAAATTTAACAACTCCTAATCCAAAGATCAATTGGGATTGAAAATTTACAAGTAAGTGGGGTTACATGCCAATTTCAAATGTTCAAAGTTTCATCTTGATTAGATTTGTAATTAGGGAGTAATTATGGGTTTAATTATTTATTAAAACCTAAATTAAGCCTAGTTTTTTGAGATTCAGTTAAGGGTTTTATTTTCCATAAATTCACTAAAATACTTTTCCAATGAGGTTTTATTCATAATGTTTTGGTTAACTAATTGATTTATTATGATTAATTAAGTTCAAGTTAATTAATTAAATTATTTAATTCATTTAATTTCTTAATTAGGTTAATTTAAGGATTATTAGGTTTAATTGAGTTTAAGTGATGTTTTAATGTTCATTGAAGTTCATTTGGGTGATTTAAGGTTGTTAGATTAAAATTCCCTAATTATTTCATTAAAAATTAATTAATTTAATTAATTTAAGGGCTAGATATATGAAATTTCAATTTCCTTTGAATTCAGAGAATTAAATCCCCAGAAATTCATCTAATGTGTGTTTTATGCTTAATTTTATTTCCCCAAAGTTTCAAATTAATTGGATTATTAATTTTAGAGTAATTAGGGTTCAATGTTTTTCAATTAAACCCAAATTAAGGGGAAAGCATCTAATAAAATTTGGGGATTTTAATTTATATGGATTCCTCTCATTAAGATGAATCCATGGAGCCTTTATTTGCATTTTTGATTTGTATTTATTTTTCTATGAATTTTTGAAGTTTTCTTTATTATTTTAATTATTTAAAATGTTAAATAATGGTGTTTAAGTGATGGGTCCACGCGGCATGGCGGGTCGCATGTCACGCACTTGCATGGCACTTCTGCCTCATGGCACGCGTGGATTGGGCCACGTGGGATCCCACATGGCGCTGCATCAAAAGCGTGCCACGTGGGATGATCTTGGACCGTTCGATAGTGGATCGGATGGTTCAGATCATTCTCGTAATCCTTAAGGGATTTAATCAAATGATCCTCGTAGGTCAGAGCCGTCTGATCCTTCGAGAAGGATCGGACAATCGAGATTTAATTCTGAGGCTTCACCGTGGATCACAGACACCGTCCATGATTTTTCACTACTTTTTGGCTATCAATGGCAAATTAATCTCCGATTTTGATCCCAAATTGATCAGTGATCAAACTAGGATCAATCCATACAGTTGGATCCATTTGGGGATCCAACTTTCTTCAGAAAGCTCGAAAACTAATGGCTTAGAGGAATAGAGAAGAGTCATACCCAGATTCTGGCAATCTCCAATAATGGCATTGATTGTAATAGCTTCACCTCGACCCAACGAATGTGTACACAAAGTTTGGTGGCTCGGCTCCCAGTGGATAGCTCCCTAGATCAACACACACCAGTTTGAGGAGGCATTGATCATTTTCCAGCTTGTTGGCAGTGAGGAGGGCCGGCGAGGTTTTGTTCAAGCTCCACTTGAGCTCTAGAATGTATTGGTACCTTCAATTTGGGATGAAATCCACTCATTGGGATTTCACCATTAGAGGTAGTTTAGCCTTCGTCTGTTCGCCGGTGTGCCGGCGGTGAGGGGGTCAGGGTATGGTCAAGAACTTCATCACTTGCTTTGGTGAAGCTTTTGGAGTGAAAATAGAGAAGGAATAGCCCTCCCATCCACACTTTCCATTATTGCTCGGGAGCTTCTTAAGGAAGAATTTTGGTGGCCGAACTCTGGCCATCGGTGGTGGCAAGGCTAGCCAAGGTGTGGGATCAACTCCCCTTGGTCTTGTGAACATATTGGATTGTTTATATGAGAGGTAAGGAGCTTCCTTACTTGGTTTTCATACATGGTCGAGATCTCCCCTTATCTTCTTCTTCTTCTCTTTCCCTTTTTTCTTTCTCTCATCCTTGGTTGGTTAGGATCATGGAAAACTCTTGGAGGTTTTTCCCTTGCCTTAATTTCCTGCCTTTACTTGAAGACAGCCATCCTCTTAGAAGGTGGCTTTTGGCTTGGAGTGGGTGAGGTGTTGTTTGCATGGAAGAGAAGAATTTTGATTTTCCTCTTTCCTTTGAATTTTATTTAGGGATTATGGCATCATCACATAGCTAGACTAATGTGTGATTCTCATTTTGAGTTTATAATTAGAGTACATTTGATTTGGGTTGAAGTTTGAGTCCAAATCAAGTGCATTGATTTTAGCTTGATCTAATTCAAAATCAACTCAAGGGATTTTTTTGAAATTAAATGATTAATTTTGAATTTGCTTGAGTTGATCCTACCTAAGCCAAATAGGTTAGATCCAACCCAAGGTGAATTCCATAGGTCACTAGGTATAGTGCTCTAAGCATTGAATTAGGAAAATCCTATTTGAGATTAGGATCTACTAATTGCTAAATTAACCTCATCCAAAAATGAGGTCAATAGGAGGCTTCTTGCTAACCTAGATTATCAAATCTCTCATCTTTATCGGGAAGGCAATTCCTGTACTGACTATCTTGCTAATTGGGGAGCCAAGTCCTCCTAGGTGAATATGTTTTCTAATGATAATATTCCTTTTCTTTTAAGGGGTCTTATGAATCTTGATAAAATTAGATTTTCTTATGTTAGAAATTTGTAAGCCTTTTCTTCCTATGGAGCTTTGGCTCTTCCCAGATTTTTTGGATCTAATTATGTCTGTTCTTCTCTTCTGCTAGTTTGGGCTTTACTTATTACTTCTCATGAACCATAGTTTATCTTCTTGTCTAGTTTTTTCCCATTTTGTGGATGGGATGGGCCTGTTATTCCTTTCATTGGATTTTTTTGCTTTTTTTGTTTTTTTACTTTTTGTTTTGTACTATCTCCTATTTTGGTAGAGGTGTTTGTCATGGAGGTCATGGTCAGCTTGTCCAATATATGGCATGGTTTTCCTTTTGATAGGATCTTTCTAATCTTTTTATGCTTTGCATTTTTTTGGCTATTATTGGATGTTCTGATGGTTATGGGTTTTTCCCCATCGGTGTTTTTCTTTTTTGAACTTTCTTTGTTGTATTTGTCGACTTGATTAGTTCTTAATGTTGTTCATGTTTTAAGGAATTATGTGATCTAGTGGGGTTTTTCTTCTTTGTTTATTGTTGATTGCTATTATACTGTGGTTATCCTTCATGCCTTTAAGGCTACTCTGGATAACTTTTAGACTAGCTGCTTCTGTTTTGTTATATCTTTTGATCCTTGGGTGTGCCTCTTATAATAATGGGGTTTTGGTTTTACTTGGTATTTTGTACTAGGTGGTCACTACGGTTGGATGTTTGCTTAATGTGGTCACTCTTGGTCTTCTTATTTGCAAATGACTCGTTGTTGGAACATTTCGACCATACGTAAGTTTTACCTCTTCTATTTTGGTTGGGTTTTCGAGCTTTAACAAGGTCCCCATGTCTTTGGATTGGGATTGGTGGCTATTATGGATTTCCTTAGATCCTTTTCAATAATTCGAATATTTGATTGGATGAATCTCTCATCATCCCGGTGGCTTTAAATTTCATGATTAGAATCCTTTCGCTTTGGTGCATAAGGTGGACTACCTTCTCGCTTGAATGGGTCCTATAACCGGTTGGGTTTAAAAGTATTTTCTTATTACAATCTTTCGTTCTTCTTCACCTAAGTACGCTTCTAATTATTTTTGTTCCCTTTCTTCTCTTTGGTGTTTACGGGATGTTCAGCCTGATTGTGGTTGTGCCTCCACACTTTCATGTTGTCTCTAGCATCTATGTTAGTAAGCCGGTATAGCTTTGGTGGTGCACCCTATGTTCTGAGGCTTTTATGATAGGTCTTCTTATCTGCTTTACTCAATTTGATCTACCTGACTGCTGGGTTTCTATTGGTTACATTTGATGTATGAAGTTTTTTGAAAGTTCGTGCGATGATCATCACTTGACATGGTGTTACAAGAGGTTTGTTGGCAATGATGGCCATGATGCTTTCATTTCCTTCTTTTGTTTGGTAGTGATATATGTTATTGTAACCCTTCATTCAAAGTTTGGATGCTTTCATATAGCACTTCTCCTTAAGACAATTATAACTGAGCCTGAGCCTTTCTTTCATCTACCAACTTCTTCTTGCTTTTATACCTTATGCTTAAATACCTACTGCATAATCTACACTAATCCCTTTCTATGCTTATTGTAGATCCCTGATACAGGTTGGGGACTTTGGCTGGTGGATTATGCTGGCTTCTTTAGGAACATAGGGTGATCTCTGGTGCAGGTTGGGAGACCTTTATTGCTGGATTGTGCTGGTCTTATAAGGAACAACGTGGGGTTGCGACTAATTTCAAGGATTTTTTTGTTATGGACATCTATTTTTTATTAATATTCTAGGTATCTCTTTCTTTAGTTTTGAGATCTTAGAGATTCAGATCTTGATATATTTAAAACCTAAACCCTACAACCTAAACCTAAACCCTAAATCCACCAAATCCCTAAACTAAATAAATCAAACCCTAAACTCAAACCCTAACCCTAACCTAAACCTAAACTAAACCCTAAACCTAAACCTCAACCTCATCCTAAACCTAAACCTTAAACCCTAAAACCCTAAACCCTAAACCTTTTTAAACCCTAAACTAACCCTAAACCCTAAACCCTGAAAGCATAAATCTTAAAACCCTAAACTCTAAACCATAGACCCTAAACCCTAAACCCTAAGCACTATTCCTAAACCCTAAACCTAAACTTAAAGTAACTAAATAAATTAAAAAATAAACCTAAAACCTAAGAATGGGTAGAACATTGACGACAGTGCGGTGTTTATTTTTGGAATGCGGGACACCACACATATCTTAGGGGGTATTTATTGAAGTTATCGGGTATAACATTAAGGAATTATGCACTATCTCAAATGTTAGAAATAATCACCTTATAATGGACCTAATCACCTAATGTGGAATCCTAAGGCATGATGAGTCTTCGAATGTACTAGAGATTTTTCTCCTACTTTACATGAAAAAGTAAAGTAGAGTTTATATTAAGCCGAGTTCATTAAGTTCCCTATGGAGACAAGCCTCCATAGTTAATTACATCCTAAGAGATGAAATCCCTTAAGAATACTCTCGATTAAAGTAGAAATTAAAGTCACCAAAGATTTCATGGCTAGACTATCAATAAATTAATTATGTTTGGAAAATCAAATGAGATTATTCAAGGAGAAGACTTATTATTGAATCCGAAGGGAGGAAGTAGGAAATGCTCATGATACTAGGAGGCCTAGTGAGCATTCTAATATATCCTATGGTTGGGCTTTATATATTTGAAAGTGAGGAGAATTATTTTTTTAGAGTTGAACTTTATTAGACTGCTAGGGCTTATAATCTATCAACACAAGGTTATGGAAAAACTTAAGAGGTGAGAATTTATGCTTGTGCCTAAAGGAAACAGCTACCTCATATCTTAAATCTAGGGAGCTTTTAGATGGGCTAAAGCACAACCTAAACCTAAGCAAAGATGGGTATAAGATTTATCTCCATAAGAGAGAGTAAATTACCAGACTGTTAGGCTTACAACCACTTGTAGTGGCCACCAGCTAACTCCTCCTATGCTTTAAATCTATGTAGTCTGGTCATATGAATTTAAAGATAGTTAGGGTAGTTATTATTTAGAAAGATACTAAAGTCCTTAAACCCACTCCCTAAGAGACTAAACCATGAGTGGAATGAGTAATGACTTAATCTACAAATGCAAATCTTTTCAAATTTTACTTGATTTTTGATGCTTCATATTGATAAAGGCTTTGAAATTTTGTATGCCTATATGCATGATGAAATTATATTATTGGCTAAATTAATAAGAAGGGGTGTTTTCCACCACAAGGGATGTCCTCATAGGTCAAGCATTCCCCTATCATGCAAGGGTCCCTTATTTTCAAGAGAGAAAGAATAAGCATGCATGATGTGAAACATACAACATTCAGCTAAGGGGTTGCTAAATCTTTTAATTATCTTATTTATTGCCTAAGCTTTATTGTGAAGTTATAAGTTGTAGAAACTTTTAATTATGAGTTTTAGTTGGGTAGAAGATTTATTTTTCCCTCAGAGCCTAATCACATCCAAGCCACACAATCAAACATTAATAATGTAAGAAACTAAGAAAAGGAATGCCTTTTTAATGCACAAGGTAAATATAACATCAAACAAATTTATAACTAGCATAAAAGAATAAGAGGTATGTTTGTCGCAAAGATACCAAAAAAAAGGGTAGCAGAGCTCTACCCTGATACAACCCAAAAAATGAAAGAATAATTACAATTACAATGAATGAATGCTATGGGGGTCTTCATATCTCCTTCATTCCTTCATGTCTCTATCTTCTCCTTTTAATTTGATTTGCTCCACTTCAAAGGCACAAGGCCTCATAGGACAAAGCCTTCTAGCCACTGCTCGTCCTAATCCCCCATAGCACTAATCCTAATTCCTAATGCAAAATTACTTTAAAAGTATGAAAGTGAAATCTAACTCACCTGCAAAACAAATGTTAGTTAAACATACATACAATCCCAAGCAATTATATTTATAATTTAAACTTAGCACCATGTACATGGGAAACCAAGCCCACCTGTCCTAACTTGGATTATGCTTAGGGGTTTAAGCAACCCGCAAAGAGAGTATTTATATTTATTTTTAAGCAACCCTTAAGCATAATCCCCTGTAGAAAACATGATTAGGCTAATCACGGCCAACCATCCAGTCTATGAAACATACACCCTAACATCCAATCTAAAATATTACATCACAAAATGAAACATACACAAAACATAGACAGTCCTAACTTAGGACTAGAAGTGGTGACTTAGCTCTAATGTGTGTGTTAAGGTTTTGTGTGGTATTTCTTACTAGGCATTATGGTTATATTTTTCTAAGTGTGAAAGGAATTCAATTTAACCATAAAGGATGATTTCACTTGAAGTAGTTTAATTGATTTGAGAATCTTAATTTGTGTTTTATTTGGTTTCATGTGACCTACACTTAGAAACTAAGTGTTATAAAGAGAGAAGAGAGAATTTCCCTCTTTCATAACTACCCTAAGCCACTTTCTAAAGCATGTTAATTTGATCTAGTTCTCTTAAGTTAATGGTTAACTAAATATTTTAATTAATCCTAAGTTTGGGTTCACTTTAAATAATTCCATTTAATATGAGAGGCTTCTTAGGATTAACTCAATTGAATTATTATCATATGACATATATCAAGTTATTCCTTTCAATCACATGTACCATGCGTCTGACTTAATTCTAAGTGTAACTATACATGCAACATATTTCTTTTAGCACACTTTATATGAAAGATGCATATGTGTATTTTGTTGAAAATGAGATGTTCACTCATTAGCAAAATGCACATACAAGTATATAAAAGTTTTAAGCAAGTACTTAGCCAATGCTAACCATAGAAATGAGGAAATCAAAGACCTCCTTGAGGATACTTAAAGCCTAATATTCTTAGGGTGTCCATATTAGATATACCTACTATTCTTAAATACACATGAATGTATAAATAACTACAAGAATGAAAAATCATGCAAAAATTGTATTTTATTTGATTGAGTCATTTATCTATGTTAATTAAATATTTATCCAAATTTTAATGTAGTAATACATGTAAATGAAACTAAATATGTACGTGCCATTATTAACCAAGGAAGTGAGGTAGTCAAATGACCTCCTTGGGGATACCTAAAGTTTGTATTCCCAGGATGTCTAAACTTTATACTTATTACATTCAAATACATGTAAAGCCACATATGAATTAAAGGAAAAGAGGTTTTAATTCACACAATTAATCTATAAAGACATGTAAGCTAATAAATATTTATAACTGCTATCACTTCATATATGTATAACTACTTTTCAGTTGGTTGTTATTTTGGGTTGGCTGGTTGAAGGCTACTTGGTGACTATTATTTTGCCTTGGGTGCTGGTGACTTGGTTAGGTGTCTTGCTATTTATTTTTGGCTGTGGTAATGATGCTTACCCTTTTTGGTATTTCTCCTCCCTTTAGGTATTGTCTTTGGTGGTGTCCATGTAGTATTGCTGCTGTTCCTGATGGATGGATATATTCTTTTTGATTTTTGGTTGCCTATTCTCCTTACCTGGATTGAATTTTTTGCTGCTTTGGTTGGGTTTGGTGGATGCTGTTGTTTGCTTCTACCCTTTTCCTGGTTGTGTTCCATGGTTTAGCCTTGATGGCTGCTGTTGGTCTTTACACTGATTTGGATCTTCTACTACTGTGGTGGTTAGCTAGGAGGCTATGTTGGCTAGCTTGGTTGGTTGGACGTATTGGCTGGCTGGGTTGGTTAGATGGGTAGATCTGTTAGCAGGTTTTTCCTGCTATATTGGTGACTGATCTGGAGGTCTGTTGGTGTTATTTCTACGGTCTATTTTAATGGCTTCCTCCTACTATGTTTTTCCTCTCTTGAAATACACCCCTTTTCTAGTTTGACGCTTCCTATCATGTTTCTGTTAGGTCAGGTGTTTTACCTCATTTTTTTGCTTCATTGGTGGAGGATATGAGCACTTATGTTTTTCTTTTTTGGTCTTGGTTGTTTCTGGTTTGTGTTGCTGTCCCTATCATGATGCTTGCTCCTTCTGATGTTGCTATTCCTTTTTGGTGGTTTGGTGTTCCTACTATATAGATGTTGTCTCTAATGGTTGGTTGATTATCTACTTTATTAGGCTTGGTTGTTTTAGTGGCTTTATGGTTGGCTATTATGTTTACTATTTGGAGAATTTTGCAGCCTTGCTGGATGATGGACTTTGGATGATGGGTTGCACGAGGTATGCTGGCCATGATGGTCTTGATGTTTCTCTCTTTATCATTTTTTAGTTAGTAGCACTATATGTAATTGTAACCCTTCTTCTCAAGTTTGGATGTTTACATATAGTGTTGCTCCTTGAAATAATTGTAATGAGCCTGAACCTTTTCTTTACTTTGCTCCTTTTCTTTACTCTTACTCTTTATGCTTGCTTAATTGTACTCATTCTTTCATTAGTATGTTGCATAATTCTTTTATAGGTTAGGAGAGTCTTGCAGGTGGATCTCACTAGTATTAGAAGAACCAAATAGAGGTTATTGTTGCTCACATGGAACTTCTATTGTTGCTGATTTGGTTTATCTTTTGCTTCTTTCTTATATTATTGTATTAGTTAGGGGGTTTACCTCTTTAGGATTTATTGTAGCTCTTTGAGCATTAGTATAGAGATTTACCAACTATAAAGACTTTGTACTTTTTCTTTGTGGCAATAAAATTCTCCTAATTTTCTTAAAAAAAAACCCTAAACCCTAAACCCTAAACCTAGAATAATAAACACTAAACTGTGAACCTTAGAATGCTAAACCCTAAACCCTAACACTCTAAACCCTAAACCCTAAACCCTAAACCCTAAACCCTAAACCCTAAACCCTAAAAGCCTAAATCCTAAACCCCAAACCCTAAAACCTACAACCCTAAACCCTAAATCCTAAACCCCAAATCCCAAACCCTAAACCTAAACCTAAACCTAGAAAAAAAAACTAAACTAAAATAAAACAAATAAAAACCTAAAATAAACTAAAAAATAAATTAAACCTAAACATAAATAAACTAAATAAAATAAAAACTAAACCTAAAATAAAAATAAAATAAACCTAAAATAAAATAAAATAAAAACTAAATAAAAACCTAAAAATAAATAAAAAATTAATCCTAAACCCTAAACTAAAAGAAACCTAAACCAAAAATAAAAATAAAATAAACCTAAACCTAAAAACTAAAATAAACTACACTAAATAAAATAAAACTTAAACCTAAAATAAACTAAACCTAAACTAAATAAACTAAAAATAAATTAAAGCCTAAACCATAAACAAACTAAAAATAAACCTAAATAAAAACCTAAAACCTAAACCTAAAAAATAAAATAAAACTCTAAAGCTAAACATAAAAATAAAAAATAAAACCAAGTCCTAAAAAATAAAATAAAAATAAAAGTAAACTAAAAAATAAACCTAAACCTAAATAAAAAATTAAAATAAAAAAAGTTAAACTAAAATAAATAAACTTAAAATAAATAAAGTAAACTAAATAAAAAAACCTAAATAAAAATAAAAAATAAAATAAACTATAATAAATAAAAATAATATAAAAAACTAAATAAATAAACCTAAACCTAAATAAAATAAAATAAAAAGATAGAATAAAAACCTTAACTAAAACTAAACATAAACCTAAACCCTAAACTCTAAACCCTGAAAACTTAAACCTACAATAAATAAAACGCAAATATAAAATAAATAAATAAACTTAAACCTAAATAAAATAAAATAAAAAGAGATAAAATAATAACCTAAACAAAAACTAAACCTAAACCTAAACCTAAACCTAAACTGAAAAAAAATAAAGATAAAAACTAAATAAAATAAAATAAATAAAAACCTAAACTAAACTAAAAAATAAAATAAACATAAAAATACAAAACCTAAATAAAACAAAAACTAAACCTAAAATTAAAATAAAATAAAAATAAAAATAAAATAAAATAAAATAAAATAAAATGAAAATTAAATAAAAAAACCTAAATCTATAAAATAAACTTAAAAAAAAAAACCTAAAAATAAATAAAAAAACCTAAACCATAAAGTAAAAAAAAACCAAAACATAAAATAGAATAAAATAAACATTAAACTAAAACTAAAATAAACTATACTAAATTGAATAAAACATAAACCTATACAAAAATGAAATACACCTAAACTAAATAAAATAAAATAAAATAAAAATAAACCAAAACCTAAACTGAAAAATAAAATTGAAAAATAAACTTAAAATAAAAACGTAAAAGCTAAACCTAAAAAAATAAAAAATAAAAAAGCAAAACCTAAGCCTAAAATAAAAAATATAACCAAAACCTAAAAAATAAAAATAAAATAAAATTAAATTAAAAATAAACGTTAACAAAAAACAAACTAAAATGAAATACCTAAACTAAAATAAAATGTAAAATAAATAAACTAAGCTAAACAAAAATAAAAATAAACCTAAATAAAAATTAAAAAAAAAAAAATAAATAATAAATGAAATAAACCTAAACCTACTGGTTTACTTAATTTAAATATATATATATATAATAAACCCCTAACACAAAACCCAATACCCAAAACCCTAAACCCTAAATCGTAAACTCCAAACTCTAAACCCTAAATCTTAAACCCTAAACTTAGAGTCTTAAAACCTAAACCCTAAACCCTAAAACCCTAAACCCTAAACCCTAAACACTAAACCTTAAACACTAAATCCTAAACCCTAAGATCTAAACTAACCATAAACCCTAAACCCTAAACCCTAATCCCTCAAAACCTCAAAACCTAAACTTAAACTAAATAAAACCTAAAAATAAAATAAATAAAAAACCTAAACCTAAATAAAATAAAAAATAACACAAAATGAAAACCTAAACATAAACCTAAACCTAAAAAAAATAAAGGCTAAACAAATTTAAAACAAATAAAACCTAAACTAAACTAAAATATTAAATAAACCTAAAAAACACAAATAAAATAAAAACTAAATGTAAAATAAAAATAAAATAAATGTAAAAGAAAAAAAATAAAACTAAATAAAAACCTAAACCTAAAAAATAAACTTAAAAAATAAAACCTAAAATTAATTATAAAATAAAACCTAAACCCTAAACTGAAAAAAAACCTAAACCTAAAATAAAAATAAAATATACAAGGTAAAATAAACTTAAACCTAAACTAAAATAAACTTAACTAAAAACACCTTAAACCCTAAACCTTAAACCCTAAACAAAAAAACCCTAAAAACCTAAAAACATAAAGCTAAACTAAATAAAATGTGAATATAAAATAAATAAATAAACCTAAACCTAAATAAAATATAAAAATAAAAACCTAAACCTAAAAATTAAAATTAAATTAAATAATGAAAACTAAACTAAAATACAATAAATAAACACCTAAACTAAACTAAAAAAAATAAAAAAAACCTAAAAAAAAAACAAAAAAAAAATACTAAATTTAAGATTAAAATAAAGTGAACATAAAATATAATAAAATAAAAACTAAATAAAAACCAAAACCTAAAAAATAAACTTAAAAAAACATAAAAAAAAAAAAAAAAAACCTAAACCCTAAAATAAAAAAAACCTAAACCTAAAATAAAAATAAAATAAACATAAAACTAAAGTAAAATAAACTAAACTAAAATAAATAAAACCTAAACCTAAACCTGAAACAAAGTAAAGCTAAACTAAGTAAAATAAAATAAAATAACAACCAAAAACCTAAACGTAAACCTACATATATAAAAAATAAACCTAAACCTGCAAAATAAAATAAAACTAAAACTAATTAAAAAATAATATAAACTAAAATAAATAAACTAAATAAACCTAAACCTAGTGGTTTACTTAATTAAAAAATATAAAAAATCTTAACCCTAAACCCTAAACCCTAAAACCTAAACCCTAAACCCTAAACCCTAAACCCTAAATCCTAAACTATAAAACCCTAAACCCAAAATTGTAAAACCCTAAACCCTAAACCCTAATCCCTAAACCCTAAACCCTAAATCCCAAAAGCCAAAACCCTAAACCCAAAATCCTAAAACCTACAACCCTAAACCTTAAAACCTAAACCAATCCCTAAACCCGAAACCCTAAATCCTAAACCCCGAATCTTAAATCCTAAACTTAGAACCATAAACCCTAAACCCTAAACCTTAAAACCCTAAACACTAAACCTTAAACCCTAAAACCCTAAACCCTAAACCCAAAACCCAAAAGCCTAAACCCTAAACCCTAAACTCTAAACCTTAAACCCTAAACCTTAAACACTAAACACTTAAACCTAAATCCTAAACCCTAAACCCTAAACTAACCCTAAACCATAAACCCTAAACTCTAAAAATCTAAAAACCTAAACTTAAACTAAATATAACCTAGAAAATAAAATAAATAAATAAACATAAACCTAAATAAAATAAAAAGTAAAAAAAATAAAAACTAAACTAAAATAAAAAAATAAAAATCTAAACTAAACTAAAATATAAAATAAACCTAAAACCCCTAAATAAAATAAAAACTAAATGTAAAATAAAAAATAAAATATACATAAAAGAAAATAAAATAAAAACTAAACAAAAACCTAAACCTAAAATATAAACTTGAAAAATAAAACCTAAAAATAATGAAAAAATAAAACCTAAACTAAAAAAAAAATCCATAAACCTGAAATAAAAATAAAATAAATAAATTAAAATAATCCTAAACTTAAACTAAAATAAACTAAACTAAAAACACCCTAAACCTTAAACCCTAAAGCCCAAACCCTAAAAACCTAAAAAGCTAAAAAAATAAACCTAAACTAAATAAAACCTATATATATAATAAATAAATAGACTTAAACCTAAATAAAATAAAAAATAAGATAAAATAAAGACATAAACCTAAACCTAAACCTAAAAATTAAAATAAAATAAAAAATAAAAATAAAACTAAAATACAATAAATAAACACCTAAAGTAAACTTAAAAAATAAAATAAACCTAAAAATAAAAAACATAAATAAAATAAAACTAAACCTAAGATAAAAATAAGGTAAACCTAAAATATAATAAAACAAAAGCTAAATAAAAAACAAAACCTAAAAAAACCTAAAAATAAATAAAAAATAAAACCTAAATCATAAAATAAAAAAAATCTAATCCTAAAATAAAGAAAAAATAAACATAAAACTAAACTAAAATAAACTAACCTAAAATAAATAAAACCTAAACCTAAACTTAAAACAAACTAAAGCTAAACTAAATAAAATAAAATAAACTAATAGTAAACCTAAACCTAAACTAAAAAGTAAATCCTAAAATTAAACATAAAATAATAACCTAAAACCAAAACTTAAAAAAATAAAATAAAAACCTAAACCTGAACCTAAACCTAAATATAAAAAATAAAACCTAAACGTACAAAATAAAATAAAAATAAAATGAAACTAAAAAATAAACCTAAACCTAAACCTAAACCTAAAAAATAAATAAAAATAAAAAATCTAAGTTAAATAAATAAACCTAAAATAAATAAACTAAATTAAATAAAAATAAAAAATAATATAAACTAAAATAAATTAACTAAATAAACCTACACCTATTGGGATACTTAATTAAAAAAAATAAAAAAACCCTAAACCTAAACCCTAAACCCTAAAACCTAAACCTTAAATCCTAGACCCTAAACCATAAACCTAAACTGTAAAACTTTAAAACCTAAACCGTAAAACCCTAAACCCTAAACCCTAAAACCTAAAACCTACAACCCTAAACTTAAACCCTAAACCTTAAACCCTAAACCCTAAACCCTAAACCCTAAACCCTAAACCCTAAACCCTAAACCCTAAACACTAATCCCTAAACCCTAAAAACATAAAAACTTAAACCTAAACTAAATAAAATGTAAAAATAAAATAAAAAAAACTAAAACTAAAACAAAAACCTAGTTGTAAAATAAAATAAAAAAGGAAAACTAAACTAAAAAAACCTAAACCTACTAGTTTACTTAATTTTAAAAAAATAAAATTTAAATTTTTTTTTAAAAAACCCTAACCCTAAACCCTAAACCTTAAACCCTAATTACTAAATCCTAAAGGTTAAAACCCTAAACCTTAAACCCTAACCCTAATCCCTAAGCCCTAAACTCTAAACCCTAAACTCTAAACCCAAATTCCTAATGCCTAAAACCCTAAACCCTAAATCTTAAACCTTAAACCCTAAACCGTAAACCCTATAACTAACCCTAAATCCTCAACCCTAATCCATAAAGCATAAAATCCTAAAAACCTAAACCTAAACTAAATAAATCCTAAAAATAAAATAAAATAAAAACCTAACCCTAAAAAATAAACCTAAAAATAAATAAAAAACTAAACTTAAACCCTAAACTAAAAAAAAAAACTAAACATTAACTTAAATATAAAAAAAACAAAATAAAATAACCCTAAACCCAAAACCCTAAATTAAATCCTAAACCCTAAACCCTAAAAACTCGAACCTAAACTAAATAAAACCTAAATATAAAATAAATAAATAAACCTAAACCTAAATAAAATAAAAAACAAGATAAAATAAAAACCTAAAATAAAACCTAAACCTAAACTTAAACCTAAAAAATAAAATAATAATAAAAATAAAAACAAAACTAAAATAAAATAAATAAAAAACTATACTAAACTAAAAAGTAAAATAAACCTAAATAAAATAAAAAATAAACCTATATTAAAAATAAATTAAAATAAAATCTAATTAAAAACATAAATCTAAAAAGAAAACCTAAAATAAAAACCTAAGAATAAATAAAAAAAATAAGACCTAAACCATAAACTATATAAAAAAAACCTAAGCCTAATATAAAAATAAAATAAACCTAAAATAAGCTAAACTAAAATAAGTAAAACCTAAAACTAAACTAAAATAAACTAAACCTAAACTAAATAAAGTAAAATAAACTAAAAATAAACCTAAACCTAAACTAAAAAATAAAACCTAAAAATAAACCTAAAATAAAAACCTAAAATCTAAACCTAAGAAAATAAAATAAAAACCTAAACCTATACCTAAAACTAAAAAATAAAACCTAAACCTAAAAAAATAAAATAGAAATAAAACTAAACTAAAAAATAAACCTAAACCAAAAAAATAAACTAAAATAAAAAACCTAAATGAAAATAAATAAACCTAAATTAAATAAACTAACCTAAATAAAAATAAAAATAAAAATAATAAAAATAAAAAAAATAAAGAAAATAAAATAAATAAATAATAAGCTAAAAAAACCTAAACCTACTAGTTTACTTAATTTAAAAAAATATAAAAAAATCCTAACCGTAAACCCAAAATCCAAAACCCTAAATCCTAAATCCTAAACCCTAAATCCTAAATCCTAAAGCCTAAACTCGAAACCTTAAACTTAGAACCCTAGGTTCTAAACCCTAAACCCTAAACCCTAAAACCCTAAATCCTAAAACCTAAATCCTAAACCCTAAAAGACTAAACCCAAAACCCAAAACCCTAAACCTTAAATCCTAAACTAACCCTAAACCTTAAATCCTAATCATTAAAAACCTAAAAAACATAAACCTAAACTAAATATAACCTAAAAATAAAATAAATAAATAAACCTAAATTTAAATAAAATAAAATATTTAAAATAAAATGAAAACTTAAATTAAGACCTGAACCTAAACCTAAACCTAAAAATAAAATAAAATAAAACATAAAATTTAAACTAATATAAAATTAATAAAAACCAAAACTAAACTAAAAATAAAATAAACCTAAAAATAAAAAACCTAAATAAAATAAAAACTAATTACTGAATAAAAAATAAAATAAAATATAAAGAAAATAAAATAAAACTAAATAAAAACTTAAACCTAAAAAATATACCAAAAAATATAACCTAAAAATAAATAAAAATAAAACCTAAACCATAAACTAAAAAAAAAATCAAAACCTAAAATAAAAATAAAATAAACCTAAACTTAAACCTAAACTAAAATAAACTAAACTAAAACACCCTAAACCCTAAACCTTGAATCATAAACCCCAAAACCCTTAAAACCTAAAAACATAAAAACCTAAACCTAAACTAAATTAAACTTAAATATAAAATAAATAAATAAACCTAAACCTAAATAAAATAAGAAAATATGATAGAATAAAAATCTACACTAAAACCTAAACCTAAACTTAAAATTAAAAATTAAAATAAAAAAAATAAAATCTAAACTAAAATAAAATAAATAAAAACCTAAAATAAACTAAAAAAATAAAATAAACTTAAAAATTAAAAAACCTAAATAAAATTAAAATAAAACATAAAATAAAATAAAAGTAAACCTAGAATAAAATAAAAACCAAAACCTAAAAAACCTTAAAATAAATAAAAAATAAAACCTAAACCCTAAACTAAGAAAAAACCTAAACTTAAAAAAAAAACGTAAACCTAAACTAAAATAAACTAAACTAAAATAAATAAAACCTAAATATATACATAAAATAAACTAAACCTAAACTAAATAAAAGTAAATAAACTAAAAATAAACCTAAACCTAAACTAAGAAATAAATCCTAAAAATAAACCTAAAATAAAGACCTAAAACCTAAACCTAAAAGAATAAAATAAAAACATAAACCTAAACTTTAAAAAAAATAAACCTAAACCTAAAAAATAAAATTAAAATAAAAGTAAACTAGAAAGTAAACCTAAACCTAAACCTTAAGCTAAAAAATAAATAAAAATAAAAAACCTAAACTAAAATAAATAATCCTAAAAAAATGAACTAAATAATTATTAAAAATCAACCTAAATAAAAAAAATAAAAAATAAAATAAATAAACTAAATAAACCTAAACCTACTAGTTTACTTAATTAAAAAATATATATATAAAGGAAAACCCTAACCCTAAAGCTTAAAAGCTAAACCTTAAACCCTAAACCTTTAACCCTAAACCTAGAACCCTAAACCCTAAATCCTAAACCCTAATGCGCTAAACCCTAAACCCTAAATCGTTAAAGCCTAAACCCTAAACCCTAAACCCTAAAACTTACAACCTTAAACCCTAAACCCTAAACCCTAAACCATAAACCCTAATCTCTAAACACTAGAAACATAAAAATCTAAACCTAAACTAAATAACACCTAAAAATAAAATAAATAAAAAACCTAAACCTAAATAAAATAAAATAATAAAATAAAATAAAAACCTAAACTAAAACCTAAACCTGAACCTAAAACTAGAGCTAAAATAAATTAAAAAAATAAAAACTAAACTAATATAAATAAATAAAAACCTAAACTAAGTTAAAAAAATAAACCTATAATTAAAAAACCTTAATAAAATAAAAACTAAACATAAAATAAAAATAAAATAAACCTAAAATAAAATAAAATAAAAACTAGATAAAAACCTAAAAATAAAACCTACAAATAAATAAAAAGCAAAACCTAAACCCCAAACTCAAAAAAAACTTAAAACTAAAATAAAAATAAAATAAACAAAATAAAATAAGCCTATACCTAAACTAAAGTAACCTTAAACCCAAACCAACCCTAAACCCTACGCCCTAAAAACCTAGAGACCTAACCCTAAACTAAATAAAACCTAAATATAAAATCAATAAATATACCAAAACCTAAATAAAATAAAAAATAAGATAAAATAAAAACCTAAACTAAAACCTAAACCTAAACCTTAGCCTTAAATAAAATAAGCCTAAAAATAAGAAAACTAAATAAAAATAAAATTAAACTAAATAAAAAATAAGATAAATAAAAATAAACTAAATAAACTTGAACCTATTGATTTATATAATTTAAAAAAATTAAAAAAATTTAAAAACTAAACCTCTAAACTTCAACTTAAACTAAACCTGGGACCCTAAACCCTAAATAGATAAATAAATAAATAAATAAACCTAAACCTAAACTTAAACCCTAAACTTAAACCCTAAACTTAAACCCTCATAAACCTACTAAACTTTAAACCCTATACTCTTAACTTACCTAAATCTAACCTAAATCCACTAAACCCTAATCCACCTAAACTACCACTCCCTTAACTCTAAACCCTAAATCCTTCAACCCTCCACCCTAAACTCAAAAAAACTCCTCCACTCTTCCCTCCTCTCATACCTAAACTGAAAAAAACCTACTTAAACCCAAACTAAAATCCCTCCCTAAACCCACACCATAAAACCAAAAATCTATACTCTAAATACCTAATCTCTAAACTTGTAAACTTAAACCCTAAATCCAAACCCCCCGACCTGCCCCATCTCATTCCCTTGCTCTAGTCATTTCATTTTTCCCTCAAGGTTTCAGCTTCCTTGCCACTTCTTGCCATCAAATTAAGTGATTCTCACTTGATTTTTTATGGAATTGACGGCCACTGGCCGATTCTATGCTTCCCTTTGAGTGACTCCTTGGCTATGGCATCAAACCCACCGAACCCATGGGGAAAATTGCAAGCTCCTTTGGATATGGCTAGGGCATCAACTTCTTTGGGTATTTTGGTATTGAGACCTCCTACTCTTGTGAAATCCTTTAAAGATGATCTCTTTGGTATGGATTCTTCCAATTCTCCTCCATTAAATCTTGTTCAATTGAGTTTTAAAGGTGCTCCTGCAATTTTTCTTTCAAATTCTAAAGTTGAAATGCTTGCTGAGCCTTTTGCATTTACTTTGGTCGATAAATTTGCTTTCCATCATCTTAAAATGGATGATATTAATGCATTTTTCTATAGTTTGAAGCATTGTTTTAAAAATCTTTTTTCTAATATCAAGGATATGGAAAAATTGGTTTGTGATCTTGAAGTTTCTGTTATGACTCCAAGATTATGGACTTAAATGAGGCAAGAAATATACTTGTTAATTTTGAAAATATGGAAGAAACATATTGGCACCAAAAAGCTGCTAGTAAACATATTGCGGATGGGGATAGGAATACTAGGTATTTTCATGCATTAGTGAATAAAAAAAGAGCTTTAAATAATGTTCAGATAATTATTGATGATAATAGAGAGTGGATTATGAAGAATAATGATATTAAGGATTCAATTATTAATTACTTTAGAAATATGCTTAATAAGATTTGCTCTTATGAAGCTATTTCTAAATATCACTTGATTTCATCTATTATTACCAATGATGATAATGATTTGCTTACTATTTTGCCTAATGAAGATGAAATTTGTAAAATCCTGAATAGCTTGAACATAGATTCTGTTGCTGGTCTGAGGGTTTCACTACTCAATTTTTTTCAAAAATGTTGGTTTATTATTAAAAATGATCTAATTGATGTTATAATTGATTTCTTCAATGGTAATCCTTTTCCTAGATATTTTTCTAGCATTTCTATTATTCTTATAACTAATAAAGATAACCTAGACTATTGGAGTGATTTTAGACCTATTAGTCTTTGCACCTTTTTCAATAAGCTAATTTCTAAAATTCTTGCCAACAAGCTTAGTCCTTTACTTCATAAGATTATCTCTCTCAAACAAACTAGTTTTATTAGAGTTAGATCTATTATTGATAATATTTTACTTGCCCAAGAATTAATTCATGATTTAGATTCTATGAATAGAGGTGGGAACATTCTTTCAAATTAGATATTACCAAAGCTTTTGATAATATCTCTTAGATTTTCTTTTTCAAATTCTGAATTTATTTGGGTTTTATGATAAATTTATTTTCTTATTAAAATTATATTAATAGTGCATAATTTTTTAATTTGCTTAATGGGGAAGCTTTGGGTTTCTTTCCTTCTTCATATGGCTTAATAGAAGGGGATCCTCTATCTTCTGCTTTATTTATTATTACTATTGAATACTTATCAAGGAGCATCAATGATTTATTCTTAAATAATATTAGTATGTATTACAGAACTCTTGGTGGTCTTCCTATTTCCCATTTAAGCTTTGCGGATGATTTCATTATTTTTTGCAATGCCTCTATCATATCAAGAATCTCAAAACTCTTTAAATAAATTTGGTAGAAGTGGTCTTTCTATCAATGATAACAAAGCTATTTATTA